>OX424576.1:176396394-176996394 GCA_949152435.1 Gastracanthus pulcherrimus
AGTATTAATTTAAAAAATGTTACATTAAAAGAACGTGCATTTAATTAAAAAAAATATTCTAGCAAGTCTTTGTTAAAAATTATTCAATTATCATGCTCGTTTTAAATTTCGCGCTCTCTAATTTCTAAGCGCAAACATTTGGCTAAATCTTATTATCTAATATCATGATAATAACATTTGAGATATTTTACTTCTAATTCATCTTCCAATGTCTTAAAAGTTCCCGACGAGGGAAGAAATCATTGCGTGAGATCGAGGTCAAAAATGATGGCGCATGACAATCGGAGTTCGCGGATTCCCCGACTGCCAGGATGCGCATGTCGCGTCGTTACAATCGGAAATCGGATCGAATTACAGAGACGGGGAAATCCTATCCGTCCTTTTGTGTAATGATAACCGCGTGCAAAGTGTTTCGGGCTATTGAGACTATTTGTTGCAGTTTTAAGGAAGATAAATTATGTTTATATCAGGGATAGAAATATGCCGTAAAATTGTCTGAAATGCTAAGTTTATAACAAAAATAACAGATTTTGTAGTTTTTTTATGTATACGGTTATAACATGCTGAAACTTATTTTTTAAGAGTGCTTCTCATCGCCGGTGGCGCTCTCATTTACGCTTTCATTTATTTATTTTGATTGTTACATTTATTTAAATTTAAAAATAGTTTTCGAAATCCATTCTATGTGGAGAAGCTTTGGATATATTTTGAAGAATATTAAATAGCTTTAAATTGAGAAAGAAAATGTTTGAATACATAGAGGGCGCTGCCGATGTAAGAAATCCTCTTAACGGTTTGGATGTAATTTTAAGGTTATGTTCGGTGTTTGGTCGATGCTTATAAAAACAAGAATCTGCTCTCTTTACCTATATAATTTCTAACTTTTCTTCGAAACGTTATTTTAGTGTATCTAAAGCAGTGAGTCTAAGCTTTCTTCTTCATGTTTACGTAACCTTTTTTATCTCTATGTATCAATGTTTCTATTTTACAACCGATCCACTTTATTCATTCGTATCTCTCAATTGTATACTTCAAGTCACATCTGCAGTGTACTACGATGATGAAGTCATTCAAATGGTAAACGAAGTACACCAACAGTCGCGCATGGATGTTTTATTCATGCTGCAAATTTAACGTTATCGCGCGAGGTTTAATTTGAGCAAACGACAGTTTGGCTATCTTTTTTCGTTGGAATTATCACTCGCGTGCATGTTAATGACTCTTATTAAATTTTAACACACGGGTTTTTACGTACTGGCCGATGTCGGACAAAGATTTGAATGGATTTCGACAGTATCCGTTAATAATTTTATTGTACCCTACAGAAAATATTCAGGTGATATATCAGGCGATCTGTCAGGTGACGAAATACGGTGATATATCAAATCAAAACGTCAGGTGAAAAGTCACCCGACTTCTCACCTGATATGTCACTTGATTATTTTCCGTAGGGTACTCTCGATCCAACAGAAATAAAGGTTTCTAAATTCTCTTTTTTCCCTTAATGCACGCAATGTTTTATCTTTAAATCTTGATCAGTAATGAAATAAGACACAAGTGAGAAATCAGAGTAGTTACCCTGACATCATAACAATGTATGCAATAAAACTCAGTGATCGGGAGCATGGCTGAAGATTTATGCCTCGAATTACCAAGTATTTCGTCTGTACCAACTTTCTCTCTTGGTGTGTGTATTTAATGTCCATTCGTTACTCGTCGATTGTCGTAAAATTATTTGTTCTTCCTTTCGTTCTTCTTTTTCGATTAACTTTTACTATAATTGCTGAATGTGCACAGAGAAAACAGGTGTATCAAAGAATGAAATGATTACTAAAATGAGTTAATAATAAGTATATTTTCTTTTGAATATGTATATGTAATGACGTAAAGTTATATTGATAATATCAATAATATTAATAATTTTAATAATCATTGCCAAGCCTTTCAAGATTGCTACTGTCAAGAAATAAATAAACTATAAAATTCAACGTATCCAGACATGGACATAGATTATAAAATAAAATGAGAAGAACGTATAAAAGAAAAAGACTGAATAAAACCAGTTGCCTATTTCCTGTTTTCACGAGGCTAAGGCTAATTATTTCAAATGAAAAACAACTTATGACTACCATTACAACTTATTCAACTTTAGTATCACTTGTGATGTATATATATGGGGTCGAGATTTTAGGACATGTAAATGATACAAAGAATATAAAGAATGATAAATTATGGAAAAAACAGAGATACAATACTTGACATATAGGTACGTACAAAATAAAATACGTAAAATAAGAGAAACCTACTACACACTTCAGAGCACTAACATATTTTACTTTTTGTTACTTTACCGAATGTCCGAGGGTCTAGTGAAGTGAACCAGTAGAAACAAAAGTATCAGTTTACCATTCAATTAGAAAGCTGTGAGGTATACACAAGTGTATAAGGTACAATTTTCCACTCATTTTACAATTTTTCTACTGTACATGCCTTACAGATTTAAAATAACATTTTTTTTATTTTACATCAAATTTTTAGTTTTAATAAGTAAATATCTCAGTGCACTCAATATCTACAACAATAGAAAACTGAAATGCGGGCAGAAATAGGGGCATTCACTTTAATATGCGACTAAATCCACTCGAAGATCTAAATTGCAATACAAATTAAATACATCTCAAATAACTATTAAGAAATTAAAGTCATATTTCGATTTGATTATTTAAAATTTTTAATTCCAATTTATTTTTTTGTAAGGTTTCTCTTTGTAGCGGTATTCTGGTGACAAATAAAAACATTTATTGTTTGCGCGTCTGCTTGGAGAGGATAAAACAAACGTTCATAGCATCCACGGTAGCAAAAAGTGGCGAAAATGTTAGGACGTAAATGTATTTACATTGAAAAGAAACTAATTCAATAAACTTAAATTATTTGCATGTGTCTGGCTATACATCAAATCAATGCTGCACCTGTGCAAATTCATTTCTCGTACACTTTCTGTCCATTGTAATCTCAGTTTTTTTTCTACAAATTCCCCATATGACGTATGTTACACTGTACAACATTAATGTCACCCAATCCAGATGTCTCGTCTCGTCATGCACACAGCGACACAGCAAATACGCATTGACTTCCATACATTTTATTATTAAACACATGTTAATACTAGTAATCCACAAACTAAACAATATCTTCTACCGAATCTCAAGGCACCTCCAGCTCTCAAAATACCCCCAGCTCTCCTCAAAGCAAACGCCATCCTTCCCCTCGCTTCCTAAACAAACACAAACCCACGCACTCCGCTCCACTCCCCAACACGAAAATCCTCTCAACCATCCGTGTCCACACACCCATACATACCACCTCCAAAAAAAACACATGGCTCTCTTTATTTCCTTTTTTTTTCGACCGAGCATACACGTATATATATATATACATTTGTATATCCGCGGGGCTCGCCGAGCTCTTGCGCGATATCCCTCGACTCGCGCTTATACGCCGCGCCGCGCTATACACGAGGCACGAGTGGCTCTCTCGGTGTTCCAACACTCAGTTCGCTCCGAAAAGCCGCGGCGTGAACTCGCGCGCTTGTGGTGTGTTCAGAAGCCGGCGCGCGCGGAGAGGAATGACGAGCAAACGGAAGCGACGTCGCGGCTTCCTTTGTTTCGTTGGATATTGACTCGGCGACGAGGAGTGCGTTTTCTCTCTTGTTTGGGATAGTGCACGTTCTTTTTTTTTTTTCTTGTGATTGGGAGTTTTGTGATAGAGGTGAGGATTCGGAGGTGTTCGCTTGGTTTGTGGATTTCTTGGTTGTTTGTGAATTTGGACCCTTGACGACTGGTGGTTCTTTTACTTTTAGAAAAATTAGGTGAATTTTAGTTTAGTGAATAATTTACGAAGGAGTAGCAGATAAGACGGTTTACAAACAAATTCGAATTTTTTTATTACGGATACGGACATTTAATGCATACTTTTTTTGTTTATTAATTTGAACACATATTGTTTTTTTTTTGTTTGAGTGAGGAACTTGAAATATGTATCATCAGATGTGTTCGTTACTTTTACATTCTTATGTACAATAAAGATCATCAAGTACTTGTTTAGAAACAATATACTCTTTTTTTATTGAAGTTAATATGCAATTGTGTGTTATTCATTGTTTACAAAGTACTTTAACTTTTTTAACCGTAAAGCCTTGTAAAATTTAAATTGGTTCAGTGATTGAATTAGAATCGTGAATAAAGTATAAAAATATCAACGTTACAGAAAACGCTATGAATAAAAAGTGTAAAAATAAGGAAAAAATAATAATACATTCATTTTCAGTTGAGTATATACAACATAACACTTAATTTAAAAGTTAAACAATTAAGTATTTCGTCAGGTTTAAGCAAGATTTTAAGATGGAAGGATAGAGTGTAGTAAATTTGCTTGTCAAACATTTTTTTAATTAGAAATAATAATAATGATAGTCAAGAATTTATCGAGTGATTATCTGTGTCGGATATATGCCTGATTGCAAATTATCATATTGTGCGATTCAAGGACGATAAGAAAGCTTGAGAAGAATTTTTAATAAACAAGATAACAATTTACATAGATTGGGACTGTAAAATATTTGTCTAGATTTACACTTTTGAAAGAGTGAAACATTGTTTAGATCAATAGATAGTTAAATTGGAACAGTGCCAAGTAGCGATTGTAACATTATGCTTGACAGATGTGATGTTTTTTAGTAAAACACTATGAGACAGCTTGTATACAGTTATTTTTATGGTTATTGTAAAATATTAAACATCCTATCTTTTTTTAATTAAATGACTCATCAATGCTCAAATTACAATAAACGATTATAAAAAGTATTCCGATTAAAAGTTACATTCAAAACTTCTAATCTAAAGCTAAGCAAAGAAAATTTCTACTAAAAAAAATTCATAAGAATAATTTGTCACATAACCTACTTCTTCATTATAAATCCATCAATCACATTTCCTGTCATTGTCAAATTTGCAACTCAACTCGTCTAAAAAAGAATTAAAAAAAAACAGAACATTAGAACCTCCGGCGACAGCGGCCTGTTTGTATCTCCTCTAAAACCGAGAAACGAGTTCAGCCGAACGCCGAAATTTTTCCAGATCGCTCGGCGGCGAATTTATTTCTGCCGCTCGTGTACCCCTCCCACGCGGCAAATTTACGATCTCCTGCTTTCGTCAACGGAAGCCGTCGTCGACGCTCGGAATCGCGGCGGTATAGTGTTGTTACATTATACGCTCGTACAGCGCGAAATAATAATGCAACCGCGCAAGGTGGAACGAAATATGCGCGATCGAGAGAGCGAACGGTAAATCGGTGAGCGCATTGTTTGCGAATTTATGACTGGATTGCAAATTCTCGCTGGGGTTATCGTTTTTTTAAGAGGGGTTAGTTGTATCTTGATACTTTTAATCCTTTGGGTTACGACGTTTTTTGTAGAATAAGTTACTTTGGTGATTTGTTAATTAGTAATTATTTATTAACAATTTATGAATGGCTCAGTTTTTTATATTTGTGTCTTAATCAGCTAAAAACAAACAAAAGAAGTAAAGAAAATCAAAATAAACACGTTGTAGAATATACAAACCTAATTTAAAAATGTGGGTTACGGAATACCGTCTGTGACTAAAAATGAGATTATTATTATTATTGCTTTTTAAAAAGTTTTATTTTTTGTATTTAAAAGTGAAGTTGAGAGAGTCACGAATGAAGTTAAAAATTCATGAATGAAGTTTAAAGAAACGTAGATTGAGTCGGGTGTAGTATTCCGGATTTGCGTTCTAAACTTTTAAAAGGTCACTGCTGATTTTAATCTACATAGGAAGCGTTTTTCTTATGATTTCGCGCGTGCTTTTCTCCACCGACAAAGGAGTGAAAAAATGTTCTTAGCTCGGGCTTATCTCTTCAATAAATATTTACGATCCTGGAAATTGCATATTCTCAAAGATGTCCACCATTAATTAACATCTTAGAGGAATTAACCATATGTCTTACTACTTTTACAATGAGTGAAGCCGTAATTATTTATTCAGCAAATTCCTAGCATAAAAGTAACCATTTTGAGCACAGATAAAAAGATTAGTAATTGTAACCTACTGGGTTAGGTAATGTGGTGAAAATAAGATATTTTTTAATTGAATCATTACCTATCTAATCAAATACCGAATACCAATCTCAAGGACCGAACATAGCCTTAAGAATTAATTTTAAAGTCAGGTATTGTGTACCGAACTGGTCAGGTAACAATTACTAATCATTTTTCTTCTCGAGGTTAGACAAAACTATGGTTAGACATTCTTCCCGATTTCTGTGAAAATAGCTTTGCTTTTTCGTCAATGGCCTAATTTCATACTAGGTCTAGACCATTATAAATACAAGGAATCCACAAACAAGTCAAACTCTGAGTGACTTATATCAAACTACCCTCATCCCGATAAAGAAGCTTATTAAATAAAAATCAGTGAAGCCATAACAATCACGTCAGAATGGACGGCGAGAGCAAGTGCGCGAATCCGCGCTGCACAAAATCCGCATCTTGCCCAACCACCTCGTCTCCAATCTCACCAACCCTGAACCTCATGGAGCAGCTACTCCTCGCCAAAATGGAGAAGCACAGTGTCAATGAACAACAGCAGCAACAACAGCATCAGCAGCATCTTCTAGGCGATGGAGAAATACGGCGTCCAAAGCCGAAGAGTTCGCTTCTAAGAACGGATTCCATGGACAGCCAGACGAGTGCTAGTACCTTTAGTTCATTGCTGTCGAACGACTCGGGGAACGGTAGCAATCGGTATTGTAGATGCGATGATTGTCTGCTGGGGATTGCTGATAAGTACCAGCAGAGCCAGCCCAGTCCTGGACGCAAGAAGGTAATGATTGGAGACATTGTGTCTTTCTTTAGAATGTAAATTCTATTCCTTGAAGAGTAGACTAGAGATGAGTTTGGAAGATTAATTGCTCGAGTGAATTGTCATTAAACTTACATTAAGTGTACTGTAAAGCAACATACAAAAAATACAAAGTACATAAGACCTCAAAGTAGAAATATTTTTTATAACGCATAATAGCAACAAGCATTATGTTACTGCTTTTAGAGGTTCTCTTTGCACCTTAGTTTCTACTTGTTTCTCTGATAAATAATAGCCAGAAAATACGCATTTGTTCTCGATTTGTGTTATATAAAGTGTTATTAGTGTTACATAAATGTTTTAAAAAACGTTACAATTATAAGGATTCACTAGTTTTGAGTGGTAAAATTGCAAAATGTCCTCCTTTTCTAAAAATAGTTTCATTTTTCACGCTAGGTATCTTATTCTGGATTGTACGGTGTAGTTAAAATTCTATTACGATGTTTTCAACATCCTTCAAGAGTAGAAAAAGAGTCTGAAAGAATAGAGCTAGTCAAATGCTAATGAATTGCCGTTAACTTGCTTCGACTGTATTGTGAAAAAAAACATGAGGCAAGCAATATATTCGCACAGATGTATAGAAATATACTGTTTACAGTACATGCACTTAACAAATTTAAATTTTGAAAAATAAGGACTTGGTTACACCTATCTTATCTATAGATAAGAAAAAGGAATGGGTCTCACATCAATATTTTTATATTTATATGATAACTATACTCATATTGCTCGACTAACCGTACATATTGCTGTCGTAGCTGTATTATAGTTGTCGGTGATATTGTATCGTTGTCACATCAAAATAATATTGCTGTGAGAGCAATAACAAAGTCTTGTTGCAGCAGCAATACGCAATTTAGTTCGATCAATCAGAATCTGGATATTCGAGTAATATATTTTTTCATTGTAGACTTTACCATGTTATGACAAAGTGTTCAAATCTCGGTTACTATTTCGTAATTTAAAAGATATGATATATAATGCAATGGTATTACCGGTGGTTTTGAACTAATGCAAAACACGAGCTTTGACAAAAAGCAATACAATTAATTTAGAATATTCGATAGTAAAGTACTTAGAAAGATATTTAGAGCAAAGCAAGTCGATGATAAAGAGGAAAATAGAGAGATATACGTAATCATGAGATCGAAGAGTTCTATAAGTCACTTAATTATTAGAGTAATTAAATCGTATTGGTTAAGATGGGCGAATCATGTAGTATGAATGGGAAACAAAAATGTAATGCATAGGGACTAGGTGGAATAACCAGACAGTAAGACATCCCTAGGTATACAAAGGCAAAGAGATTAGAATAATACTAAATTAGATTTCGAAGGAGTAAGGTAATAAATATTGTTACATCGTTTACAATTGTCACATAAATTAGAAGATGAATACCAAAATCACATCAAAATCTTTGCATCTCACACTGCCATCTGAAGTTGCAAATTAGTTTCCAATTTCCATCCCACTTCTTCGAACTAATTATACAGCCGCGCGTAACATTGAGATGATTTCCAAGTCCTGTGACGTCAGCCATAACCTCTGAAAACGTTCACCTCACCTCAGAAATTCGCTTTCCGAGGTGACTTCTGCGCCATTACTATTCCGGAGCCGTCATTTCCAATTTACCATTTTGGAGAACCAGTATGGAAGCTTTTTTGGTATTCGCTCGTACTCCAGTTTCTGCGGATGTACACACATGTCGATCCTTAAATCACTTTAATTGTCTGGAAATAGCCTGGCTAATCATGACTTTATTTTCAATTCCTTTTATTTAGCTCATTTATTTATCGTTTACTCGCATTCTCGATGTATCTACCATCCACTATTACGCAATCGTAAACTATTCAACGATTAATTGCCTACTGATGCCTTTATTCAAACCAAGAATAAATTAATTGAAACATTTTTTTTAAGAGTAGTGTCAAGAGCATGAATCTTATCTGGAATTAGCCGTGCAAATCAAATTTCCTCGGCCACTCCTCGTGAGTACACAAGCTAATAGGACGCTTTCATTCTCTTCTGTGTCTACATTTTATGGCGTAGGAGTTACAACTTGAAATCCAGCGAAAAAAAAAGCGTAGAGAGAGAGAAAAAAAACAGCCGCACGTAAGCAAGCGCCCGTTACGGGGCAAAGGAACTCGCGTAATCGCCGATCAATCAAACCGGAGTTGCGCCGATCTACATATTTCTTTCTATTTGCGCGCTCTCCATTTTTTTTTCTCTCTTTCGTAGCACGTGCCTGTAGCTGTAGATGTGGATGCTTTTTTTTGGTCGACGGACGAGTGAAATGGCTAATCATTATCGTTGTCTTTAGTAGCGGCAATTTTTAAGCAAGATTTTCAAATGTTTGCGGATTGAAATGGTCGTGGTTGGCAATCATAATTGTTAGCAGCTTGAAACATTTTATTAGTCGATTAAAATTGCGATCGTTCCTGCGTAAATGGGCTTCTGTGAATGGATGCTTGATTTCTTGTAGGATGAAAGGTGCTTCGTCTTTTAGAAATGTGCTTTTAACCAGTAAAGGATAAGTGGCTCGTATATGTTTATATATGGGTGATTGTCAAAAGAAGTGGGAAATCAGGTGTCTCATACACTTATATATACTTAGAACACATAACATAACTAAAACGTTTTTAGTAGGTATTCAGCAAATGAAACATTCTCTTTTTGTTTCGAAAGTCTAAGTGTATCTGAATCATGTTTGACTATAAGAAGTTGTAATTCTTGGGGTATATTAGAGTTTATTGTCATTTTTGTGGCGTGTCTGACTAACGATTTATCAATGATCAATTGCATATTAAGGCTTTGTGTAATACACTTAAGTTAATTAATTACTCGTTAACATTTTTTGCAGTGTTCCATGTTCTACAGAACATTAAATTGGCTAAAGCGTGGAATTGTATTCCTTACTAAAGCGAAAATTCCAATCAAAGAAGGTTAATTGCATGTTCTCTCAAAAAAACAGTTTATTTGCTCAAGTTCAATGTGAAGGGATCTAATTTTGAACGAAATGATCGTCCATTTACTCATAATAAAGACATTCTTTTCTCAACGCAAGGGCTTCTGGGGTTGCAAATTATGAATGTTGCTATGATAATTCTAAAATTCAGTAGGTATGGCGAACAAACTCAGCTAAATAATTTAACTACTTGAAATAACTTTTTAACTAATCCTTAAAAGTTATCGAGTTTTTTATTCACGAATCTGCCGTGAGAATTTAAAAAATCAAAACCGGTAATTGAAAAACATAAGAATTTATCATTTTTGTACACACTATTGTACAGAATACCGAAATCAACTAAAGGTGTAAAACCTCTCTTTCCCCAAGAAATCTATACAACTCTTTGTCATCAACACCTCTAAAATCCTTGAACAGTTTCAACCTCATTCACACACCTCTAAAAATTCAAATATCCGCGCATAAAACAAATCCTCGCTTATCTCACGATCACTTCACTAGTCGGTATAGGTAGGGGAGAACGGGGTATTGCCGGTCAACTAAACAAACGAGCTTGTTATTTCCACTTTCTAATTTTTTTTAACTTTAAATAATTATGTTAGGTTAAACCATTGACTTTAAATATTTCTTATTGGTTTTACATACAAATTTAAAATATCGAATAATCGATTTTGACCGGAGTTACCCCACATCACTGGGTAATACCGGGTAGTACCGGTTGCCTGGGTACAAACCCGGTCACTATTAAAAAGTTACTTTTATAGGTGAAAAATTTCTTTAAATCAATTATATAAACCTTCATATGATCAGTCGCATTATTCTTCGTACTTGCGCAGTGAAATATGTAACACATAACGCACTGTTCAATCAAAAACACTTAAACAAAAGTTGCCCTACCTGAGAGCGCAGCGCAACGTTTTCTTGGAGCGTCATATAAATAATCTTGTGACCGAAATTACCCCAATTCTGCTTAGTAATTTAAAGTGAAATGCCAAAAAAGCAAAAGATTTATACTCTTTTTTCTTCACTACTTCGTATTGTTAGATTGTTCTAATTAATAAAGTAGCAACAAATAACTGCATAAAGTAACAAGTAATATGCATAAAAGCTTATTTAATAGACCAGATTTCTTAATAAAGCATAATGTAAGGTTGATTGGACATTAGATTAATTGCATTGTACGTTGCGTTAGATACACTATTCGAATTACTACCTAAAACTGTATAGATTATTAAAAATAGGGGTGACCGGCATTACCCCGTTCTCTCCTACTTACGCGGGATTCGTGCCCCCCTCGTACGCCGCTGTACGCATCGCGCGCGTTTACGTTGCTCAATTCCCCTGCATCAATTAGCCGTCGCTCTCGTTTCATTAGTCGTGTATAAGCGCGGAGAGCGAGGAGAGCACGTGTCCTTGCTGCCGTGCACGCCGGACGGTCGCCAGTGCGCATGCGCTATTTGGAATCTCTCGGGTTTTATGCTGATTTGACGCGGTTTAAATTTTGATTTCAAATGGATTTGTCCGGTGTGGGATTCAGAGGTCGGTTGGTATTTTAATTTCGGTAGAATAATATGTTTCTTTTGATTTGTAAGGAATTGTTGAACAATTGAAACTTTGCGTGGTAGACAATTATTCAGTTTTAGCGAGGTTGTCGATTTATGAAACTGAGATCCCTGATTGCAAGCAGGCAACCTAGACAAAATTGGATACCTTTTTTTAACCAGAAATATGAAGTTGGATTTTTAATGTTATGAAGGTGTCTTTTTTTTTGTGCTTTTCAACTTTTATGATGTAACGTGCACAATAGCTTTTGTCGAATCATTCTAAAACTGAGCATATCATTTTCTGTGATTACTTCTAAAAAATGTTTATTTACATTGCATAAATTATTTTTGTTATAAAAAATAGAGCACTAAATTATTATAAAGTGAAATCACCGGTTTCGGCCAGTGCTTGTTTCGGGCTATATTTTAGATAATAACGTAAATAAATAATAATTGGCATATATCAACTAATAATGATATCAACTAACGGTACTAAGGTGACTGAAGACGGTGCATTCACCCTAACTTTATTTGCTTAAATAGTGCTTAAAAATACAGGAAATTTATATTGTTCATTTAAAGAAAAAATTATGTTTTTCTTTCTTAATAAGAAATAAGTAAAATATTATAAATATATTAGTATTCAAAATAAAAAAAAAATTAATTTGTTAGAGGTCTTTGACTAAAATGCATCCGCATGGTATATTTGACGTATTACCATATAGAAAGTTCTATACAATAAAAGAGTAAATAAGTTAAAAATTATCGACGCACCTAAAAACTAAAAGTTTTTAGAATTTTAGCTTCTGCATTCTTACTATAATTATTAAAATGTCTTAAATTTGTATCTAAAAATCGGTTTATAAATATTCCGATTTCCACTAAAGAATAAATGAAAGTTAAATCGAAATATAATCCGATTTATGAATCACTGAATCGAAAAATACAGTCAAAAGCAATGCTAACCGCAAAATCTAAATACCCGGATTACATTTAAAACCCATTAACTCATTGACAACCGATCGACTAATTGTCCATTGCCTCCGCTCCAAATTTACATCTACGTCCGAGTGAGTTTGCGTATATGCTGAATTCGCTGTTGCTCGCTTTTTTTTCGAATCGCGATTCGGAATTTAAAAATATACTCTCCCGTAAAATTTGCCTCCCCCGCGGTACACATGTCCCGAAAGCGAAGCGATTTCTTCTCGGCTTTTCTTCGAAAAAACAAACGAATGAATCAATGAATCCGCGGAGCGCACGAATGAAAAATCGAAAACAGAGCCGAGGAATTTTCGGTTGTTTATTGTTCCTTGCTTGCGTTCGGAGCGATTGTAAAAAAAAGTGAGTTGCGTCTGGTGAGCGATTGTTTTTCTTTTTTCAGCGTTTGATATAAAAGAAGTTGACCTACATACGTTGTTCGTAAATTTGAGGACGAGGCACGTAAACACATAATATTTTAGGGGTATATTTATATATAGCAATATTGAAAATATACTTGAATATTGGAAAGTACGAAATACTATCAATATAATTAATAAACTTGATTATTTGCTCGAAATCGTTAATTTCGATGCCCACTATGTATTCATAATGACCTGTATTTAAATTTGAATCATCAGTTCTTATTGTTATAGTTTCACATAAACCAGTACACTTCTTTTGATTGGGAACTGTTACTTCCAAAATTGTTTTCATATAGAAAAATTATTGTGCTAACATGTTAAACGAAACAAAAAAGTCTAGGCAAAAGGGCTAATATCGAGTGCGCCGCTTCTCTTCCATGGAAACAATAAGCAGACCGTAAATCAGCGCGAGCTAATTATCCCAGCACACAGGCGCTCGCGTAAACGACATAGCGACACGAATTCGACCAGGGATAATTAGTTTAATGGCGAGTATAGCGAGCGAGCGAGCGCCGATCGATCGATTAGCCGCGCGAGCGTCGATCGAACCGCACAAATCGTTGCTGCGCTCGCGCGAGTTATATTCTCCGGAGCGCCGTTCTTTTCGCGCTTGATTTTATATGCTTTTTGCGGATCTCGAAGGTGGTTGGGATTGTCGGAATGGAAATTTAATTGATTAGTATTGGTGGGAATTAATGTGGATTCATTTGTTCTTTTGGTGGGTATTCTTGTGGTTAAGAATTAAATGTTAGTGGTTTCATTTTAGAGTATGTGTAAGAGTAATGTGGAATGTAAAATTATAAAAGTTTTAAGATACAGGATAATTGGGTTTATTATTCTGAAGAATAGTTAAAAAGTTGTAAGAGTGTACAACAATTTTTATACTGAGAGAAATTGTGTAATAAAAATTACTGTTTCTGTTTGTACATTACTTAATTCTTTTATACAAATTACCATATTTATAAATTTACCAACAGTGAAAATCACTACTCCAGCAAATATTAAATTATAGGTACTATGAATTTAGGGCAAGATTTACTACGAGGGTAGTTCAATAAGTCTTTAGAATGACCAACAGATGGCGCGCGAATCGCTCCAAATCATCTGTTTTCAGTCAGCACCACTCCCGACTAGATATATGGTGCAGTCACAGTCCACATCTTCTGAGTTTACGTGTTTTTATAACCAATTGAAGAAAAAAAAAATTGCTTGTTAAGAAAAATGGAAAAAAACGAGTTCAGAGCGGTAATTAAACATTTTCATTTAAAGGGTTTAACTCCATATGAGATAAAAAATGAATTGGACTCAGTTCATGGCACATCTGCCCCTGCCTTAGCAACGGTTTATAACTGGGTAAATGAATTTAAGCGTGGTCGTACATCAATAAGTGACGAACCACGTTCAGGAAGGCCCGTAGAAGCAACTACTCCCGAAATCATCAATATAATCCACGATATGGTGTTGAAGGATAGAAGATTAAAAGTGCGTGAGTTAGCTGAGGCCACAAGGATATCTATAGGTGCAGTTGTTTCAATTCTACATGAAAAATTAGCCATGAAAAAGCTATCGGCAAGATGGGTGCCGCGTTTGCTCTCAGCTGAGAATAAACGCAATAGAGTGGTCGCCTCTGAGGCTCTTTTGGCGCGCATAAGTCGGAATCCTGAGAAATTTTTTCGTCGATTTGTGACTGTGGATGAAACATGGATACACCACTACACTCCTGAGACAAAGGAACAATCCAAACAGTGGATTTCCACAGGCGAACCAGCTCCAAAGAAGGCAAAGACCGTAAAGTCAGCTGGTAAGGTTATGGCTACAGTTTTTTGGGATGCACGTGGTATTATACTTATTGACTACTTGGAAAAGGGTAAAACAATTACTGGTGAGTATTATGCATCATTATTAGAGCAGCTGAAAGAAGAAATTAAAAAAAAACGACCACATTTGGCGAGAAAAAAATTCTCTTTCATCACGACAACGCCCGAGTTCACACATGCTTCGTTTCAATGGCTAAAATTGAAGAACTAAAATTCGAATTGGTCGAACACCCACCGTATTCACCAGATTTAGCCCCCAGTGACTTTTTCTTATTTCCAAACTTGAAAAAATGGCTCGGTGGACAGAGATTTACGGACAACGAAGACGTCATTGCCTCTGTAAGTGCTTATTTTGAGGAACTTCCGAAAACGCACTTTTCTGAAGGATTAAAAAAACTTAAAAAGCGATTGACCAAGTGTATATAGCTCCAAGGAGATTATGTTGAAAAATAACAAAAAATTTACCCAAAAAAAATTGTTTTTATACTTTATTCTAAAGACTTATTGAACTACCCTCGTATAATTGCGCTACAAAGAAATGAGATGTAAAGATGTTTATGGTGAATGTCTATAGGAACGAAAATCTATAGAAAATTTTCATTGTATATTGATCCAAATAAATACATATTCTATATGTATCTGATATACTTATAAGTATCTGATTTTATTCCATCGAGTGTACGACTGTGAGAGTACAGTTAAAATAAGTCTCTACTATAAGTGTATGAATATGCAGGTTGAAAAGCTTACAAATTCAGTGTTGATAAATATCTTATACTCTGAGAGTTGAAACTCATAGGTTCTCTATTCTAAGAGCAGTAACTTTACAGTCAATGTAAAAATACAGAAACGAATGAAATAACAACAATCTAGTATGTAATATATGTATATATAGCTATACTTTAAATTTAATTTTGTAAAAGTACTGCTTTCAAAAAAGTTTTTTATAACAGCGTAAGGGTCAAAATTTCGAGAAAAATCAGTTTGGTTACATTCTTTGCTCGTTGTTATATATGATGAATGATGACTGAAATATACAGTCTTATACTTGTTATACGAAAGACTAGTGTATCAACATACAATTTAAATATTTCGTGTATAATAGAATCTACAAAATTATAATCATAACCTGAAAATTCAAGGTTCAAGATTCCCAATATACAACATCTTAATATACTTTATACCACTCTCAGAGTATGTCCCATTACTATCAACTCTCAGTGTCCAGTAGCCTCACACTTAACCTTTCACAGTGTACGATCCTATTTACAAAGTAAATCCTCCCATCCAATTCCTCCAATTTATCCCAATGCAATCTCCTCACCTCAGCGCGAAAACTCAATTTTCCCACAGGCATTTTTTTCCGGCCCCCTTAAAATATCGGAAAGCTATTTATTCGAAAAACCAAAATATCGGAATATTCAACATTCGGTGAGTCAAAAAAATCGGAAAGTTGAAAAATAGAATTAAAAAAAATACGGAAAAAATATTTATTGAGTGTTAAAAATTAGGACAATTAAAATTCGGATCACTGAAGAAGTTTAAATTAAATATTCGGAATGCCGAAAATTCAGAAAATTAAATGGCGTTACACGTCGTACTGAAAGTATGCATTCTGCAGGGAATCTAACGTTAAAATAGCATATTCGCCTTGTTACCGGCATACTAGCGTCATAAGCGCCAAGAAACTATGTTTCTCTCATATTTTCCTTACTTCACTTACTTTTACATGGGCCTTTTGGCACTAGTATGCCGTTAACAAGGCAAATATGCCTCGCAGAATGCATACTTTCGGTAGGACGTGTATCGTCATTTAATTTTCCGAATTTCCGGCATTCCGAATATTTAATTTCAACTTTTCAGTGATTCGAATTTTAATCTTCCGAATTTTTAACACTCGGTAAAAATATTTTCCGAAGTTTTTAAATCCTATTTTTCAACTTCCCGATTGTTTGATTCGCCAAATTTTGAATATTCCGATATTTTAAGGGGGCCCTTTTTTTCCCTCTCGACTCACCCCTCATCCCCAGCCTATAAAACGTCGTCGCACAACTCGCCAGCGGGTCTCTCCACATCCTCGCCGACGACATAATATCTGCACTTGCGAAACGGAAATCAGCAGGAATTTTCCTCGCGGTCGCCTCTGGCCAAATAATCCCGAGAAAAAGAGACGTACGTTTGTGCGCTCGCGCGCGTGTGTTCCTTTTGCGCCGAGAAATGCGAACGCGCGCGTAATTAAAATAACGCGCCGCGCAGAGGATTTGTTTTACGATTTAATCGCGGCTATTAATTGACGTTAATAGGCGTTTTTACGGTGAGTGAGTGTACGCATGTGTGTGTGTGGGTAAATAGATCGAGAGTTGTTCGGATACTTTGAGCGGGTTTTGTGCAATGGATATGTTAGGGATATTGGAGTGGCGGGGATTTTGAAAGCGGGATTTTTGTAATGGGTAATGTATCGTATATTTGGATTGGTTAGTGTTATAATGTTGCGTCCGTGGGGTAATTGTATAAAAAATGATGACGGTTAATAAAGAATATTAGATTAGTATATGAAAATTTAAAACTTATAATAAGTATAATAATTAAATTATATAGTACAACAAAAATTTCTTTTTGAATATTTAGTTATATCAACTAAAACTTTTTCCAAGCTTGTCACTGAATATTTATTCACATTTCAATTGACAATTCAAGCAGATAGTATAACTGAAATTTTAATTAGGCAGTTACCTAAAATTCAAGGGTATTTTCATAAATAATCATATATTTTGTGTTGATAAGTAAATTCAAGTATTTTTATTTGAATTTTTCATTATATATTATTTTATCAGTTTTTAAAAACTGAACTTGCATTTTTAAGTATAGTAAAAAATTAGAAAAATTGTGAATTATATTCAGTGAATTATATATAAAGTAAGTTGTTTCTCAACACTTGACTGAATATACATTATACTGTAATTATTCAGCCCGATAGTAACTAAAATTTCAATTAATTACTAAATATGTAGGCACCGCTTTCATGATATTTTTATATGTATAACTAACTGTCTCTTAAAAAGTAAACTTAAGTATTTTATTTTAATTTTGAGGTACATATATTATTATGACATGAACGAATAATACATTTTAATATACTTCTGGATTAAATGATTTTATCATAAATAATAAATCAATAATTCTTCTGTAAATATTATCATCACTCACTACGTATTGCTTGCAGTTACTTTTAAAAACATGTACGCTTCTCAACTTGACGAGCGGCAAAACACGTTTAGCAATGTGTTATCGGTCGGTATTGTACCCGTGGCAGATTCGTGTCTCTACCGATTCGCAGAAGTTTAAAGAACGCTCGACGCGGGGCGCTCGACTCGAGCTCGCTTACAATTTAAAAATCAGCTGATTCAACGCGCAGTAAAATGGCAAATATTATCGAAGCGCAGCTTTGAAAACACTTGCGTTGATTTCAGGAATTCTTTCTGATTGTTATTTAATTTCATTTGATTATATTTTATTTTTCTTATACATTCGCATTATTTTATAGGAATATTTTTATTACAATCTCATTTATATAATGTTCTGTTTGCGATTATTATAATTTTCAATGTGTCTGAGAATTATTACTTATTTAGTTACACTAATTATGTTTTAACTAATATGTGTTATATTTTATTCGAACGACAAACTGACAAATTTAGTGTAGTTGAATATTAATATAAAATAAATAAAATTTTTAACCAAGAATTTTAGACCTCTGTTCATGTTCTCATTGCTTTATAGATTTACGACTGCAATTGATATTGAATTTTAAATGTCCAAACATGAGTTAGCTATTAACCATTTGTTAACCGCCCGTATTTACAAAAAATGTATTGAATTTATTTTTATATATTTTTAGTTTTGTATAAGAAAAAAATTTTCTGAATTCATAAAATTAATAAATATAAAATATAATAAGCATAATTAATAAAAAACTCATTTTTTTTTGTTACAGGTAATTTGGAGACATTTACATATTAACTAATAGTAGTGAATCACCTATACGTAAGTTTTCTCTTAGACTAAATACTTAAATTATTTTTAATTGAATAGGCGTTAGTATTATTATTCTAAAAACAATGATCAAATAAAAATGTACATTGTTCCCTGGTTTCTATTCGGATTACGTTTTCAATTTTCGGTCAGTACATTGAACAACTAATTCACTCATCCAGCAGGCAATAATAATAAATGCAGTTGGAAATTCTGGGTCTTATAAACACCCCAATCGAACATCCCCACGCACCCGAAAACTGCAATTTTCCAACACGCAAAACAACTGAAACTCAATTTTCTAAGCTCCCCAATCGCGGTGAATGAAACTTCACGTGTACAACCGGACGAGCGACATAAATTACCCGCGCCAGTCGATAAATCACGACTCTCGCGAGCGAGCACGCGCGCGCAAGAAAAAAAAGAATCCGCGCGCACAAAAGCTGCGCCGCCGCCGTCGTGGGGAAAAAGAGCAAGCTCCTTTTTCCATCTGACGAAACGAGGAAACGCGAGCGAGAAATTGCATATATGTAGGTGCGCGTTGAGTAACAGCTCGTGAGGTGTAATCGCCGACTACCGGCGAGCACAAAAGGTTAGATGTATAGGTGAGCGATGAGGCGGAACGTTTTCCTTTTACTTCGCTCTTTTTTCTTTTTAAATTAAGGTGTGCGGAGGTTGAAAAATCGCTGCTTTTGCTGGAAGATTTTTGTTTCATTGAATTTTGTTAGGTGTGTTCAATTTTTAATGCGTTAATTATTACCATATTTTATGTTCTTAATGTGTTCGTATGCAATCTAGATTATTTTAGATTAATATCAAATAATTTACCAGAATACAGACAAATTTGTTAGTATTCTAAAAAACATATCTGCAGAAGTATAAATTCTAATTTTTAATGCGCATGACAACTGGTAAATGTGATTAATTTTGATAAATTTTGGAAAATTCTGTTAAAATATTTTGTAAGAATTTGGTAGATTTCGTCATAATTAGTCATAATTATAAGCTATCAAATTAAAAAAAGAGTATACATTCATACTTCAGGCAAATTCTGCAACATTCTGTTGAATCATTTTCACCAGGGATTAGATAAAATATATAAAAAATATTTGAATACCAATTTTTAGTTTTAAATTTTTATTGATGAACTTTTGTAACTTTCGATTTTTTTCTATGAAAGTATACTATGCATAGATACCAAAACCACAGCAAACTTAATTTACAAAAAAAACATGGACTTCAATTATTATGCCTCGAAGCCACACAATTCATTAAACATTTCGTAAATAAATCAATTGAAATTAAGCACACAAACTTAAACTACATATTTACCATATTGCAAAAATAGCATTCACCGAGTTTCAGTTAAATCGAAGTCTATATAAACGACTTTTCTCGATGCACAATTGTCTTTATGAATCCGCAGAAGCTATGATTCTTCATCAATATAGTCAGCATTCCAATAAAAATCATGTTTCCGCCAGAACTTTCATAAAATGCAATGGACTGCGCATAAGAATAACACGTGAAAACCATTCCATCGGAACGTGTATAATAAAGTATTTAATCGATGCTTTTTTATTAAAAGAAACCTATATATGGAGGAGTGTCGTGCAATACTGGCCAATACGATTGTTAGACTCCTACTGCTAAACGGTGACGATTTACATGCTGAATTAGATGCACATGGCAATTCGGTTAAACATACCCCAGCTTTGTTATTTTAAATTCAGTCCTCAAAAAGTTCTTATAAGAATACCTCTCAAGTTTAATATTCTTAATTTTAAAAATTATTGTCCAAAATTTAAACACATGTCCAGTACTCAATTTAACTAAATACTAATATTTTATTATTTATGAAATGAGTTAAAAAAGTAACAAATATTCTAAATAAACGTACTACTTGAGAACTCTTGGGAATATGTAATGGATTTATTAAACCCATTTTTCTCCGGCAAATATGTATGGAAATAGTAGAAAATTTAACCTGAATTTACTTTTCCGTTTCTCACGTATTCTTTAAATATTTACCTTTCAGTGAACTATTTCGAAAAAATACTCTGTTAATACTGCAAAATATCATAAGTAATCTCTAGTTATAACATTTCAACCAATTCCATTCATATTTGCCTAATAAAAATAGCTTAATAATTTCTCAACATATTATGTTGCAGCTGTTAACATTTCATTAAATTTAGTAAATGGTACTGTACGACACTTATCTAAAAATTCAAAATCTTCTATTTTCTTGAACAATTAATTCAAATAATTACATTTTACAAAAGATATTTTCCTACTTCAGAAATCTTCGCTTATACACCAAATATCTTTTTGAAATTTCGATTTTCATTTGCAGCTCATTTAAATATACTCGTTCTTATAAATTTACTTTTCCATCCAAACAATCAAAACTTACAGCCAAAATGTATACAACCGCATTCAGCGCGATTTCGCAAAAACACCCAACACCATGTACTCGCTAAACACCCTCTAACTACCTTGCATAAACAAAGGAAGCATTCCGCTCTTCCTCGCAATTAGATCACTTACCACCTCTGCACGCCACACGCCGCTAATACACTATCGACACACGGCACTGGGTTTTCGGAAAGTTCGAGGCCTCCCTCGACGATCGACGCACGGGTAGTTTTCCCGCGGCTCACCTTTGCGTCAGCGCACTAATATCATCCACGCTCCTACGCACGTATACGGAGGAATATTCCCGAGCGACACCTTCTTCTTCTTCTTTTTTTTTCTCTTTCGACGTAGTCTTCCGTTTCGCGAAATGGTGCAAGGAACTTCTGAATTATTCGTGTGCGCTAGAGGACGTCAGGCGCGATCTAGATTTGCCGGAGCGAGTGACGAATGTCGTGTAGCGATTTGTATGGATCGATTTTGGGTTATTTTGGGGGATGATGACGTTTTGCGAGGCGAGGATTTGTAAAATAAATCTAGTGTGAAAATTGGCATTTTTTGTTACACTGACTCGCAGGATCATTGCATGCTTTGTTTATAAGGGCGATACCTTCAGTTTTGTATTAGTGACAAGATTACCTGGTAAAAGATATTTGTGACATGTTTTAAATAATGTAGTTATGCTATTGCTAATAATTTTTGTATTTTATTTACACTATTAACAGGTTTTCGCCGGCATGAGTAAAAATTAATAAAACTATTTAAGTAATCGATTTTATTACTTTTGCAATAGTAAAATGACGTAAAAATTTCTAGTTTTTGTTAAATGTCCGAAATTTAAATTAATTTTGTAAGAAACTGCGAAAATCGGCTTATACATTAGCCGGTGCGAACCTGTTAACCTGTATTTTGTAATAGATAGGGTACCAAAATTAGGTTAAATTCGGTTAAATCGGAAAGAGCGAGTGAGTAGGGGATGAGGAGAGAGTGAGAAGGGGTGAGGAGGGGCGAGGATGGGATGAGGATATTAACCTGTATATTATAATAGATTGGGAAAGATAACGGTGTCAGTGAGATAACCTAAATAAGGTTAAATTGGAAGGAACGAGTGAGGAGGGGATAAGGAGCGGTTGAAGCAGATAAATAAATAATTCAAAATAATTTAAAGTATCATAATCGTGTTTGTGCAATATAAAATTAATCACTTTTTTTAATTCGCAGCATTTTTTCACCCCTAAATTGTCGCAATTTTCTGACCACCCGTTTTTATGACAAGGAATATTCCCTGAGCACTTTTCAATTTATTGTATACAATTCCTGAGCCAAATGTATCGGTTACAAATTCTTATTTTGTTAAATCGAATTACCGTAATATGAAGAAATTAAATAGCCCAGATACAATATTGACTAATCCTTTGTCAAATATAAATTAACTCGTTTTGAAAAATCGAGCAAAAGTTTACGCGTTTGATATGGCACCAGAAGATTTAATACGTATTGCTAAAGTATCAGAACAGGGCAAATATGTTTGTGCTAGTGAAATTCCGGGAAAATCAATTATCGCGCTAGTGCTAGCCGACAGATTCTGTAACGGGATCAGCGGCGCTTCGCCTTTTCCATCCGAGGAGCGCTTTTCAAAAAGTAGCGCACTGTAAACGGATGATGGAGAGCCGGCGAGTTTCGAGATTGACGCGGCGTGAAAGTATTGCTTCAGATTTTATCGCTCCCGTTTGATTTTGCGGCATTGACGAATTTTTCTGATTATTTTCGGTGATTTTTTTCATTGATATTCGTGGGATGAGACGATTTCTGCGAGACATTACCGATACCCACGCAATTTCTAGAAGAATAAATTTAAATTTATAAAATCAATATAAATATTCAAAGCTGAATTGAATATTTTCTTTTTGACTTATGTAAAAGAATTTTTTAAATACCTAGGTCATTAAGAAAAAGAAATGAAACTGTGCTTTGAATATTTAAGATGATTCTTCTAATTTTGACAGCGGTTTGTTTCCTTAAATTAGATTTATTAATAAAATGACTTACAGTTGTGTAAGCTCAGTAGAAGACTAAGTGAATCTAAAAGATAGAACATACAAATAAATAAAAAAGTTTGAAATTCAATGATAAATGTATATATAGATCACGAAACGTGTGCGTGTCAATTTAGTTCGTAAAGATCATTAGACTTTATAACCATTATGAAGAAATCATTATACTTTAATGAACCAAAATAGATAAAATATATTTAATCATTCAAAACGATAATTATTCAGATGATCAAAATTTTTTAAGTGTCCAAATAGCTTGTAAAAGAATTTCTGTTATAACAAAACATGAGTTTTGCTACAATTTTGACTTTCTTTTCTTCTATGAGTTAAATTGATAAAGTAAAAAAATGTTTGTTGCAGAGCAAGGAAAGAGGGAAATACGAATATGTTGTAATTTAGTATATCATCAGATTTATGTTTTCATACTTACCGTGATATTGTATTCAATGAATGTAAGCTATTATGCAAATTTTATGATGACTTTTATGTTTTTATGACCATAAGCATAATTTTATAGCCACGGAAATCAAGGCAATTTGCCCGTATGCGTGAAACGTTATACTTTATATGCGTGAAACGTGATACTTTATACGCAAGTAAACGTTTAAATACGTGGGAATATAAAGAAAAATATAATTTTGATTTAAAAGATTTTATTCAAACAAGAGTAATTAGCCAATCGAAGTAAAAATAAAAATGTCTTACCATAAGATCTCTTAAAAGTTATTGAAATAATTCAAGAAATAGCCGTGACTTAAGATGTTTCACGACATATAAACCGTATTTGAATACTTAATAATTGAATGTTGACGTTAAGAAAAGCAGTATCAGCTGAATATTGCTAAACGTTACTGTCATATCTCGAGTTTCTGATGAAACGTATAGCATTGTACAAACTCCTTATTCAAATGAATAATAAAATTAGTTTGAATAATACAATATCATTCCTCCTTTGCAGCAACGTGATATCTTTAATTTTGTTAATGTAATGGATTATTCCATCGATTGACTACGAACCATTATTAAATTTCAATCTTAATTCCTCAAATAACATTACTAAATTTTGCCAATTTCCGCACTCCACATCCAAAATTAATAACGTCAATCGAATTACCCTCTTAAAATTCTCCACTCCGACCCACAACTACAATCCCAGCCAACTTCAATGTCGAACTCATCATCATCATCATCATCATCATCACCGTGCGACAGTATCACTCCACAGCGTCGAGCCGCGCGACGCTGACATTTTCGGTAAATAACAATGCGATACCCGCGTCAGGCCCTCGTGCGTCAGTGGCGCGTATCGAGACACAAACTCCGTCCACACACTCGTTTACCAAAAAAAGAAAGAAAAATAAAACATCAAACTACAAAATCAAAAAGCCACGATCCATTTCGATACACGAGCGTGCATGCATGCATGTAGAAGCAATGACACGAGGTGACGGCGAGGGGGATTCGTTACGATTGCAACGCCGCGCGGCTCTCTGACGCACTTTTGTGCTCGAGATGAGCCGAGTGTGAGCAACGTGAGCATCGCATCGGAGATCGGGGAGTTTACGGGCGCCAGATTGTAAGCGTAGTTTGACCGGGTTTGTGAAATTTTTAGTCACGCTCCGTGACGACGCCGAGCATTAATTTTAGAAGGACGGGAGATGCGCACTGGAACGCCTGTTGTTGACGAGTTGTCGTTGTTGTGCTTGATGGATTAATAATAGGGAAGAGATAGTGTGTTACTAATGCCTTTGGAAGTTAATTATAGAGTTGGATTGCGCGTGACAGTGGAAAAATACATTTTTTATGTCGATATTTCGTGAGTAGGTCTTTTTGTAATCGCTTTTAATAGATGAGGTAGTGTGGTTGAGAAAGGAGTATGATGGTTGTATTTCAAAATAGTGTATGGACGTACACTAATAAGATAAAATGCCCAGTACTTGGACAAAACGGAAATTGTGACGAGTACTTGGACAGTGACAAAAATTGTAATTACTGATAAAGATGATAGAAAAATGTATTCATTGACATTCATTCGGATAGTTTATGATGTGTAGTATATAAATTAACCAAAATTATGTTAATTTACATTATAAATTTGTTATAAATGTAAATATAACATTTTGAGGTTATGTCGAGAACTGTAATATGCCGAACTTCTTTTTCTGAACCTAGTAGTTGGACACATTTGATTCATATGTCCAACTACTGGGTCCTAACTATGTCCAAGTACTGAGATCAGTTTGACATATGATGTCCAACTACTGCGACGTATAGTTGAATTGTTAAACTTACTTTTTTAGTATAAAAAAGTATGTAAGCGTATTGTTTCTTGTACTGATAACAGCAAAACATGCCGAATTAACGATTAGATTAAAGATTTGGAAAAAATATTGAGTTTTTGCTCTACAAACACTGATTCCGTATTTTCGTTTCAAAAAGTGTCCAAGTACTACCGACTTTACCTTATAACATAACCTGGCATTGACTTTGTGAAGTGATGCAAAATAAATAAAAACAATCTTGTAGAATTATATATTAAACAGAGTTTGTTTATAAATATTAAATTCGAACTGACCCCGGCGATTTATGTAGGTTATGTCGCAATGGTTCGATTTAAATATTAAATCAAGAGCGTGGTAAATTTTTCAAAAGCAATACGGAGTTATACATACATTAATAATTAATTATATGGAAATAGAGGAATGAAATCATCAAAAAAATCCAGCATTAATAGAAGCCAGATCTACTTTTGATATTATCACTTTTCTATTACAGCATAAATCTGCTTAATTTCCTTATTTTCTTACCGCGTTGAATAAATGAGAATATATTTTCTTTGATGATGATGATGATGATGATTTGCTTTTAAATTAAGTAGTTCATGAGCCGGATTTTAATATTAAAATAATATAATTTATGTGATCAGTGTCAGGGATTATCTATTTTAAGTAGGTTAGTCCGTGATTGGCTGGACAAAACTTGTCAAGTTTTATAACTATACACTTAATATCGTTATAAATTAAGCAGAAATAAAACTACTTATCAATGAGATGATGAAATGACTTTTTACTTGTACCAGTTAATAAAAAAAATCACATGTTTATTATAGCTTCATAAAAGTGTTTAAACCTTCATTTATGTTCTATATAGAAAAAAAA
The DNA here is from genome assembly GCA_949152435.1 of Gastracanthus pulcherrimus. Taxonomy (NCBI): domain Eukaryota; kingdom Metazoa; phylum Arthropoda; class Insecta; order Hymenoptera; family Pteromalidae; genus Gastracanthus; species Gastracanthus pulcherrimus. The sequence continues at coordinate 176,422,724 of OX424576.1, forward strand.
TTGAAACACGTGCATTAAGGAAAATAGTATTACAATATTACAATCACGTCACAAATCATACAACAAAATTTACTATCTCTTTTTGTACATTCCCGGCTAAAAATGAGTCACATATAATTATAAGTAGTTATATATAATTATATATAACTTTTGTCTATATAATAATGCACAATTATACATGATTATATATATCTATAAAATAAATATAATAAACAATAATCCATTATACTATAACAATACATTTTTTTTATAATGAATCATAGTGAGTGTATGCGCGTAAATTCAAGATGTTAAACCCCCCTGTTACCGGTAAATAACAGGAAACCTTTTTTCCATTAATTTTTAATTTTGAGAAAATATCTCTTTGGAGCGTTGTGGTTTTTGATTAAGGTGATGCTAAAGCCACCTGTGACCGATAAATATAAGGAACTACTTTTCTCATTTAATTTTCAATTTTTAGCAAATATCTTTATGAAATGTTATTGTCGTAAACAAAATCAACAACTTTACAGAGAGATATTTTCTCAAAATTGAATGAAATAAGTGGTTCCCCGTATTTGACAGTGACAGGAATTTCTTGTAATTATTGGTAACGGGTGAGTTTAACATCACCTTATGGGTGTGATCTTCATGTGTCTTTATATGTATATATGAGCGTGTGTGCTTATGCGCATGAGTATGAGTATGAGTTTTAATCTGTGTTTTTCGTATACATATACTTGCGCACATATATATGAAGTGTGTGCAACTGTTTGCATGTGTTTTGATATTTCTGCGTTTTAATGTGCACGTACGTGATATGCGGATGAGTATGTGCATCTTTTTTGATGAGTGTGGGAGTGTACGTAGATAAGTACAGATACATATTTTTATGTTTGTGTGTGTATTTTCTGATGTGCGTGTGTGTAATATGGATATGTGTATGTGTTCACGCTTGTTATGGAAAAACTATTATATATATATATATATATATAAGTATATATAATCATATAATATGACTATATATTATCATATGTGATAATGTATTATCATATATCGTTATGCATTGTTATTAATAGCCATGGATACTCCGATAAGGTCGTGTTGCATTTAAACAACTGAAAAATTGTATATAATAGTACATAATTTTGTACGATCGTATACAACCATTCATTACTCGATCTGGTTATATATGATCATACATGATCATACATTTTTAAGCTCAATTATATAGAGACAAAAGTAATTATAGGAAATTATGTATAATTATATATGATTATATATGACTATACATGATTATATATAATTATATATAATTTGATATACAATTATATATACTCATATATAATGATATATGACTCATTTTTACCCGGGTTAGGAATATATAATTGAATTTTAATGAAAATTGATCCTACACTGAAAAAATGTGTTGCTCGAATATCCAGATTATGATTGATCGCACTAAACTGCATATTACTGCTGCAATAATACTTTGTTTTTGCTCTCACAGCAATATTATTTTACTGTGACAACTATACAATATTGCTGACAACTATAATATTGCTAAAACAGCAATATGTATGGTAACTTGAGCAATACCAGTATATTTATCGTATAAATATAAAAGTATTGTTGGGAGACCCATTCCGTTTTCTCAGTATAGGAATTTCCACTGTATAAATATGGTCATTTTTATAGAAAATGGTGTATGTCCCCATTGTACAAAAAGAAGTAGAAACTTTTGGTGCACAATTTCTTTCGGTGAAATAACTAGTAATAGCCTGCGTAAAAAGACCGAGATAAAATAAATATAAAAAATTAATATGTATCGAAAATGTCCGACTTTAACATTTTTTTTCGAAAAAACCTTCTTGAGTCAATGGTTATTTTAAGGTCTTTCTACGATCTTTACAATTTTTATTTTTACGATAAATGTAAGACAAGGTACAACTGAAATTTTCTTTATTATTTTGAGACTTATTTAAATGATTTACTAAATGTCTCCTATTATTTTAGGATTCATTTAACATATCTCGCGTAAAAGTGACTGCCATAGCGAAAATTTAGAAAAAATTTATTAAACGTCTTGAATAAGTCTCCAAAAAATTCACAACGTATCTTCAATTTATGGTAAAAATTACAAATACATAGATCGTAGAAAAATCTTAAAATAATCCCTAACTCGTAAAGATCTGTTCGTCTCAAAAAGTGCCAAAATCGAAAATTATCGATACACATCAATGTTTGATCTTCACCTAATCTCAATTGTCTTCCACGGTCATAAAGATCAATCAACGAACCAACTTCAAAACATCCACGGTAAACAAACGATCACCACACCGACACATCAAACAATCTCAACACCACCCCTTTTCAAACCCAAAAGCCACACCAATTCCTCACTACCCATCCCCACCCATCCCCTCCCAACACCGACACGTGCCGACTTTCATCCCCTCCACATATACCTCAAAAGGCAACCAAACCGCCAGCAAACGATGAAGAAGAAGACGAAGAAGAAAAAAACGCGCGAGCTACTCCAGATCCACGCGTATACGCGGTGAAGGGGAAGGGGGGACCCTACGTCAATGCTAATCCGCGAGAGAGCGCGCGCGCGCGCAGACCCCGCGCCGCTATATATTGAAATTTATGCAGAGATCAGCAGCGTTTATCGGCCGGGCATGTACATGCTTCGCGATGTGTGTGATGTACACGTGTGTTATGTCGCCCGTCGAGGGGCTCGGTATGAGCGGAGGTATAACATAGGTGTTGGGAAGACACGTGTGGCCGGTTTGCATACGATTCAACGCAATGGTGGACATTTAGTGATTTGGCACACTGGGGGAGGTATTTCTTTGATACTTTGGGAGCCAGTGTGCATTGGAGTGGACGTACAGGGCAAAACGTAAAGATTAAACTTTTCGGGAAGAATGTTGAAATCTGGGATTAATCGACTGTACGATAGAACCATTGGGATTATATTTATATAATTATTTATGTATATCCATGTATGTATACATAATTGTGTTAAAAAGAAATTTGCTTTCTACAACACAAGCATGAAATGAGCCTTTTTTCGTGCCTGAACGTAGGGTAGAAAATTGCAAATTTCAAGCGGATTTGGCAAAAGTGTGAAAAAATATCCATTATTTCCCGTAAAAACGGGAAATAATGGATATTATCTAACGCGTTTGCGGGATATAATTAATATTGTCAAACGCTTTTGCGGGAAATAATGGATTATTAAAGACTTAGAATGCACAATCCTCTACCCAACTTAAATGCATATATGGCACGAATATGGCGGCAGTCAAGAGATACGTATTACATAGAATTTTTATTGAGTGTGGTGAGAAAATGTATAAATATAAAATCTAATTGTAAAAGAATATGCTGTTGGTGCAATTGCATTATCGTGCAATTATATTATACATAATGCATTCATTCTAGCATGATAATAATGTACGATGTCACTTTTTCACGTTCTTCTATGCTGTGGGGAAGATTCCATTTTTATCTGAAGATGTGAAGCTTTTGAACTTTTAGTGCTTAACTTGTTTAGCTCTCAAACGATTTTACTCATGTAAACAATGCAAAGTGTACCTCGGCTCCACCATCTATGTACCCGCGAACCTTATTCTAAACTTTCAATATGTATCATGGCTAGATTTAATTCGGGTCTGAGAGGGTTAATACAAATTTTGCACACGAATCGTGAATGTACAGGGCTTTAAATAGGAACAAATAAATGTTTCCTTACCGTTAATACATGTTTCTTAATAGTTAATACACGAATATTTAGTATTATCTACTATCAAATGTATTGAATAAAGTCGTACGATGTAATGTCTAATCAGATTCATGTGTTTGTTTACTAACCTTACCCTATAGCTTACAACGTAACATTACATAACAGTAAAGAAACGCGTATTTCAATTGAATTCTTTTCACAGGCTAATCCAAATGCACGTATGTCTTTGTACTAAGGAAATACTTCTTTCAGTACTGTGAAAACTCAGCTACTGTTTCGAATTAGTGAATAGTCAATTCAAAATTTTAATTTCCCACTTTGAATATTGCCAGCTGAACAATAAATAATTGGTTATAATTAAAAATAGAGATGATGTTAAAGGAAACTTGAATATCATTGCCCTTCGTTATATATTTATCTTTCTTGACACAATATTTGAAATTAATATTTCAGTACCTCGACGAATCTCATGTTAACATAATTTTCAGGTTGTGCCTGCTTGAACTTTAAGTTTTGGTTCAAAAGTATCTAAATATTATTTTGGATACTTTATCCTGATGATTTTAGATACTTTCTAGATACCGAACTATTGTATCTAGATAATTGTATCTTGTACCTTAGATACTTTAGTATCTTATATTTTACATACTTTAGTATCTTGTATCTGTATTTTACTTTTACAAATATGATTAATTTTGGCCATGACTGAGTGTGGGTTTGTCAAAAGGATCGAAAAAAGTTTATTTGTTTTCTCAATGAAATTTAAACAGAATTATAGATTAGGATCAATGTGATAATAAATGATTTGTTTCAAGTCATAGACCAACAAAGAGATAATAATGATTACGACATCAGTTCAATTACCCTAAGGAACCCTTATTTCACGTGAAAAAAAATGTACATAAGGAAAAAATAAGTTATACTTTAAATATATTTATATTGTTTATCAAACTTTAGTACGTTTTCTTATTTAATTACGAGTAATCTAATATCTTTTCAGAAAGTATTTCACTTAAATATCATACTATATTATTTTAACGATGAAAATAAAATACTTTCAGCACTCGGATTATATACTGAATTACTACATCATACACTTTTTCCTACAAAAGAGCCTTCCTTCATCACCAAATCACCCGCTCATAAACAACATTTTCAATTTTGACCTCATAAATAACATTAATCACGTAACCCAGATTCTAAATTACTAAATAACAACCTCTTTCTCACAACTAATAACTCATCCATCATTTCGACAAGCTCACCAATCCCAACGCACAAAAAACCCGCCTCTATACACTTACTTCCAAAAACAATCTGTTTACAAACACAACGTCTCCGGGTATAAAACAGCGCGCCCCAACCTCCCTGGTAGAAAGTTAGCTAGAATGTCTGGCTAGCTTATTAATTATTAGCCAGGTTAATAAGCTATCAATAAGCAAAATTATAGCTAATATCTGGCTAGAATCTGCTTAAGAGTACACTTTAGTTTCTCCAAAAATTCTTCAAAACTTACATTATTCTGTTTCTACTATTGTTTTTAGAGTGCTAATAATTATATGACTATATTCTTTACATTATTAATAACATAAATTTCTTTAATAAAGACATTCAATTCTACTCGGGACTTTGATACTTTTTGTGTAAATAATACTTTTTAAATGCACGCGTCATTATGTAAACAAATAACCTAACCTCCAATACTATTAGATATTGAAGGAACATTTTAAACTTTAATTTAGTAAAATACTCAATGTAACATGATTAGAACTGCCTATTACCTCAATTTTTATAAAACTGTTATTATTTCCATTACTAATTAATATTTAACTTACTTATTTTATCAACTTTTATATTAACTTTCCTGTCCGTAACAGCAGAATCCAATTATAGAAATTATCTAAAAAGCATGTCGTTTTTAACTGATTTCTCGCTAATTCCTTAACCAGAAACAAAGCAGATTTAGAAAATCTAGCTAATATCCGGCTAGAAAGCAGCTTAGATTTCTACCAGGGGCTGCCTCTGACGTACGCAGCGTACCTTTTGGCAATTACTGACGTCCGATTCCCCAGAAAAGTCGAAGACGAACGAGAAGCCAAAGCTTTTCCTGCCCGACCGACGCCCGTAGGATTACGTGCACCGAGTCGCGTACGCAGAACAATGAAATGCAAACCGGAAGTTACGACAGCGGCAGGAAGCATCGCTGCGTATGTGTAAATCGCCCGCGAATTACACGCGGCTCACGGGGGAAAAACAGAGAGAGAGAGAGAGAGAGAGAGAGAGATAAGAGTTTTGTGTGAATGTTTTGATGGTAAAGTGCATGTGTGCAAGCAAACGAAGTGTGTAAGACATTGTGCAGTTGAGTTTAATCTCCGAGAGTGAAGTTACAAATTAAATTAGGTTTACATAATGTTTTAACCTTTTAACTAGAAAATCGTTCAAAACAATATGCTTTAGCTAATGTCTAGATGATTCTTAACTAATACAAAATGCATTTATAAAAGTAAAATGATAAATTGTATTACACGTGTAGAAAAAAAAATGATAATGGTTACTAGCAGGGGTTACGACTGATTACTAAATTGCCTCAGGGTCATTTATAGTGGGCACGTAGAGTTACTGCAATTCGGCATTATATGTATTTTTATAATTTAGTGATAAAATGTCATGTTCTGCATATAAATATACAGAATATGTATTTTTAGAGCGTCTATTATCAAATTAATTATCAAGAAATGTAATTTTCCACTGTAAAAGCTTAGTGGAGTTAGAACGAGTTGTAACTAGTTGGAACTCTTCGTCCCCATTATAAATGGACCCTAATAAATGAAAATCATAAGAAATACGATATTGAGTTTCACGATTAAATATGATAAATAGCGTTTGATTTACTTTATATAATGTGCATATATTTAATGTTTTCATGAAATAAACATACAGAGTAGTAATATAAATTCATACACATCATTGCTTCTATGACTTTTCTTTCATAAATCGTTAAAAAATGAAAATATTGGTGGTTATGGCAGATAGTATTTATTACCCATTTGTCTTTTAATGAATCCTACACATTTAGGCAATGAATCCAAATTTCTGATTGTATCAAATTTACTAAACAGTCTAGTAATGATGATTATTGTTTTTCTCCATGTATGTGATTGATTGTGATTACGGGACAAAGATGCGAATCGACACTTTTTTGCATGGTTATCTGTCGTAGAGTATTGTAGATCCGTGATCGGCGTCGTGCCGTCTGACATTATTTTTTGAGTGCGAATTCCTACTCGAGTTCCTGCTACGAGTTAAAATGAACGTTCATGAATAAGTCGGCTTGTAGAATATATAGTTATTAGATTAGTATGCAGAATCTAAATGCAAATCAGTCAAATAATATAGCTTTTACGGTTGTAGCATTAACAACAAATTTATTGAAATAGTTACCATTCGCGAAAAATCCCTGTCTTGCCTACATCTCATCGCATTTTCATTTCTGAGAGAGAGTGAAATTCACTCAGGCGAGAGATAATTCAATTCTCGCATGATCTTTTTTTATATATTATCCTGATCAATCATGTAATATATGTTTTCTTCGTGAACTATTCGATTTTTTGCAATACATACAACATTAAAGAAGATGCAATTTTACAATCGGCAGTCTTTGAAGTGCACTGAGATGCAGCATCATAAAAAGAAAACTTAATAATACACACGTCAGGTACCTTTCTGTATTTTTGCGAGGTCGACGTGAATTTTCAATGTAATTCTATTCATTCGATGCTGCAGAATTAAAATGTCTTTGTGTTCGATCTTGCATGTCACAGGATTATTTGTTATTAACAATAACAACTGTAAATATATGATTTTTTGGCGTTATCTTAACAAACATTGCATTTAGAAAAAAAGTTTAAATTGAAAGTTAATTACAATCCTTATGCGGACAAATTTGCGTTCTTGCATTTTTTCTGTATGACTCATATTTTTACCACAAAAGGGCAAGATAACTTTTACCCTATGTATTTCGTACCTTATAAGCTGGTATCATTAAAATTTTATATGTTTATGCTAGGTCGACGTGATTTTTCAATGTAAATCTATTTATTCGATGGTGCAGAATTAAAATGTCTTTGTGTTCGACTTCACGCATCACAGAATTATTTGTTATTCACAATAACAACTTTAAATATATGGTTTTTTGGCGTTATCTTAACAAACATTGCATTTAGAAAAAAAAGTTTAAATTGAAAGTTAATTACAATACTTTTTTTCTAAATGCAATATTTATTAAGATATTGTCAAAAAACCATATATTTACAGTTGTTATTGTGAATAACAAATAATCCTGTAATGCGCGAAGTCGAACACAAAGACATTTTAATTCTGCATCATCGAATAAATAGATTTCCATTGAAAAACATATACAATTTACAAGTTACATCTTCTTAAAATTTGACTATTTTACCAAACTCCGAAGGGATACAAATATCTCTATCCATATCATAACCACCAAGAAGACGAAACGTTCATGCAAGTTCCAAATAATCACTCTTTTAACAAGAGAAAATGCAAGCAATCTCTTCGCCGATACAAAAATTCAAGTACAAAACCTCTTACTTCACAATAGCATTTTTCCCTCTTTAAAACACAGCTCGCACCTCGTGCATATCACCTCGCAGCAAAAGGAAACGGAGATAAGACATCCCGATGCGAAAGCACACGAAGGCACGTGCACGTGCAGGCGCAGTTATAATGTAAACACTGTGCTAAAGCATCTCTTTAAACGGCTAACCGTGCGCTAGATTCGCGGGATAGACTAAACGCTTCTGTGCTCGCGCGCGCGCAATGTATGTATCCACACGCAGGCCGAGATTTGATTCGCGCAGATTTCGCTCGTTATGCACTTGAGGGCCTTCCATTGAGATGAATGCTTGCGTTTGAATCGCAGCGCAGCGCTCGCGCTGTACATCTAGGAAGAAGGATTTGCGGGGATTTTTAATAATGGCGCTTCGTTGAATGGAGGATCGAATGATTCGTGACGCGTTTCAATGAATGAATGACTGATCGGGAATATACAAAGAGACGATTGTTTGGTTGGTAGTGGGGTTTTTTTGGGGGAGTTTAGCGGCTCTGTGAATTGTTTTGTTGTAATTTAGCACCTCTGTGTTAGAGTATTTTGCAGGATGAAACGCTCATTGATTGTTGTTCTATTTTTCCTTTCTAATGTTAACCATTTCGTTTGGTTAAGACATATTAAATTGTTGCCATTTGTACGTTTACATTTTTGAATCGTATAGTATATAAAGGAATGGCGGGCGAAATTTCAATCATCCTTTATATCGGACAAGTAGAAATAAATTATTCATAAAATTATGGTATAATTGTTCGCAAAGCGTCAAAAATACCATATAAAGTTGTATCTGAATTAATGGATACATTTATGAAGAATGTAATGACAGCATTGATAGGTATCAATACTAAGAAGTTTACGAAATTCCCATTAAAAGACAAATAAAATCTTAGCTAAAAGTGACCTACTTAATACAGTAATGTAAATGGAAAATTTGGTAAAAGATATTAAAGTTGCCTGACATAAAAGACACGAGATTATATTCACGTAAAGTACCGATACTACCTATATTATCAGTTTTAATGCTTTTTAGAGTAACTATACTTAAAAAGGATTCTAAGTAATACACATCTTAGCATTATCTACTGTCTGATATTATCAGTTTTAATGCTTTTTAATGTGTGAACATGAAGAAGATTCTAAGTAATACAACATTCAATCCTATATTAATGAAACATCAAATTGTAATGCGTTTGTCGGACATATCTTGACATTATCTACTCTCATCAGATAAAGTTAAATACGCTGTAAAAAGTAATCTGTAAAAATACTACTCTGAGAGTAGAAAACTATAGAACCTACTCTAAGAGTAGTAAATATACCACTCCGAAAGCAGAAAATATACTATTATAATAGTATATACTACGTTGAGAATAATAAATTTACTACTCAAAAAGTAGTATTTATACATTGCGACTTTTTACAGTGCAGCTTCATGTTCTTCCAGTTATTTCTTAATTATATGATAAAGATTCTGTAAAAAATATATATGTATCCAATTGTCACAAACAAAAAATATTCTACGCGCATTAAATTGAACAACAGACGAGAAATTGATCTTCAACTCTGCTACGAAGCATTCATCTACTTCTTATCTCCTACAGCCCGAACTCACACGAAACCACAATCTCCCCCACAAGAAGAATTTCCCTACAAATCCACCGATCTTCTATCTTAAGCTCTTTCTCCTCCTATCCCCCAGCAAAGAAAAAAAGCATTCAACGATGAAAAGAAAACGAAAGACACGAGAAAACTCGAGGAGACCATTGCGCGCGGCTCAAGAGCCCAAATAAACACGGAGACGATAAAAGAGAAACTGTTTGAAACCGCGATAAGGATTACTCCGAGCAGCGCGGCAATAGCGCAAGCTGTTGCGTTATTGTATATATGTGTGCTTGTTTGCCCACGCGCGCGCGAGACCTTTTTTACGTAATCGCGAGTAACGTAAGTATACGAATTTGTGTAGGTGATCAGGCGTGACCTGGCTGGAAATACGTAGTCCGGAAAATGGATTTAAAGTGGTTTGGAATTCAAAATTTGTGGTTATAGTGGTGGTAGTGACTTGTAAATTATGTGATAGATGATGTTTCTTAAGCTTGCTGGAATAACTAATTGCGTGCGTTTTTTATTAGCCCTTTGAAGCAGAACGGTAATGCTAGGTCACGACCTTTATTTGCATAATTCTAAATTATTCAAGTGATGTTTTTGACCTTTTATTCAGATTCCTTGTATTTTTAATATTTAAGAGATGTTAATAAACACATAGATAATAAAGTAATATAAACTAATTCTAAAAAATAACCAATTTTTCAAGAGAAAATCGATTTACAGCTTTCTATATGTAATATCGCCATGAAAATTTTATCATGTACGGTCGCGGTACGAATCTAAGGTCAAAATAGAGAAAATGAATTATCATGATTCGGTCCGCTTGAGGTCCGCCATTTTGAATTTTTTAATCTGGACCCCAAATTCGTAATCAGCAACGCAAGAAACCTATAAATACATAGATTGCCTGTAAACTACCAATAAAGAAAATTGTGCGCTTCAAAGGGTTAAATTGATCTGCCATTTACTTTTATTTATGAAAAAGACGAATGTGGGTCGATGAACTTTTTTGAACTAGGTCTGAAGATAATGGTCACACAATCGTAATTGAATTTTACGTATTAGGTTGAATTTCTGTGAAAACTTTTAAAATTCTTTGAAAGTGGTGCGATGTAAGGAATTAGGATGAAATAGTCATCATACTACAAGATTCAATTGTCTTAGAATGACATAAATTTAGATTATGTGTCCATTAGTTTCAGTCTCAGTAAAATTATTCGGCCACGGTCATTAAGTTAAAAAATAATAGTTAGTGTGTTTTTGTAATATAGAAAAATGAAAATATCAAAACATTTTACTAATTGATGCTTCAATTATATTGATTTTTAATCTTCAAGAAATGAAGATTTAAATTACGTTTTTTTTTTTTGGGGCCTGCGGCGGCTCAGTCGGTAGAGTGTCGGATTCCCACGCCGGTGACCCGGGTTCGAATCCTAGTCTCTGCCGATTGATACAAGCACCTCTGTAAAAATTACATGTGCTTTGTTTACAAACACACCGCAGACCCCCGTCGTCGATTAGCACCACATGGGAGCACAAACATAGCGACGTTAAATAAAAAAAAAAAAAAAAAATTCAAATTCGTTATCAGCGATCCCAAAAACCCCCGAGTAACAATTTTCAGCTTAAAATATTGAACAGAAAAATGTGGGCCACAAAGGGTTAACTGCGCCATATTGGCAATCCACCAGATGGCGTATTCTTAACTTCGACCTCCAATAGTAAAAATTATTGCTATATTTATTGCTTTAATTTTACGAAACTTATTCAATTCTGCCAGAATACTTTCAATGAAATATCAGCTAATTCTGTATTATAAAACCACGATATAGGGGACAATATTTTTGACCTCTGTCAATCCGAATCATTTCGTTTGTTAAGTCTTCTTAAAGAAAGTGTCAAACTCAAGTGATTGCGACACTCAATTCATAAACAGCTTATAACGATTTCGATAAGACCATTTAAAATTGTGTCACTCCTTTATTGAAGGTAATTAAGAACACTTTCTCAATATCATTGATGTCTGTTTATTGTATGCTATATATTTCTATGTTTAACTTTTTATCCAACTTCTACTCACTTAAAATTTTACATAAATTGTCGAGAATTAAAATCTAAATTTTATTATACTATTACTAAAGATATAATTTTTTTTATGCTCTTTTCTATATACACGTCGATGCTTATAATGAATAAGTCAATAAATTAAATTTCTTCACCACAAACCAATCAATCAAGAAAAAATTACACAAGACCCAAACGCTCATCACCAATAATTCCCATTTGCGTATAACCGAAACTCCCGCTTTCCCCCGTCCAATCTATACAAAACGGAAGATCGATACCGCGAAGCTGCGCGAATTTCCAAAAGCTCCGACGCTTCCGACTCGTCACTCACACTATCGCAACTGCACGCGATGGGTTTTTTTTTCTTCTATAATAGCCGCTTCCTATAAACTGGAGCGAGTGGCGTCGTGTATGTTCGTCACAGGCGAAAGTTTACTTAACTTTTGCGCGCGTTGCAGAATCGTTCATTGATGAACGCGCGCGCACACCTGAAAATCGCTTCGTATGCAAATTCGGAGATGTATGTACGCAAAATCGTGCGTATATCATCGTAATAGCATCGTTTGGATAGTATATAATTCATTATTGGAGATTGAAAAGCGTTTGTATGATTAATTTAGCTAATATTTGTATTTGCATGTGAGGAATATCGTTTTAATTTATACGAACCTTATCACTGTTTCATAAACGATTTTCAATCAGTTGTTTAAGGCTTTTTGATGAAATTTATAGAATCTATACTTACATTGTCTCTTTTTATTTTTAGTATAATTGGACTTGCGTATGGGATATTTTTTATTCATATATATGACATTGTTCAACTGTATATTTTATTTTTATTTTATTTTATTTATTTAACAGACAGAAGCCCTTTGCAAAATTTATATTTGAAATTATTCAAGATAATTAATTTGTTGTTTTTCGTGAAAACGCGGTATTTTAAAAATAGTCCTTGCACATAATTCATACAGTCCTATGAAAATTTAACATGTTTTTAAAAATCATAACAATAAAAAGTTTATAATTTATTATTTAGCTGAAAAATATACGTGTGATTCGATTTATAAATTGATAAAAAATACCATCATTTTATTAATAATTGTATTATCAAATATAAACTTTGAAGTATTTATTTTCATAAAATAAAGTGAACTTTAATAACCGACTTCAAAAAGGAGAAGGTTCTATATTCGACGCGTATGTTGTTTTTATGTATTTTTAAAAACAAATATATTTTTAAAGTTTCTTTTTAATTCATGAAATCTTATTCTTTATTTATGATATAATAATTACAGTATAGAATAAATGATTTTTCAATATAAAAACATTAATGACTGAATATCATTAATAGAAAGATGTAATCATCAGCAATTAAAAAAGATCATGAGAGATTCACCTTAGAACAATAACAAACTCAATACTAATATTTTTGAACCCAATGACAAAAGAAAACGCTCCGATCCGCAGCAATTTTTCGACAGTCAACCACAATTCAAGCCAATAAAAATAGCTCACCTCGTTTCGCACTTCGAAAATACAATCGTTAAACTGACATTAAAAGTTCACGCGCACCTTGAATGAGCAATAATTCAGTCGATAAAGCTTTATCTAAAAGCCATTAGTAACGCCGATGAATGGAAGAAATCGATGACGACCATCGTATTTATTCTTCATTCTCCTACAAACGCCAACAAAGCATTTAAACAACCACTTTCTTCCTCTTAAAAAAGAAATAAGTGGAAGATGCATCGATGAGTCATTTCGATGATCAATTGCGCCGTGGAGAGGAAAGAAAGAAAGGCGATCGATTGATCATGTTTTTGTAAACTTTGCCTTCACGATTGCGAGAAAAAAAGTGCGATGGTAATACACACGTGCTTGATAATTGAATGACAATTTTTATTCGAGTAATGGTCGGATTGGAGCTTCCTGAAAAATATCATCTTCTTCTAATCGCAGATGATGATTTTTCTTTTATATGGTGAATCATTTGTAATTGCTTTGTGTTAACACCTATTATAAACTGATCAATGAAACTAATGCAATTATTATTCATATGTTTGATAAGAGGTGTACACAATTTAGTATTCTAATAAGACCAAGTTAATTGTGGTATCCAAATGTAATCTAAAGTAGCATTACTTAATAATTTGTAATTTAAAATCCAACGATTTAAATAATAGTATACAATAAATAAAACACAAACGAAGAATGTCCATAACTAACTTGTTTAAACATCCATTAAAATCGCACATTTAAATGATTTTACAGTCAAAATGAATATATTTTTGTTAATAATTTAATTAAATAAAGTAATACAAAAATGAATTGAATTGTGTTAAGAATACAATAAAATCTGTGATAAAATTAAATTAAATAAAGCCATAGTTAATTTTTATGAGTGTCGTAGACTCATAATAGTGTTCTTCGATATACAAAATTATGTATCTGATTTCTTAATATTGCTGAAATTGTGTAATGAGTATTATAATTAAATATCAAAACTATTGTAGCAATTCGTTTTTCACGATAATTAATTACATATTTGTTCTAATCTAATTCACTATTAAAAAAATAATAAGTTTCAACTTTGTGAGTTTTTTGTAAGAACTGGGTGATTTTTCTTTAGAATGAAATTTATTTCTCAAAAATCAAGCGCGCGCTATACAAATTTTATATTTTGGTGTTAAGTAAGCACATACATACACAGAAATTGAAAGGTGTATGGGAAAATCCATGCTCATGAGTCATTCAATACTTTTGCTTTTTCTAATCAATTTTTAATCATAATCACTATTTATGGCATCTATAGCTTTTGATAAACAGGTCAAATACCTTACAAAATTGAATTCACATCTCAGTTTTGTAGCCACAATCAAAGATACTCTAAGAAATCTGCATAAGTGAATGTACACTCATCCTACGTTCGGATTCACACAATTGCTAACTAATCAAGCGAATCCGTGAATATTCACTTATTCAAAGTGACATTCACTCACTTAGATTTCGAGAGTGAACATTTTCGGACACTTCCTCTTCCCTCCACACCCGTAAACCTCCGCACCGGGTAAAACTATATACCTCATTACCGGTCGCGCGCGCGCATTTCTCGAATACCTCGGACCAACCGACGAACGGGATTTACGTGCATACGCATCGAGCCTCAGTCCCGTATACGAATTACGCGCGCGTATAACCTTTGAACAATTGCACAATCGCCGGGGCGTTAATGACTCCGCGAAAAATCCACTTCGAGCTTTGCGCGCGCACTCGTCGATTATTACAAGCTCACCTTTTTTTACACCCGATTACAAATAGAAGTCGGCCAGTCGACTGGTTACTTTCCGACAAAACAGTTTGTTTGTTTTTTTCTTCTTTTTCAAGTTCAGCGTCGATAAGGATATATATTCCGTCGCGAAACTTAGTCTCGCGACTGCTTTTACGCGCACTATATATATTTCCTTTTATTTCTCTCTCTTTTTTCCATTCTGAAGCAGCGGTGTATTACGAGATTCACGTAATGTCGGTATCTTTCAAGTTCAGACGCGGTGGAGAGAGAGAGAGAGAGAGAGAGAGAGAGAGAGAGAGAGAGAGAGAGAGAGAGAGAGCTTGAAAGGAGCTTCGAATCGAGCGAGAGGTAATATCGATAAAACGTCGAGCGTATGCGAGGCTCTGAGTCAGCTCGTTATAAAAGCAGTGTAGGAAAAAAAGAAGCGAGAAGCTCGGTTTAAATGCGCGCATTAGGCGTACGTGAGAGATGTTTTATTTATAGAGCCGACAAATTGATGCCCTTCGACCCACATGTAAAACCTGGCGGACTGTACTCTTACTTTTCAATTTCCAAATGTTTTTTTATTATTATTTAGCTCTATGAATGTTATATTATTCTGTGACTACTGCGTTTGTTTTTAGTGTAATTTCATGAAGGCGATATAATTAGTTTAGTTTAACGGTATGACTGTATTTTTTATGACATGGCGCATCGCGTTTATCGTAAATGTTTCGTTTTAAACGGTAATGTAGAGATATATTATTAATAGTTTTATTGAGGAGCTTGCCTTTTTTTTTTTAATAAAATGAAATACTGAAGTGTTGATTTGTTTTAGGGTATAATAATATCATTGTCATATAAATACAGAATTTTATGATAATTGAGGATATTCAAGATTTAGTAAAATTGGTTAGTCCTTGGACTGCTTACTTAATAATATTCTTGTCTCAAAGTATAATTTAGATTACGAAAAGTAAATTTTTTTTATACCTTAAAAAGTATCTTTTTCTAAGATAAATGCATTTATCAAAGCATTATTAATAATCTGTTTTTTATTATCTTTTTATTATTACTTTGAAATTGCATTTGGCGATGTACTTTGCAATAAATTAACTCCAATTATTTTTTTCAGCTGCTTTTCGAATACATACTAAAAATTTGATAGTGATTATACTGAATATTCTATTTTTATTTCATAAAAGCAGTTACAAGCGGGTTATTAAGCTGAAAATTTCGTCACAGAAAATACGTATCAGAAGAAGGTTGGTTTACACCTATATTTAAAATGTTAAGTGAAATTAAATGACTATTTGGAATTATAGGTATGGCATTCTATACTATTTGTACATATCTACGACTTTGTACATATTTACTTGTCGTACGACTTTTGATGGTTCCAAAAATTGATTTACGAATGTTAGAGTTTCTAGTATCCTTATACGCATTCCTGAACGTTAATTTTGTTTATTATGTGAGGAAAATATCAGTCCATTTATGAAACGCTTCTTAGATTAAAAGAAAGCGATTTTTAGAAAAATTGGTCAAACAGGGTTAGTCACTAAACTAAAATCAATTTGCTAAAACCCCAAAATACTCATTTCTCTACTGGGGAGAATTGAGTTGTAATTCTACCATACACTGAGAAAAAAACAGTATAAAATCTACATATTCCTGTGAAAAGTATAAGGCAGTTATAACAGTATTCGACAATTTTTTATTATAATATTTAATGCAAAATAAAATAATCTAATATAAATATGAAGGTGTAATAAAATTAATTTACTAATATCGTTATAGTTGATTACTGGGTGTAACTTACATGCAGAGAACTTTACAGGAAAAATTACTCGGCAAAATTTACATTACACTGAACAGATGCCGATTACCCTGATTCACGACAAAATTTACCATACAAAACGGTAAAAAATTGCATTGAATATCATTAACTTTGATCATTCATCATATAAATTTTTCCCGGACGTCCCATGTTTACAAAATCCTCTCTGTGCAACCTACCATAAAAGTAACAAAAATCATCCAAATAACAACTCGTGTATCCAAACTCCACTACCCCTCCCCTCCAAAAAATGCCAGGAAAACCCCAAAAAAAAAAGAAAACACTCAAGTGCATTACCCGTGCGCAATCGTAGATCACAATCAACCAACCGCGCGCTGCACACATTACAATCGACGTCATAGTACAACGTACCGTACCGTCTTTTTCCCCGACAGACAGAGACGGGGGACGCACACTTATAACTATACACGTTGGATCCGCCGCGGCGACGTGAGGTTCCGGAAAGGAATCCGGAATAGCGTCACTGGATTTTGGATGTGCGACGACGGCGACGCAGCTGGAATTTTTTATCGCTAAGGATTTTTCGATGTATGGGGGCTTGGTCGATGTTTAGGATGAGTTTCGTGGCTGGTTTAGAGTGTTCTGAGAGATAGGGTGTAATATGCTGTGTCTTTGTGTTTGTAGGGAGTGAGATCGTGTGGTTGATTGAACAAAATGTTTTTGGATTTTTTAGTAGGGTGTATGGTTGTTTTGTAGGAGACTTACAAAATTAAAAAAAATACTATATTTTGTAGTAACATTTCGTAAATATTACAATAAAAAATAGTATACGCAGAGTGATCAAAACTTGTTAAAAAGTATTGTAGTTATTTTTTGATAATTATAAAACTATTAGTAAAATTTACAATTAGATATTTTTTTTATGCTACTGCAAATTCTATTAACCACTTGAAAAAATTTGTAATTTTGAATTTCCCTGTCAACAAAAGCAATTGACAATAGTCGCCGAACAATACAGTTGTAAATCACAATTTATTTAAGGCTACCAGGTTTTTTAGTAAAATTTACTGTTTTATTTTGTTGGCAAATATTTATCATAGATAATTGATGTAAATTAAACTTTTCATGATTATCATCTTTAACTTTTCATTTTTAATTGTTGAGGTTTAGTTAAGGAAATAGTAAATAGCAGTTTTTAGTACACGTTACTTCCTTGGTAACGCCATTTTCAATCCAGTACTAAAAAGCTTTTTTTCACCATAACTAGACATTTTCTAGGTATCTCAGAAATAAGCCAGAAAAGGCTAGTTACGGTGAGAAAAAGCTTTTAAGAAATTGATAAAAATGGGCACTTTTCTTATACCAGGATAACAGACTGTTATTGAAAAACAGAAGTTGTTTCAATTACGCATTAGAAAATCTAATACTTATTTAGAACTAGTATACTAACTTTTTATTTTTCTCAAGGTTGATTGATAGGTGTACGTAACATGAATTGTATAATGTCTAATTTAGTGTAATAAGTAAATTTTTGGTATCCTGTGATATAAGAAAAAGTAAAATTAAAGATAATGAAAGAAAATGTATCCAAGGAATCCTCAAGTGCATAACCCCTTCAATAATTTATTGACGTAGAAAGAAAATATGTTTAATCAGCAATTCTAAATATAACATTGATGATGATGTATACCTGATACGTATATTCTCCTTACTCAAGGAATAAAGTCTAATGTAATAATGAAAACTTTTGTGTATATATTTAAAAAATATATTTCTGTTAAGAAATAAGTAAGTTATAAAAACAACGTTAATTGATAGCATCCCTTGTAATGAGGCTCTCTGCCATGGCTAATAAAAAATGATAGGTATTTTTTCTCCTTAGTAGTTTTTGACTAGCTTTGATAAAAATGCTCAATTTTTGAAATAAAAGAAATATAATAAACTTTTATTACTAGACATGTAGAGTTCTTCTTATAGCGTACATAATGGGTTCATTAGTATTATTTCAAGATAAATAACTGGTTATTTTAAACAAATACGCTTGGACAATAAACATCAGTATTATTGTAATTAACAATGTCTTTTATTACCTAAAGACTATTATTATTTGCTATTAAAATAATGTTTTAAAACCAAATGCTCAGAAACTATTTACTATTTCTTCGTTCGATTCATTGCTACCATATTGCAAATGCACTTTTTTGCCTTATCCACCACGTCCTTCATCTACTTGCAGTTGCAACTTATTTTTATTATACATATCATAGATTATATTCATATAGCTATCAGCTTTTAATCAAATTTAACTGTTATACATACTCCAATTATAGCAACCAAACCCTATAAAAAACATTTTCTAGAAAAATAAATGCCGAGTTTTACAACAAATCGGTACGAAATAGCCAATCTCCACTTCAAAAATGGCTACACCTAACCTCTCAAAACGATCGGCAATCCCTCCCCCAAGCAATCGTTTAACAAGCGCACGAAACTTTCATCACCCCGCGATTGTCTCCCCTCGATCTCCACTCCCCGCCTCTAACGCCATCATCATCATCATCGACAGTAGCAGCGACTACTTAGCAGTCTCAACCGCAAGCGCCAAAGTTCATTCCCCGAAGCGTCAATACAACACTGCGCACGAAATTTTCAAAACCTCGCGACTCCGGCTACGCGTCGTGTCGTCGTCCTACGTCACAACTCCTCCTCCTCCCCGGCAGTACAGCCGGTTATCGGCGAATAAAAAAGTGGCACACGCGATCGGCTTTCGCATCGGCCGCAGCACGAAGCGAGGAGGAGCGCGCGCGGGTGGAACTGTGCGCTGGTATAAGCAGAAGGAGGAAGAGGCAGAGAAGACGAGTCGCCGCCGAGCCGTGCCGCGGTGCAGTCGTGGTGCCGAGGAGGAGACACTTTGCTCGTACGCGCACAGAGGAGTGCACGAGAGTTGCCGCAAACTTTTGTGGCTCTGCAAATTGAGGAGGGATAAAGCGTAAAGCGGCTCGATTTTGTGGAACGACGAAGTTTACCGGAGTTTCTGAACAAGAAAGTTTGTTGTGTGCATCCGTGGCTGAAAAAAAGAATAGAAAGTGTGGAGAGCAATCGATCTTTTGGTAAAGGACCGATTTTATGGAACACTCGAGTTTTTTTATGGAATGTCGAAGTATTTTTTTTACTTGCAAGAGTTTTTAGAAGGCCATTAAGCATTCTGATAACATACGTGTCTTGAAGAAGAAGATGAATATAGCATAGAAAGCTTGATTTTTCAGTAGTAAACCGATTTTATGCAACAGTGAAGTTTGCTTATGGTACATCGAAGTATTTTTTTACTTTACTAAGTGTTTTTGAAGCATTTTGAGTTCATCTGCAGATTTTTGTGTATCCGTGCATTGAAGAAGAATAAAGCACAGGAAGCAGTTTTCTTATGGAGTATCATACATTTTAGTGAGTGAAAAGTGTTTTTATGTGGAACTTTTGATATCTTTATAGAAGATAAACAGTGTGCTATCAAAATATTTTGATGAAGACATCAACCATTTCTAAAGAAAAATCCTTCTTAATGAAACCTGCAAGTTTTCGTATGGTAAGCCAAAGTGTCTTATGGTACTCAAAGGAAACGGGATTTTCGTAGAAGATTATTAAACTCTTTCAAATACCAGAAAATAATGTGGTAAGAAGGAAAGATTCGAACCAAAGAATCTTTTCGCCAATACTAGAAGCAGCGCTGCGCCGTACCTGCAAGAGACAAAACATCGCGTGCTCCGCGATAATATTGTTCGTAAATTTTGCTCAATCTTCGGAAACGTGTTTCTCGACACATGAATTTTCGTCGATTCTCCCGACAACGAATCGCGAACAAAAAGTCCCTCGCGGCGCGCTAAAACGTGTTTCTCTCGAGGACGCCGAGAGCAGCAGCAAAGTACGCGAAAAAACGAACAAAAACCGGAAGCAGAAGCAGAAGCGAGGGAGAAAGTGAAGGCGCGACGAAATATAGAAAGTGAAGAGGAGGAAGCGCGCCACTGGATTATCAAACTTGCGTGGAATGCAAATTTCGCGGTGACTTTCCAAGTGACAGTTATTAACGAGCATTTTCTCTCTACACGCTGCAATTCAATTAAGCGCACCTTAATAACTATTATCTTCGTTGTATTCATCGAGGTTACGAATTTCTCGATTCGGCAAAAGTAAAAACACTCTGCACGCGCTGCGGACAGTGCCGTCGACGGTGCACCGAATCACTTGACCCTTATTAAAGCCAATCAGCTCGGCGACGGAGACAAAAAGAATCCTTGACCGCGAGCAGTAGTGTCCAACGAAAACTAAAAGTGAATACATATACGAAGGGTGCCTGCTTTACAGTGAAGTTGATATACACTGTACTACACACTATTACCAAAGACTAGTGCTAATTAATCAACAATAACTCTCAATACTCATAACCATTCTGTGCACCGAGTCAAAAGCTTATGCTCCATCCTACACTATTGAAAAGTGACTACCTAACCTCAAAAATGCAGGACATCCAGTGCGAACGCGTGATCCCCCGGATCATCTGCACCAGAGCAAGCTTCTGCGACGACGACCTGGACCTCGAAACCAACAACAACCACATCACCACCAACAACAACAACAACAACAATTGCGATCCTAAAAAATCCACCCAAAGCCACATCGCCCGTCAGAAAAAAATTGCTCGCAGCCGCGTGCGTCGTAATTCCCGGAGATTGTTGTCCGCCTCGGAGTGCAGGAGGTCCTCGTCGTCCTCGAGGAGTCCCTCGCCGATCTGCACGCCCATGAGAAGCCAGAGGAGCACCGACGTCGCCGAGGACGAACAGGCGAAGAACCTGAAGAATTGCTGCGAAGCACCGGGGTACAGGCAGTATTTGGAGTTGCTGGATGTGCCCAGTTTGTACGGGAATAACGTGGAGTGGAGCGAGCCCAGTGGTGACGATCTGAGCTCCGAGTGGGACTCGGATCAGAGTTTCAAAGGAGAGAGGGTCTGCGATGTGGAGATCGAGAATAGGCCGATTGTCAAGGTATTGATGCGTGTTTGGGATGAGATTTTGTGGGGGGATTTGAAATTTACTTTGCAGAAGGTTATTTAGAAGTATTTGGGATTCGTAGATGTTAATAGGCCTATTACAGGCTATGAACTAGACTGAGTTCTACCAAGGTTAGGATGAATTTTTGGTGGGATTGTCAAAAATTGGTCTCAAATGTGGGATTTAATTTCTAAATATTTACTATTTTATTGGTAGATGCTAGAGTCTCGGTTTTTTGAATATTCGTGAATGCAAATGTTTATTAAGTTATTCTCGTAAATTGAAATTTAATGACTCTATTGGCCTCCGCAAGCTAAAGATAAATCTTTATGTATGCTAAGTTTTCGCTAGAGATATTCTCAATATATGAAAAAAGTTATATCATAAAAATTATTAAGGAATATTTAGAGAAGATGGCGATAAATTATTAGCTAAGGCATTTTATTAATAACTTGTTTAGAATTTTCATTCAGAATGAAAAGTGAATAATGTTTGCTTTTATTCATGAAAAGTGATAATTTACTCCGATTTGAATGAAATTCCATTGAGTTTGTGTTGTAGGATAAAATTAGCTTCGAGAAATTTGTAAAACTATACACACGAAGAGAAACAGTTATTGTGAAAATAACTGTTTCTATACTCTACTTTATACAAAAATTACCATATTTACAGTAGAAATTGTTACATTTTTAGTAAAGTATTTAAATTTAATATTCATTTGGCAATTTTTACTTTAAAAAAGAATATGAATACAGAGTCATCTGTGCTATATATTTTCTTCCAGTTTACAGCGTCAAAAAAACCTGACCACAGCTAAAACTCGTGAAAATACGATTTAAAAAGAATAGAAACCAGGAACAAACAAATAACTCGATTAAACCTGTTTTTAAAGTCGGGTCATAGAGTCATCGCCGTTTAAAGCTGCTGAAATAAGCCTTTATCTCTGAAATAAAATACTGTTATCCATTGACGAAACGAGCCAATTAAAAAAAAATAATTGTATCTAATGAGACAATGTAGGTATAACTCGTTATCTAATCTAGTTACGTACCTACTCAATGTTTGGTATCTGTATGTAAACATACCAATACTCGCAAATATAGACACATGATATTTGTCACGTATTTTCATCTATTTTATTCCTTCCGACAATTAATCTATATGATCATAATATACAAATTTGAAAGGATTCTTACGTGTTCATTACAATAAGGAAAACACATTTTTTAAATAATAAATAGAATTTTAAGACTATCGATCAAAATGACTGTTTTAATTACAATCTTAAATTTCTTAACAAGAGGTCAGAGCCGATTTGAATTTTACGTTATTCCAATTTAATTTTTCATATAAGTTAAAAACTTCAGTTGTCCGGTGTTCACAATCTTCCGAGGAACCCCAGACAACCGAGCCAATTGAAAAAAAAAATGAAAATTACGAAACTCTCGGTAACTACGTAACTGCATATAATCTCCGACCTCCCTTCCACACAAACGAATCAGCCAATGCATTAAAAAAAATTAGATACTTCAACAACGTTAATTAACCTCCCATTTATTCATTCCTGTTGCAGACTTCCGGCTGGAGAAAGCTGCGCAACATCGTCCACTGGACGCCCTTCTTCCAAACCTACAAAAAGCAGCGCTATCCATGGGTAAGTTACCTCCAAAAAAAAAACACACCCAACCCACGAAAAACTCCAAATCCAGACCGTGAGACCGAGACAAAGCCCCACCTTGTGTACGTTTCGAAACTCGTCCAGAGAAAAAAAAAGAAAGAAAAATACAACTTTTACAAAAAGAAAGAGGGCGCCTCTCACTCTCTCGGGGCGACTTTGATTAATTAGTCCTCCTCGCGCGGTAATAAAGAGAAGCGAACTAACCGGCTCGTGGTTTAACTTGGTTTGCCGGCAGGTTCAGTTAGCGGGTCACCAGGGCAACTTTCGCGCTGGCCCGATGCCCGGCACGATCCTGAAGAAGCTCTGCCCCCAGGAGGAGGCCTGCTTCCGGCTGCTCATGCACGACGTGCTCAGGCCCTACGTGCCTGAGTACAAGGGCGTCCTCGACGTGCGAGAGCTCGAGGTGAGTTCATATCGAATCAGACGTTCAGTATACTCTCCTAATTTGAAATAGTGAAACCTCGGAAAGTGTAAAACAGTGAAATCTCACTGTTTTGCAGTGAGAACTCAGCAACTAATTCATGTAGTGGCTGAGTTTTCACTGCGAAACAGATAATGTTCACGTTTTCAGATTAAGAGGGATAGGAATATTGCGTTTAAAGATAACAATTTCTTTTTTCATTTTTTTATTTTGTTAATTGATTTTTTCATTTACTTCCTTTTTTTTCAATTTATATTTTTGGATTATCATCTTTTATTTTTATAACTATGTTACTATAATTTTTATTTACTTTGTTAATTATTTTTTTATTATTTTATTTTTATTTCGTTTATTCTTTTACTACTGGCTGAAATTTGTCTAGTTTTATGTAGCTTCCCAGCTTATATAAACAGAGCTCCTAGCTTAATAAAACCGGAAGCTTTATAAATTTGGATAATTTTCGACCAGTTTTCTTTTATTCTCTTTTTTTATGGTTTAAATAGAAAATGGTGATTTTTTATTTGACGCTTTAATATTTTATTGTGTTTAAAAGTCATTTTGATGTTTCATGAAATTATTTTTCATGTAAGAGAGATAAAGAAAATACTTCATCATGTAGTGGCACTAAAATTTTACGTCAAAAATTTATTAGTTAAGTAATAAAAATATGAAACTAAAAATAGATTATTGATAGTAAACATACATTCACTCTGAAAAGTATAAATTTGTCCATTATTAGTTAATACAAAAATTGTGTAAGTAACGCATATTAAAATTAATGATGAAAAGTTAAATTTAAGTAATTCAGAATTTATTTGACTTTATTTAACAAACTACCATAAAATAGTTAATACTTAAAAACCTGGTAGATCGTAGTAAATTGTGTTTAACTAGAATGTTTAATAACTATTGCCAAATGATTAATTGATCAATGTTGCAAAAATTTTTACAATTCTTACATTTATTAAATCTTAAAATTTGTAAATGATTAAATTCACTTTCATGATAATACACTTGAACTTTTATCATAAATTTAAAAAATCATTATTTATAGACTATAAGATTATCAATCAGTATCAGATCAGCACAATATTGCTATTTCCTGGTAGATTACATCATTTACAGTTATAAGATAAAATCAATTATTATTAACGATAACAAAACATATCAATTGAATACCATCTGATATTTCTTCTGTATTTAAGTGCAGTGTTACCTCATCTATTTTAACGTAAACTATTTTAACGTAAACTATTTTAACTTTTTTGTCTCCTTTTCCCTTACCTTCTTTAACTCGTGACAAGTCTTTCAAAATTCCAGTACTAAATGTTCTACACATGTTATTTTATACATTTCGGTTTGAACCTATAACGTAATTTATTTTGTTTGCAAGTTTTCTCGTACATATAATTGTCGTTTAATAAAAAAGTAGCTGAAAACTGTTCAAGTTAAAACAAATGAACCATTTCTGTTCCTAGTTCTTAATTAAGAAGGCGTTGCAACACTGTAATTACTCAAAATAGAGCATTTTACAACTAGAACTCAAAAAATTATCCTTCCACTTCAATACTAACCTATATTTCCCCTCTAAACATTCCAGGATCGTGTGAAATCCGAGCCGAACAACCTGACCGACATCACCCCAACGAACAACAAGGACACGTCCGCGACGACGAACAACGACTTAGGCGAGAATCATCATCACGACAGCAACGGCAAGGGCACGATAGTCGCCTCGTACCTGCAGCTGCAGGATCTGCTGGGCGAGTTCGAGCAGCCCTGCGTGATGGATTGCAAGGTCGGCGTCAGGACATACCTCGAGACCGAGCTCGCCAAGGCCAAGGAACGACCGAAGGTGAGGATCTTATGATTGCTCTTTTGGTTTGGTGAAAATGGTGACATTAGCTCTAAATTGACAGAGTTTTTGAAAATGAAATAGAAATTTTAAGAAGTAGAAGGAAATATATATGTTAGACAGAATTTGTAAGAATTAGATGGAATATATATGTTAGACAGAATTTGTAAGAATTAGATGGAATATATATGTTAGACAGAATTTGTAAGAATTTCAAAGAATTTGTAAGAACTTAAAAGAATTAGTAAGAACTTCAAAGAATTAGTAAGAGTTTCAAAGAATTAGTAAGTATTTCAAAGAATTAGTAAGACTTTCAAAGAATTAGGAAGAATTTCAAAGAATTAGTAAGAATTTCAAAGAATTAGTAAGAATTTCAAAGAATTAGTAAGAATTTCAAAGAATTAGTAAGAACTTCAAAGAATTAGTAAGAGTTTCAAAGAATTAGTAAGATTTTCAAAGAATTAGTAAGAATTTCAAAGAATTAGTAAGAATTCCAAAGAATTAGTAAGAATGTCAAAGAATTTCAAAGAATTAGTAAGAATTTCAGAGAATTTCAAAGAATTTCAAAGAATTTCAAAGAATTTCAAAGAATTTCAAAGAATGTCAAAGAATGTGACTAAATTTTTAAAGACAACAGCATATTTAAAAATTAAATAGAATTTTTGAGAATTTGATGGAATTTTTGGGAACTTGACACAATTTCTAAAAGTTTAACAGTATATTTATGAATTAGATAGAGTAGATATTATTATTCATCAAAGTTAAAGAAATTATTTTCACCAGACTGTGTATAAAGAAAAAAGAGCGCATATTCTGTCGTAAGACATTATTGCAAAAATTAAAACTTCAAATCACAAACTATATTTCGTTTTAAAAAAAAGTTTAATAAAACAGCGAAAACGACAGCTGTTTGAATTTCTATAAAAAAAATAGTTCTTGGGTTATTTATTCATTGTATTATTATTTCACACAAATAACGAATAAACATAAAAACAAGAAAAACGACGTAAATTTCGTGTCATCATGCTTATTGTTTAGTTATTCTTAATGATCAAATAAAAAATTCTTAAGAAATGAATAAAATTATATCTATCAAACTACGAAGACAAAATTACAGAAAGGCAAAGTTTATAACAAAATAGTTCAAAATACTTAAAATAATTAAAACCTTTCCTTTATGTTCACATTTGAATGCAAAATAAATCTTCAGTTCTTGTAAATACAATAAATATAATAGAATGCTTCTAAACAATAAATGCAAACCTTGAAAATTCTCCGAATTATTGCAGTAATCTCCAAATTTTAATTGAATGATTAATAGTACATAATTTATTTGATAAATGATTAATCTAATCTAAATCTGTGACGAAATAAACCAGAAATTAATTTATCGTCACTAATGCGTTGTCTATAACGTCAATGAACGTACGAGTCATCAGTTTGCACTAGAAATATAAATGATAGAGATGGATTATTAGATATTGACGTTCGCTTATCTCACACGAAAGCATTTCGCATTAGTCTAATCTCTTCAGCTCGACTAAACCCTTTTGATTCTCAATGCTACTCTTTGCGCACGTCAATGGTAAACCTTGTAATTAATTATTTGAATACTTCACGGATTATCATTATCTGCGTCTATCGCGTTACGCTCATACGGATGAAAAATAAAAGTCTATTTACCTACAAGTCTGACGAACTAGAGTACAGAAATAACAAAAAAAAACAAGCTTTGAAAAATGGGATACCGTAAGCGTCAGAATCGACGAGATCTTACAAATTTTTGCTATTCTTGACACAGCTGCACGAGCACAATGCCTTCACTAAAAAAGAAATAGCTTTTATGGATTCCTGTGTATTCAACGTCATTTCTTTTTTATAGCAATTATACTCAAATATTATCGATTTAGTAAAATAACACAAAAAAGTTGAAAATGAATGAGAACATAATTTACATATCTCCATTGTACAAACTCATTCATGTTGCTACATTGGTATACCATTGTACAAACTCATTCATGTTGCTACATTGGTATATATTACATACGTTTCAAAGCATGATTATAATTATTTTTTTAAACGTCTGTGTAAAAAAGCAATGTTAATTATTTGAAAACACAAATGCAGATGCTTCGTAAATAAATTTATAAGTATAATAAGCATAAAGTTTTGCATAATTGTAATAAAAGTAAACTTCAAAAACAGCTACATTAATAAATTTCAATATTATTACGAAAATTAAGACAAAAATGCTAAATTTGCATACACGCGTACTCTAAAAGTATATATAATTCCTTGCACGTTTTATTTTTGTGCATTAAATATAGATACATTTACTATTTAGTTACCTTATAAATGTACTTAATAAATACGTGACTTTAAGGCAGGTTTGCCGTGGATTTGCCCTATTTATTCAATAATTTTTATTTCATACAAAAAATAATCTTTATTGTTCAAACTTTTTACATATTAAAATACACATTTTGAAGATATAAAAAAAATTTTTTT
Source organism: Gastracanthus pulcherrimus (assembly GCA_949152435.1). NCBI lineage: Eukaryota > Metazoa > Arthropoda > Insecta > Hymenoptera > Pteromalidae > Gastracanthus > Gastracanthus pulcherrimus. The sequence continues at coordinate 176,451,323 of OX424576.1, forward strand.
TTTACGGATTTTTCTTGACAAAATGGCCGCCTCAAAATTTTTTTTTAGTTTGACTGTCGACACGATATCTCACCAACGAATCATCTGAAATCAAAAAACTAGAAAGATTCTTAAAACTTATAGTTTTGGCTATTGCATGATCTAGGATTATAACGATCAATAAATTTTTCAAAAAGTTATAAACAATTTATGTTGCAAAAAAAGAGCCAAAGAATTCAAAAGTCCGCCATTTTGTTTTTTTCCGGTAAAAATGAAATATCCTAGACTATGCAATAGCCAAAACTATAAGTTTTAAGAATCTTTTTAGTTTTTTGATTTCAGATGATCTGTTGGTGAGATATCGTGTCGACAGTCAAACAAAAAAATAATTTTGAGGCGGCCATTTTGTCAAGAAAAATCCGTAAAAAAAAAAAAAATTTTATATCTTCAAAATGTGTATTTTAACATGTAAAAAGTTTGACCAATAAAGATTATTTTTTGTATGAAATAAAAATTATTGAATAAATAGGGCAAATCCACGGCAAACCTGCCTTAAATAGTTGAATGACATTTTAAACAAGCTGTACTACATAAAAATATCCCCTATTTTAAAGATTTACAAACAATTTCTTTGCTTAACAAAGAACTAATAACTAATTATCAAAGTAACACTAAAAAATACCACGCTAATTATAATCAAAATACAGTCTTTGATAAAATTGCATATTCCTTAGTCCGCTAAACAACTATTTCTAGTTTGCTTAAATCTATTAAACAATAAGTGCATATGTCGATTTAGTTTACTATTTTATGACAGTTTATAGAAGCATACCAAACTTACTTAGTATCTCTAGGCCTTATATAATCCATCTCCTAAAAAGGAACTCGCGCTATCTTGCAACGAATTTAAACGTCGTCTGATTGGTCGCTTTGTTTCGAGCGCGAAATTCAAATTCAATCTCTTCGAGCAATGCAAAAGCCACTCTAAAACCCCACTCTCTTCTCTCGTCTTCCAGCTGCGCAAGGACATGTACGAGAAGATGGTGCAGGTCGACCCGAGCGCCCCCAGCGCCGAGGAGCGTCGACTCCAGGGCGTGACGAAGCCCAGGTACATGGTGTGGCGCGAGACGATATCGAGCACGGCGACGCTGGGCTTTCGCGTCGAGGGCATGAAGCTGGCCCGGGGAGGATCCTCCAAGGACTTCAAGACCACCAGGACAAGGGAACAGGTTGGTTGCGGTGATCTTGTGCTTTTAGGGAGGGAAGGGATTTTTGGAACGTGGTGTGTAGAATAGTGCCTTTTACGGGATGAGTCGACGTTTGTATAATTTATAAACGTTGATTGAAAGTTTGTAACAAGTTCTTCTTTGTTTTACTTTTATGTACAATTTTACTTGAAGTTTAACGAAAGAAATAATGTAGAAAGATCATGTCTCTTCCGTATTGATGTGATAAAGTGTAAGAAAGTGTATACAAAGAGTGACAAAGTATTATCTGAATTTGAACAGTTTCTATTTTCATCATTTTCAACAGTAATGATTGTGTAAAATTGAGTAGAATTGTAGCAAATTGTATAAATTATGTAAAAAACAGTTAAAACGTGAATAAAAGTATAATAATATAAAATATAGCGTAATAAAGTGTAATAAAATGTAAAAAAGGAATTACTTTTTGAAAACTTATTACAAAAATTTGGTTGATTTTTGTTTTATTTTAGTAATTTATGGTTCTTAAATAATTCACTATACTACAATAATTGAAATTAATTTGGATACTCGTCATATCATTTTTTGTGTCGAGGACTTCTTGCCAATTGTCTTGATGAGTCAGGAATTAAGTGAGATGTTAATTGCATTGACGTTTCGGTGACTAGTTTTTTTACCCCCTTCAGAATTTTTATCGTGCGTATTATTATATATTTCAGCGGTATATGTTATGCTGTGCGTCAATTAGTCTTTTTATTTTCTTTTTCCTGAAGTATATTTTACACTATTTATTAACTACCAACACATACAAGAACTATACCGACTAGTGGCACCTTAATTACTATTAAAATGGTTTTTAAAAATAATCACAGATTTGATATCCAAATTATTTGTTAATACTAGCATTACTTAAAATATTTATAAACTATTTCTTGCGCATTAAAATTGATGTACATTGTTTTTGATTCAATAGCTAAAATCAATTTAAAACATTGAGCTATTAGCTTTTTTCCTTATTACATAGTTCTTTTGAATAACATAGAGTTGTTACAGATAATTTAAAACCAAATTGATTTATGCAAAATGCTAGTTCACTTACCCAATTGCAGCGCACCGCGGTTATGTAAAGGTTGAAGCGATCATTCCAATTGTATCAATACATTAGTTATCTTGTTTTCCGGTAAAATTGACTCACGCAACACGAAGAAAAATCGTTTTCATTCTAATGCAATTGTAATGATCCATTTTTGTTCCTACGTTATGAATAAACTGAATTATTAAAAAACGTATGATTTAACGGTAGGGATCGATGAAATCATCCATCGGTGAATACATTTTTGCATTTTTCTTAAAATGTATGCTACATTGAGTAAATTGATCAATCCTCTTGAAACTGTGTTTAAAATTAGTTTTCCATGAGAGATATGAAAATATTTATTTGTAGTAAGATGATTATTAGAAATAGATTTTAAAAATTAATGTAAAATTTGAAATGAACAACTAAATCAATTATTAGTAACAAATAAAATAATACTTTTATTTCTTAGATTGACATGAGCCTTTCAAGGGGATAAATCTATGCAAAATGTTGGGTTTCGAAGAGATTATGAAAATCCATCGAAGGATGATGTTTGTCACTTTATAAATAAATAGTTCTTTTTCAATAAATATAACCAAAGTTTATAATGACACACATCTTTAAACAAAACCTATTTAAATATCAAGTACACTAATAATGAATTAAATCATCCATCAATAAATATTTTTTGCATCTTCCTTAAAATATACAAGGACTATTATTGAAAAACCGAATTAAAGTTCAATAAAACCTTTATTAAACCTCAATAAAACTTTAATTAAACGTTAATAAAATCTTAATTAAACCTCAATCAAACTGTAATTAAACATCAGTCAAATTATAATTAAACCTTATGAAAACCTCAGTCAAACTTTAATTAAAACTTTTGAAAACCTCAGTCAAACTTTAATTAAACCTTATGAACACCTTTGTTAAACTTTAATAAAACTTGATATAAACCTGAATTAAACCTTAATAATAACTTAATAAAACCTGAAATTAACTCCTATTAAACCTTCATTAAAACTTAATATAACCTCAATTAAAACCGAATAAAAACATAAACCTTAATTAAAACTCAATGAAACCTTAATATGAGCACAGTTAAACCTGAATAATAAATTAATTGAACCTTAACAAATCTTCCTCCCTCGAGCACCCAGCTAACCGCCCGCCTCTTTCTCGTTCCAGGTGATGGAGGCAGTGCGCCGCTTCGTCGACGGCTACCCGCACGCCATCCCCAAGTACCTCCAGCGTCTCAAGGCCATCCGGGCCACCCTCAAAGCCTCGCCGTTCTTCGCCAGTCACGAGGTCGTCGGCTCGTCCCTGCTCTTCGTCCACGACGCCAAGAACGCCGGCGTCTGGATGATCGACTTCGCCAAGACCCTGCCCTTGCCCCAGCACCTGCCGCGCATCAAGCACGACGCCGAGTGGCAGGTCGGCAATCACGAGGATGGATATTTGATCGGGGTGAACAACCTGATTGACATCTTCGAGGAGATCAAGGAGTCCGAGGCTAATGCCACGTCGTAGTGCAAACGTGCGGGAGGGAGAGGCGTAGAGACAGTTTGAGGATTGATTCGAAGTTCGGATACATGTGCGGACGATTCGAAGGACCATTGGAGGAAAGCGTTTATTGGGCGTTTGCGCGGATGAGGAGGGATGTTTTTTCTTTTGATTGCTGGGAGAAGAACGGAGATAATTTAGGCCGTGTTTAGCTTACTTTTTTTGGATAGTACACTGAGGGAAGGATTTCTTTACTATAAGTAAATTGATGTGCTTGAAATGGTACTAAGATTATTAACAAGTCATGGTGGACTAACTATTAATTATTACAAGTATTTTAAAGGAACTCTATTCTTAGTGTAATAATTTGAAAAGTTATGGACGTTCGAAGTTTTTGTACTTTACAGTATATCACTGAGAAAGGATTCTAAACAATAAAGGCGAATTCTTAACTGTTAAGAAGTATAAATTTGAATACGACGAAAAATGCAGTTTTTAATACTTAAGCATTCGTTCATTTGGAGCAATGAATCATTTATACTCAATAATATGGCTCTTTTATAGTTAAGAATTCGCGCTTTACAGTTCATTATTTTCGTTAACTATAAATACTACGACTATGAGAAAAAATTCTAAATGCACGAATTTTTAACTAAAAGTAATTCGCTTTTTCAGTGTAAAGATTTCTAAATTACTATATCTACTTCAATTGTGTTGTAACTGGGAAAAGACAAAATGCGGCCTAATTTTTGTATACATAAACTACAAAAATATGAAATAACAAAAATAGCGCAGATGCCCAATGGGAGTGAATATTTATTTAAATTTAATGTTTTCGTTCAATGAAAAAATGATCTATTGTATTTTACGCGAGAAATAATCGGACATGAGCATTTGTATAAAGTCGTACCTAAGTTCAATAAAGTACCAGTAGACGGATATACTCAAATCTAATGCAGGAACAATCATTAATGTATTAATCAATATATTATGTTTAATTAATGTTGCCTGAAAAGGTTACTAGTTACTTCGCCACTGGTACTTTGATCGTGTATATAAACGTAGTTATTCGCTGCGAGTGTATTGAGAAATTCGGACTTTCTTACCCGCCTAAAGTTCAGATATTGTTGGAATATTGAAATATTTATATCGGATCAATACTGACATGACTTATCAGCGATAAGTTCTCGACGAGTGCACTGCCATGCACTTTCATAAAGAGGCTCGATTGAAGATATTGCGCTTTCATGTGTTAACAATAACTGACTCAGGTGAAAGAAGAAAAAAACGGCGGTGAAACTTTGATACTCTTGATAGGGAATGTTTCGATTGCTATGAATTTGTACATCTACGGTAAGAATTATTCGAGCGTTTTTCACAGAGAATTCGTTTCTTTTACCGTCAAGTGTACAAGTATTTAAATTTTAGTTTTGTAATTAAAAAAGTATAAGAACTATATTTAGGAAGTGATTTATTTTGTCAAATCTTTCAATTGACTATGGGTGATTACTTGCTATAAAAGTAGTAAGCAATTAACAAGAAAGATTAGTAAAAATATCACAAATGAAACTAGTTATTTAAAAAAATCAATTACTCACTGCGCTTGTAACGAATAATTTTAGGAAAGCTATTTTGCCTGCTATTTTTATTATTTAATTTATCCTCAATGGCGATACAAAAGTATTTTTTGGTGCTCATGTCTGGCATGAATGCATTATATTGTACAGCGCTTCAATATTATTTTTCTTCAAACAAAAAGGCAAGTGTAATCTTGAGAGACAATAAAAATAGAGTGCGCCTATTATTGTTTTTTTAACTATACGAAACATACCAAAGACACGGCAGCAATGTTTTTATCGTGGCTGTCTAGAGAATGAAAGTGTAGCTAGATATTTTTTTTTTTTAAATAGCTTAGCAAAGGAAATTTTCATAGGATTAAGAAGTTTTAAATTAATTTAAATAACGAAAATTACCGAAAATAACTTTATTTATGTATTCTAATTATAAATATTGCAGGAGCCCCTCAAATGCGAGTGCCTTTGTATTTAAATCGTATTTCTCACAATTTCTATGTATTTCGAGAGCATCTGTAAATAGTCACATACTTTCAAATTAGCATTTCCTTATCATTCACACTCTCCAAGAACTATTATTTAAATCATTCTAATATTATCGAAGTTAAAAAAACTTTACAAAAAGAATTTTGAGTAATAAATAAGTGTGAAAGAAAAAAGTGTGTTTCAACACTGCGAAACGTAATCTTCCTTCTTTTTTATATATAATAATTAGTCAAATAAATTAATGCGTAATTAAATTTTCTATACAACAAAAAGATTGTTTTCGATAGGCTAAAAATAATTTAAACAGAATAAAAATTTACATATTTTTGTCAAATAAGAAAAACGATATTTAATGCAATAAAAGTATCAAAAATTAATTCACAGATAAAAATCTTATGTTTTTATTACAGTTCCCATCCTGATGTCCTGATAAATTAACTCAAACAAAGACTAACACGTTTCGTGATTTTCCGCCGTCTAACTTTTTCGGGCCACTTTTATTTATTCTGGTATCCCGATTTTCTGGAGTAAACCAATAATTTTTCGAGTACCAAAAGATTCTAGTATCCGACCTGAACCCGATAAAAGAAATCCAACCCACTCGATTTGCCAAGAGTTTATCAGCATAACTCTAATTTATATATTCTACACGAAAAGTGTTAGTATTTGTGGGCAACTATGAAACGTGTTAGTCTTTGTGGGATTTTGAAATGTAGAAATGGAGTTTTATTTGTAATCGTTATTGGAATCAACATATAGAAACTAATTTTGATATTCAAATATTTTCTGCAATTGAAAGCGAAATTGGAACTTTTAAATTGAGATTTAACGCTTTATTTTATTAAAAAATTACGTTAGAAGGGCTTGTCTCCGGTATAGGAATATTTATTCCCAACAATTATCACCAATAAAATAATTAATTCCAGCAATAAAAATATTAATTACTTATATTTTTTTCAAAGAAAATGTGCATTCGGATTTTGTGGTTTATTATATTAGTGTATCCTTACAATAATCACTACTTTGAAAACTACTATTTTTAAAATAAATTTAGTCAAAAAAAAATGATTCTTTTTTTTCAAACCTATAAAATAAGTACATCATACAAGTAAAATAAAAAATAAAATTGTCACTTTACCCAGCAAGTGACAAATTTGTATTATGTACAACATTCATTAAGAGGATGTCGGAGCTAAAATCGTGTTTTTTCTTTTAGTGATTACTTTTGAAGAATAGAATGCATGGGAAAATCAAAAGGAGAGCCGCGTAGTGCTCTCTATAATAAAGCTTTTGCATGCAAGATAAAGTTGATCTGTTAAGTTATTTTTCTAATTAATTTGAAATACGATAGGTTGTTTACGCATGGAAACCTAACCTCAAAATTTTAATCCTACCAAACTTTTGCAAATAACTTTCTATAACGTTATTTTACAGTAAAATTCGGAGCAGACCCGTGTAGTGCTTACTATAATTAACCGACCTATACAAGATAAAGTTAATCAGTTTTGTAGTTTTTACATATGATTAGAAATACAAAATAGGTCGGACAGCAAAAGAGGGGGCGGGGCTCCGACATCCCCTTAAAGTGAAAAAAGTATAATGAATTATAATTAAATTATATAAGCATCCCCGGTGAAAAATGTTTTTGTAAAAGCATGTACTTTTGTGAAAAAAAGTGTAAAAATGCGTAAGAAAGTGAAAACGGTTTAAAAAATATAAAACATGTAAATGTTATAAAATATGTAAAAGAATGTAGAAAAGTCTAGAAAAGGGCCTGAACAGTTTTTTTCTTTACAGTTTTTAATACTTTTTTGGTCTTTCTTACACTTTCTAATACTCTTTTTTAGACTTTTTATCCCTTTTAACAATCTTTTACAGAAATAATTTTTACTAGATTATCAATTGATATCAAACGATCAAAATTGTAAAAAATTCTTTTTAAAAGTAAAAAAACTGCAACTTTTCTTTGAAGTGTAAAATATGTAAATAAGTGTGAAAATATGGAAAAAAAATGAAATTAAGTCTAAGATGGTGCAATAAAAATGTTAGTAAGTGTAAAGTTATGTAAACATAAACCCCCAAATTCTGACATATTTTTACACTACATATATACTCTTTTATACTTTCTTAAATTTTTTTAGACTTTTACAATTTTTTACATTTCTATATACACAGAAATAATTATAACCATAGATTTTGTCCAAAATTCTGAGCTTGGGATTAATGAAAAGTCGCCATATCGTAAATCCGAGTCGATATGTGTTTTTCAGTTGACGTTCGAGTAACGGTCACGTGGTATATAGGTATAGGTAGTTAGGTATCTACAGCGTTGCCATTTTCTGGACTGCTTATATATCTATAACTCCTTAGTACGAGCACGGGGTATGGGGTATATAGGGGTATATAGGGTTATGGTATCCATGGAAACTCTCCCTTACAGATATAATCAGAGATGAGTAGCTCTGTGGTATCCATGGAAACTCTCCCTTACAGATATAATCAGAGAGATAATCCACGAGCACAATTCGTTTATTATTTCCGACGTTTTACATACTTATAATCTGATCATGAGTTCACCTGGAGATGTTGATATAGTGAAAACTGATACAGAAATTGTTGTCAAGTTGGAGGTACAGAAGGATTCCTTTCTACATCCGGACGCGTCAACAGCGACAACAGCAGTTGATTTAGTATCAAAAGTGTTTGAGTCCAACTGTGGAAAAAATGTATATCGCTGGCAGCTAACATTATCTACTATATATGTGTATCCTCGCAGCATAGACCATAATTATTTTGGCCTTTCGTTGAAGTCACTCGAGGCAGTCGCTATTGAAGCAGAGTGTAAGTGTGTTATTCTTGATAACAGAAGTATAATTGCTCATGACAGTGGTATATATAGAAAAATCGGAACCAATACACTATCTATACCACAGACTCTGTTGATGGACAATACGAAATGTACGATTTTCTGCTTAATTAAGTATACCTCGGTGAACAGTGACGTGCAAATCCCAAATTTATGGCCCAACAGTCTTAATAACTATGCATACGAACGCGGAGTGTCGGACGATTTGGAAAAACTTTTTCAAAGTGCAAAATTCAGTGACGTGAAATTCATTATAAATGGCAAGCAAACTGTACAAGCACACAAAGCTGTACTCTCAAACAGAAGTCCAGTATTTGCTACAATGTTTGAGCATGATATGAAAGAAAATGCAGAGAACAAAGTAGAAATTAACGACATCGACTACAGAGTATTCAAAGAAATGGTTCGCTTTATTTACAGTGGTAAAGTGCAAGAAATCGATATAATTGCCGCAGATCTTTTAGCGGCAGCCGACAAGTACGCCCTCGAAAACCTGAAAACCATGTGCGGAGAATGCCTTGGCAAACATTTATCCATTGATAACGCTTTGGAATATCTCAGCATTGCCGACCACTTCAGTGTTGACAACTTGAAGAAACAAGTAATGGGCTTTATAGCTGCTAACGCTAAGAAAATGGTGGTGAAGCCGGAATTTCGTGCGATAGGAAGTTTACGCACAGACTTGATACTGGAAGTTTTTCAAGCTGTAGCTTCGCAAATAAATAAATTTTAAATATTACTAAATTCAAATATTAAACTACAGTGCTACAAATACTTGGTCATTTTTTTAAATTTGTCATATGAAATAAATTTTTATATAGAATATTTGCATTTGTGTAAATTTTATTCTTACCGTATTAATTAGTGCCCACATAAAATTGAATTATAGATCTCAAAAATTGTAAAATGTTTCTTTTTTGTGATTATTAAAACAAATAGATAGGAATGAATTTCTATTTTCGAATATTTTTGTATGTTTTGTAAATTAACTATTCTTATGATTAACGTAACGTTTCTTTTTTATTTATCTCAAATTTATACTGAAGATAATGATAACTTATTGTTTCATGAAAATATATATCTAATATGTATTCTCCGAAACTTTTTACTGCCTAGAAAGATTACCTCTTATAATCATAAGAAAATGTTAATTGTTTCTTGCATTATGCATATATGTTCGGAACTTTTTTACACTTTTTCTTGTTTGGAATTTGAAGTGCTGTAGCCGAAGCGAAGCAGTAACGACAATTTCTTCTTTAAATAAGCATACATGCGCTCGTAAATAATCATACGAGATTAAGAAATTGTTTATCTTTCAAAATTATCTTCATTCAAAATTTAAAGAAAAAAAATGAATTGAAAATAATTATTTTAGAATGAATCTATCTTAATAGAGGCTACTCATGCTGTGGTGGTGACCCCAGTAGTCGGCCATCTAAGGAATAACTTGTATTCAAGCTATTACAAAAAATTTAGAAACATATTTGTTTATAAATTACCGGTTCTATTACACTTTAAATGTATTCTAGTTTTTGATAAAATCTTTATTCTTACTTAAAATATTTACAGGATAATTATATTATGTGTTTTAATAAAATAGTACTCGGTCGCTTAGATCGCTAGTAGTCGACCAAGACAATTTATTCTTTTTAATAGTTCTATGATTTAAGTTCAGCTATAAAAGATTGAATAAATATGAAATGAATGAAATTAAATATTAATTAATCGTTACAATTAAAAGTGCCTTTGGATATGGGTTACCGACCAGTCCCGGCCGACAACTAAAATTCGGCAAAAATTACAAAAATTCTAGTAGTCGACCACCTGTAAGCACATATCGATAAAGATATATCGAAAACAATTTTTATTTTATGGTTCTTGAATTGTTTTAACGTCAGAATTAAATGTTTAAATGGCATAGATCATTAAAAAATTATTAACCTAGCGATATTTTGTCTACGGGTTTATTTATTAAAAGAAAATAGTCAAGTGGACGACTACTGGGGTCACTACCTATACATTCCATTTCGTTGCTCCGAGGTCTGTCGGAGGATAACTCGCACAAATTTACTACTCTCATGGTCTTCCGAGAAGATCCTCGAGAGCTTGAGAAACCAAGATCTGAGAAACGTGAGCATTGTGGCGGAGGTCGCGTAAGATTCGCGAGCTTTATACTTACATTTAAGCTTTGATTTTGAAACCGCGAATCGGCAAGTATTCAACCGCAAAATATTTTCGGATAGTTTGTCTGTTTTGTGCGAAATATGGCATAAAGCTGAGAAATAACAACTGTTTTGCCAAATCCTTTTGTATATATTCCAATAACTCAGTAACGGCTAGGGTATTTAATAAAGGGTCACTACATAGTGGTGGCAAAACAGTTTGGAGCAGTGGTGAGCTGATACAAGGCCAGCACAAGTAAAAACATAGAAGTTTTTAATTCTTTTTAATATGTAAAACATGCTTTGAGTTAAACATCCTTCGATGCAATTACGACTATAAAGCATACACATACAAAACTACAATTTCATTCATTAAATAGCTATTAACTTTCAATAAAAATCGACTCCTCCGTATTCGCTATGTGCAGAACAGTGGCTCCCTGCACATTTTACATGATTACCTACGTGGCGGATTTATGATTCTATATACTATTGGGTCGCTCAAATATATTGACTTATATGGGGGGTTATCGAAAAATATTTTATTACAGATTACAGATCGCTATTATTTCGCGCATCAAGCAAAGTTTTTTGTGCGGTGATCAGATAAGTGTATAATCTGACGTAGTAAACAGATTCGAACGTTTTAAACAGCTACGGGTTTAAACATGTATACTTTTTGATAATCGGCCCTATTAAGCCAATGCATTTTTCGAGCCCAATAGTTCAGAAATCCGCCACGTAATCGTGTAAAATACGCGGGGCGCCACAGTTCTGCACATAGCAAATATAAGCTAAATACCACATAACTGCTTTCTGCTTTGGTCGAGATTGCTTTTCTTCCACGAGAGCGGCGCCACCGGTACTCTTTGAATCACAATTGGTCACAATAGGCCGGTGCCCACTATAATACAGGGTTGCCATTTGCTGACTGCTGCAGATTGAGCGATTAATAGTCAGAGACGATTCGCAGAAGCCATGAAATAACCTGCAGAAGAAGAAGAGGAATCGCAAATTGTTTACGTGCACACTGCTTGTTCATATTATTTTGAACGTTTTATAAATCCATAAATAATCAGTTTTAACATGAGTTCCTCATACAGAAATGATGATAAGCTAGAAGTGCAACCTATTTCAAAATCTAAATTCAAGTGTGAGATACGGGACTTAAGTGAATTTGCAGATTCGACAAGTTTTCGACCGGCTCGAATATCAAACGTGTTTCATTGCGGAAAAAATTTTGTATACGAATGGAAGGTGTATTGTTGGGCAATAGGATCTAGATTACGTTTTGGTCTTTGTTTGTTGAAAGGTGAGTATACACGTATCCTCGCTGAGTATAAATTTACAATACTTGACAATAGAAATAGAGTAAATTATGAATTTGGTCCATGCAGAACCAATTTTCATGAAGGACGTTTATATGAAACTAATTGTTATTTATCTTGTATGAGTAACATGCACACTTCAGACGATAAACTTAAGTTTTTAATAGAAATTAATAACATTGTCCCGGCAGACATTGTTTTGCAAATTAGTGGTATTCACGATCCCGAGTTACAGACAAATACGCCGCTCGTTGAGTCATGTGAACGTGAAGTGTTACGAGATTTTGGAAAACTTTTGTACAGCGAAGAATTCAGCGACGTTCAATTCATTGTAGATGGAAAAGTTATACACGCACACAAGGCTATAATATCAAGGAGAAGTTACGTATTCGAGGAGATGTTTAAGAATAATTGTATGAAAGTAAAGATCGAGAACAATAAAGTAGAAATCAAGGACATAGATTACAACGTGTTTGAAGAAATGTTACGATTTATTTACACTGGAAGAGTGCTGGTGATCGAAAATTGTGCCGAAGTCTTTTAGTCGCGGCCAGAAGTTATGGCCTTGAAAAACTGAAAACCATGTGTATAGAATTTCGTAATCAACGTTAATCTGATTATAACGCTCTTGAATCTCAGCATATGCCGATATCTAAGTACAGTCTTGACAAATTAGAAAAGCATGAAGTTAAGGGCTTTATGGTTGAGCATGCTGAATATCTGATTGAAAATCTGAATTTATTGTGTTAGGTTATTTACGCGCAGATTTGATAAGCGAAGTTGTTCCTGCTTTAGTTTTACAAAATAAATCTGAAAATGTGTAACTGCTTATTATTAAGTAGACCATTTTTATATAAATTAAATATTCAATTATAATTAAGGTTTTCAAACGTTTGTAATCTGTTTATAAAATAAATTTTCACTTTCAGTATTTGTGGATATTTATTCTTACCTTATTCTGAAAAAAGTACCATAAATTGATATTGCGAAAATCTATTTTTAGAACAGATTTAACACTTTAAGGCCGGCACGAAGCATATTATAGATCGTAAAATAACGTAAATGTTATTGCGTTTTATACTAACAACAATCTAGATTTTCCAAAAAAATTTTAAATTTTAACAAACGATTTTTTTATTGATTATATTTTCTTATATTTTCTATATATATTTATTATCTTAGAAAAACTATAAGCATAAAATAAAATTTTCCAATAAATTTATTTTTTTCTAAATTACAAAAGACTGAAAAAACTCGATTTATATAAGTTAGTCGCCTTTAAAATATTGAAAAACCGCTGCCAATTTATTGGCACTTAACTTCCTACCCTAGTGGAAATTTCAAACTGTGAATAGCTGTGAAAATCGGCGACAAATGTGTGAAAAAGTGTGTAAAACCATGAAATTTCGTGAAATACTGTGAAACTAGGCTTACATTTGGAACAGGATTTTAAAAAATATTATAGATTATTTCATAAATTTTGTCACATCTTCTACATAGTTTTTCACAGTTTCTTGCATTTTATCAGAATTTCTCACAGTTGTAATTTTCTTTATATAAGAGAATGCAACGAAAGAAATGTTAGAAATGTGAAAAACTGTGAAAAACTGTGAAAAAATGTGAAAAATTGTACAAGTTTTATTAGATAGAATACGTGTTTTTTAGAAGTGTGAAACTATCTATTTTGTAATAGATGTTCCAAAAGTATGTGTATTTTCACACATTTTCACACTTTCTCACATTTTATTTACAGTTTTTCATAGCTGTCATTTCCACTAGGGTAGAATATAATTATCAATCGTTCCAATATGAAAATATTTGTTCTTATCCGTAAATACCAATTTAAAAATTAAAAATGATCGATAGTCGAAGTGACTGTGGCTAGCATTCTGGCAATGTTCATCTTCACCGTGAAAAAGTAAATTAAAAGTAAATATAAGTTGCCATTTGCTGACAGTTCCGAAGCTTCCTCAGCTCCTTGTACAGATTGTGTATCTAGAAGAAGAAGAAGAAGAAGAAGAAGGCGATTCGCAATACATTTCTTTTAACAAATAGTTGCATTGGTGTATACTTATTTTTACCGCTAATGCAACCTCGAACAAAATAATTTATAGATACCATAAAGCGTAAAATTTTTCTTATTTTCTGATTATTAAAGAACATACAAAGGATTGGATTATTATTTTACAAAGTTGTTGTAAGTTTTGTAAATCAACATGCTTAAAATATATGAAAAAATAATTGAAGTACATAAACGTAACAGATTTAAAACTTTATCTCAAATTTATACTAAAGATACTTATAACTAATTGTTAATATCTTTTTGTTTACTACCTATATAAAATTTACAATAGTAATGCATCTTACAATTGTAGAAAATGCTTAGTTGATGTTTACAATAATATATAAATTATCTGGAATTTTTTATCTAAAAGGTTGTTGTTCAGCTATCTGAAAGAGGCATCTGACTTTACCTGAATTGATTCCAAGTTTTTGTTATCGATATTTCTAAAAAAATACCAATATTGTAAGATTATATAAATATTGTATTAAAAATATAAAATTATATTTGGTTGTAGACATCTGAAATCTTCCAGATAATCGTCTATAAACTCTCATTTAAATCTCAGGATTCATTACTCTTAGCTTAAAAATGGATAAACTGAGTCCATGAGATACAGCCACATTATACATTCAACGGAATAAAAATCGAATTTGAAATCTTCCAATGAGATTATGGCAAAAAACGAGCATTTATCCAATACAGTTGCAGTATTTCAAACTAATTCGAGGAGATGTTTGTTAATAGTCTAGTTAATAATGTATATCCCTGCTTAAAAGAATCTGTAAAATCCCATTAAAATATGCACGGCACTGGCCTGGCTACACGCATTTACGTAAAGCTATAAAAAAAACAAGCTTTAATTAAATTCACCCCTGTTGAGGCTACCATATTAATTTTTTGGAAATTCCAGATAAACTCTATCATCGTAAATAGAAATATCAACCCTTTTTAACCGACTTAAAAAAGCAGAAAGTATTCTATTCAATGCGTATTGCTTCCTCATTTTTTTATATCTTATATCAAAAACAGTGCGGTCATTTTTTGCCAACTGGAACTCAATTTTTTATTTTCTAATGAAGATTCGAAATTGAATAGAAATTTTAAGATTCATCGACCTGTTTTTGTTTTATAACGATTTTTCTATTTTATGATATTCTGAAATTGATGCGGTAAATTATTTTGGTATGTTAGAAATAATATGATCGCTTCAGTGCAAATGCATTTGAAAGAGTATAAAATTACCTATCTTTTCCGACATGACATTTTTTATA
Source organism: Gastracanthus pulcherrimus (assembly GCA_949152435.1). Taxonomy (NCBI): domain Eukaryota; kingdom Metazoa; phylum Arthropoda; class Insecta; order Hymenoptera; family Pteromalidae; genus Gastracanthus; species Gastracanthus pulcherrimus. Next base: position 176,466,843 of record OX424576.1, read on the forward strand.
AGCTCCCTTCCTCGTTAGCTCCCTTCTTTTGTTATACACGAAAACGTGATTTTGTGTTTAAAAGGCGATATCCGGGAAACATATGATGGAAAATGTTTAAAATAAATCGTGCTGAGAAAAGTAGCTTTTCACTATCTCTTGACTGAGCTATTTGCCCAGACTATGAGGTCTTTTACCTTTCAAGACTGTTGATAGGTATGAATGATTTCCTATAGGATATGGAAATCGTTTACTGGGTTTGAGGAAGCTGAGTGCCAATCAATTGGCAGCGGCTTCTTAATTGTAAAGTGAGTTTTGGGTTGATAGTTTTATTATAAAACGTTTGAATCTTAATTTGCGCATGGGCTATTTGATTTATACGTGTATTTTAGTGGCTGGCTCTAAGAGGCCCCCTTAAGGCTCAGGCCCGGGGCTGCAGCTCCTCCCCCCTTGATCCAGCCCTGAGCTCCCGACTGGATTTCTTACTCGTAAAGTCAATGCACCACGGGAATACCCGGAGAAATGTACCGCTATCCCTGCTATACATATATAACGAGATTGCAGGAAAACATCAGCAGTCGTCGTTCGTGAATCCTCTCGTTCACCTGGTCTTCTTCGGCAATATGATTTTCACCTCAGTGTATAAGATAAAAATAATTTTACATTAATTTTTTATTTGACATATTATTGACCAGCACGTGCGTTGACAATGCAACCGAGTAATATTTTACTGTTGACTTTGATTAATTTTGCACTTATTTTTACTGCGAAATCTGTCGGTAAGTATATTTGTTACATAGACTATCATGCACAATGTCGAGTACAACAAATTTTTCTTGCGTTCAAATAGTTTATAACAAATTATTAATGCCTCACAACATAATACGTATTTTGGCATAATATGAATTTATGTGAACGAGAAAACTTAATCAGGGAAATTATCTTATTCATTTGAATTATCAAGATATTCAAGATGAAAGTTTTAACGAATCAATGTGAAACATTCAGAGGACGTTTATCATTACTAACTTGAGAGTTAAAATATGTTAAGCTTAAGCTCAAATATTAGACGATCAATGCCAATTTTATTGAATAAAATGGCATTGTCATGCATTTTTACATTTGTTATTTAAATCTAACGTTAATGCTTTAAAATAACTCTCATGTCTTACATATAACAAACATCTTCGGAAACTTTCAAAACAATCATCTTAAAAAATCCATTGCAATTAAATTTTTTTCGTGATTAGCAGAATTACCTATGATCTGCCTAGGTGAGAGAATAACCATAATAAAAAAGTAAAAAATGTAATCACTCATTTGTTATTACAATTCATCTAAAATAATTTTTTCGCGAGTAGCTAAAAAGAAACCTTTCAGTGGAACCTTATAAACCTTCAGGTTTATTTTTAAGAACTCCCGCGGTCTCGTCCAATATCAAACGTGCGTAATTTTCGCATGCCTGGATTTTCCAGAAAATGACACGAAGAGCATCAGCAGCAACGAGCCGCACCTCTTCCTCGCCGGCTATCCTCAGCCGCTCATGTCTATCGACGGTTTCAACGCCAGCACCGTGACATTGATCAACACTCCGCGTAGACATCCCATCATGGCCCTGGATTACCACGCGCCGACCAAGACGCTCTTCTACACGAGCCCGCGAGCTGGACATTGGATGACCAACTCGAAGCTGTACTCGATTCCCTGGGACGCGGAGATAGGCTGCGACAAGCGAATCGAGCCCGGTGATCCGTACTGCACGGTTGTCCCTGTGGAAGGTGGTACGTAAGAACTTGCGTAAATACTCGTGAGAGAAATTACGTGAGAATTAAGTTAACTTAAGTAAGGACATACGTCATTTCTTATGTAAGTTCTTAGGCAAGTGCCTATGCAAGTTCTTACACAGGCAGCTGAAACAAATTTTTAAATTGTTTAAAATAATATTTTATGACTCAAAAGTACCAAATTTTGTAGTACCATCCGGGTGGTACTTCCGATAGTAACTCATTAGATATTGCCAAATTATTTTGTTTAATTATTGTTTAAAATCGCAAGTAAGAATTTACGAAAAAACTTACATAAGTTCTTCCGTAAGTTCAGAAGTAAGTTATTTTGAACCATTTACAGCAGGGATCAATAACACCATCAATTTCTATGATAGGCAGAAAGATGGGAAGATGTTGCGCGAGGAGGAAAACTGGAATCCCAGGTAAGAAAGTAACTTTTATAGATTGTGCGAGGTGTTTTAATTGCGTCACGTGTATTAATCCAAATACCAACAATGAAATAAGCAAACTTTTGAGATTAATTGCATACCTGAATTTTATCACAGGTGCTTTCTTTAGGTAGTATATCATAATGTAGTACATTGTATCATTGTGGATATGTCAATATCTGCTGATGGACTGAGCAAAATACGTTAAGTTATTATAAAGCAATTTTTTTTAGTAGTATATGAGTCACTTATAATACATTATAGATGCGTGTTTTAGCTTTTCTGGCTCGCGTATTCATTTTGCATGCCATTATCCATTCCTACCTGCTTATCCCCGCTAACGTGGACTTAAAGGTGGCTGAGTGGCCGGAAGCACGGCGGAGCTGTGGAATGGCTACGAAAGCAGGTAGGAACCTGCACTAACCTGTGGGAGAGTGCAAGCTATAAGCACTCGAGTTAGTCTCGATGCTTGTACGCGCGACATAGCTCTAGGTCCCGGAGCATGCAGTGGATCTGAGGCTCTGCACAACGTGCTAGAGGGCACGATTGGGGGACTTATTATTAACGAAATAGAATATACCCCCCCCCCCCCCAAAGAAATCTAGGGTTACAGTTTATTATTCGAGTTATAGGGGTTACAATAAATTCCTAATCACACAGCACAATAAATGAAAAATGACACATTCTGCTTCGTTTCTGCGGTCTTATAATTAATTTTCTATGTTAATATTTTAAGATTTTATTTTCCATTTAAGCTAATGTTTAAAAAATCATAAGCAGAAGATATTGTATTTTTTTATTCTTTCCTGATTTTTTGCTATTTTATCTACAAATATACTATGTAAACATACCGAAATCGCTCAAAACTCAATTTTTAAAAAGGCAGTTTATTTGTCATATAGTTCAAATTGCATTTTTTGTTATTTTTATAATAAAAATTCAATATAATTAAATTTCTTTCATAATTATTTTTTTTTAAATGTCAGAATTTCCTAATTTTTTTCATGACATGCTTGCAATCCTTTGCAAATATAATAGGCATCCCATAGATGTACCATTATAAATTATTTGTTTGCCTACCTAAGTGGAAATTTCAAAATGTGAAAGACTGTGACAAAAGTGTGAAAAAGTGTGCATATTGTTTTGTAACAGATGTTCCAAAAGTATGTGTCTTTTCATATTTTTTCACACTTTCCACACTTTCTTACATTTCTTTCATAGTTTTTCACAATTTTCACAGTTTTCATTTCCACTAGGGTAGCCTACCTTTTAGCATATAATTGCATGTAATTAAATACCATTATTCTATTACAGATCGCTGGCAGTAGATAATATCGGTAATAAGCTTTACGTCGTGGATACCGGCGAGCGATCGGTCAACGTTTTAGATCTGGATGGTCAGAACAAAACTTTGGTCTTTCAAAATGATTCTCTGATACCGTTGGAAGTAGTGCTTGATCCCATCCAGGGTTTGATGTTTGTTCTGGCGGCTAACATAAAAATCGGATCGCTGCAAGTAAGTTTAAGATCTGTATAGATATAAGAAATAAGGTGCAACAATGTTTATAAGTAGCTTATTTGAATTGCTTATTTTTCTGCAGATTTATCGCGCAAATATGGATGGTTCATTCGCGCAGCTCATCGTCAATAACACATATACACTGGGTGACTTCTTCGTGCGCGAGAAAACTGGATTTGCGCTCGATGCGTTCAAGAAAAGGCTGTACTTCTCAAATTTCGATAAGAAAATCATCGAGAGCGTAGATTATGAGGGAAATAATAGAGTGCAAGTCGCGAAGGCCAAGTACCCGATTAGCATAAGTATTTACAACAATACTCTTTATTGGACAAACGCAAACGTTAGTGAGTACAACAAAATAAATATTTATCAGTAACGATATTTAATTGTGTCACCATTCCATCTGCTTTCTCGATCACCCAGGTGCAATAACCCTTTTTGTCTGCATCAATGTTGAGTGCAACGTTTGGACCTGTGAACTCAACGACATCGATGGTGTTTGCACTGATGGTAACGCTGAAAGCTCTTTGATTGAAGAAAAATATTTGGTCATGCACTTTATCAAGGCGGTGTCTGCGCGTCCACAGTCAGCCAATCGAGTATCAAATCCCTGCTCGATCGACAACGGTGGATGCCAGCATCATTGCCTGCTCAGGCATTCGACCATCGAGGGTAGCTTGGCTCAAGGCTGCGTCTGCCAAGAAGGATATCGGTTGACGCAGAATCTTAAGAGTTGCAGTCGAGTCAAGGTAAGGAAGTTCGATGATAAAATTTGTACGTTATTAATTGTATATTTACTTCTTAAAATTGAGCTTTAACTACTTTACCGCAGGTGACTAAAATATACGATGATTTCTATGTGCCAAGTAACTTGAGTTTTACATCGTTAGGGAAACCAGCTGGCGATAATTTCTTTCCGATGTCCAGAAATCTGTTATACCGGCTGACTTATGAAAGCTCCGGGCGCATTCTCTACCAGCCACCTTTTCGTGTCTTGGAGGTAAGCAAGAACGGTCGAAATATTCTTGATCAGAGCCTGAAGCCAAAAGATGTGGTTACATCCAGTCCTGACATGGATTTCATGATCACTTTTATGGTAGGCTTTGCTCACCCATTCCAGCATATATGCAGGAAGTCGAGCGAAGACTCCCAGTATTTAATACATCATCAAAATGGAATTGCCAGAGCTTTGGCGTACGACTGGATCAGTAAGAATCTGTACTATGTCAAATTGCCTAATAAGAGCGATGAGCAGGCTGAATTGATGGTACTGCGATACGACAGACCCGAAAGACTCTGTACTGACAAAGAAGAAAATATTAAATTCGTAAACATAGTTGTCACGAGCTTAGCAGAAATTCATGAGCCGGTATCCCTGGCGATGCACCCCTACAGGGGTTACGTCTTCGTTTCTTTGCGCAATGGATCTCTTCTGAGGTTAAACTCTAACGGTTCGAGTAAACTCACTATTCCCAACGTCAATAACTCGGTTCTGTTGGCGGTAGATTTAAGCGAGGATAAACTCTACTGGCTGGACTCTGATCGCTACGTCAACTACGTCAATCTGGACGGGAGCGATCCTAAACGACTGTTTAGAAGCCTCGAGGAGGAGCCAGAATCGATGCACATCTTTGGCGACTGGATCTACGTGAAGAACAAGAAGGGCGATCGGCTATGGCGCTTCAACAAAGTGAGTGGTGAGGATTCCGTAACCCTGGATGTCGACATAGAAAACTTGTACTGTGAGAGCGTGGGTATGAAAGTCTTAGCTAGGGATGCGCAGTATGTGAACACTGGAGATAATCCGTGCGCAGTGAATAACGGTGGTTGCGAGCATTTCTGCTTTGCAGTGCCTGCAGAGGAAATAGCAAATGAATTGAGAAGCGTATGCGCAAATGGAACTAGTCAAAAGGTTCTCGAAGACGAAATCTACGACGAATACTATTCCCACTCAGAAGACAGACCCTGGAGATGATAAAGATTAACATCGTATATCATAAAATTATCTTTTTTTAACAATCTGTGATAGTTAAGTGACTTAAAATTATACATCGTATAACTGAACGAGTAAAAATGAGACATAATTATGAATCATATTAACATTGTAAGTTATTGATACAAATATTCTGTAAAAACGCAAAACCAATATATTTTTTGAGGATTTTTTAAAAGAAATCAATAAAACATAAGAAAAAACAATATTTTTGGTGTTAATTTATACATGATTGAAGATATTATAATTATTCCTCGTAGAAGAATTTTTGTGATATTAATAAAAAGCTTTAAAGAAAACTTGTTGTTTCTTATAAATTTACTTAACCAATTTTAATTTTATGACTCGTTTTTGTTAAATTTTAAATCAATCAAACTTTTTTTTCTATGTATTAAATGCACGCTTAAGTTTTTCGCGGACGGACGAATTTATTACAAATAAAAATATTGAAGTTAGAAATCGAAAATTCGATATATATACGCCATCTTTTAAAGAGTAAGGGTCAGGGAATCACTTTAAATTTTGCAAAAAACGATTTTTTATTGCCTACAAACATTCTTTAAGGTATCATGAGGTCGTTTTTCCAATTGCCCCTAGCGTGTTATATTGTTGTCACAAAAAAATCCAACCCATTAGCTCCGAGGTGTCCACATAATGTATTTTTTATGTTTGTGCATATGTTTAATGTATACAAATATTTGTATATAAGGGTTTTTGGAGTCGCTCTTTTCGATTTTGCAACTTAAGTTGTGTCATATCGAATATAATATTCATTATGAGGTACTTACAAAAAAGTTATGAGTAATTTAATATGAAGTATGTAAATTATTCGGGCATTAGATCACGTTTTCCATCACCATGCACAAAGTTACTTGTAACTTTGGCAAAAAAAAAATTGTTTTACAAATTCCCACGTATACCTGGAAATTACATATTTTCTGAGTAAAATGAGACTTATAAAAGTCAGTTTCGTTGATGTTGACTCCTAATATCCTGCGGTATGTACAAGAATATATTATTGTTAACGAGAGCCACTGTAAGTCAAGTGTTCTATGCATTTTCATCTAAAAATAAATATCTTTGCATTTTAAACATAAAAATAACGTTTATTGGTTGTGATAATATAAGTATATTTAGATTAATTTCAATTTTTTTTGTTGAGCAACATAATAAAAGAAATTTTGATGTTTCAAATATTTAGATTCAAACTCTAGATACACTTATTTTTGACGATTTTTTGTGGATAAATAATAAGCGAAATGAAAAATTCGTTTAAAGAACTTTATTGTACAATTAATGAAGTGTAAAAAAAATTGTTTTTTCAAAATGGCGGCCACAGGTGTTCGTAGTAGGCCGTTACTTTTCTGTTGACGCTCAAACGGAAGGACAGTTTTTTCGTACATGATGAATTGTAGAATAAAAAAACAAAGTTTTTCTTAAAGTACATATTCGTAGGCGTGGTAGTACGTAGAGATTTTTTTTAACTCAAATTTTAAATAAATGGTGCACACTGGAAAAAAAATTTTTGTCAAAATCGAAACTTTTTTAAATGTGCTCAATTTTTTTTTAAATTTGATTTAAAAAAAATTCCTACATAGTACCAAGTGGAATTTTCAGACCCAAAGGTGTTATATGTCAAGGGCAATTAAAGGTTGAAAAATGCGTTTTTTTAATATTTTGAGATTTTGCCAACATTGTTTGATTTTTAACTCAAAAACTAGGGACTTTCGAGAAAAAAGTGTAGGAACATTTTTTGGTCGAAATAAGGTAAGAAATATAAAAAAAATATACTAGACCCTATGTGATATATTGTGATATTAAGATTCTGGGAAACGCCACAATTTATTTCAAAATAAAAAATCTTAAAATTTAGTTTTTCATATTTCTTTTAATTCTAGACTAGTTAGAATATGGTCTCAACTAAAGTTTTCAACGATTTAGTATTACAAAAGAAATCTTAAAATGTAACTAAATTTAATTTTTAAACTACTAGATTAGCAATTTCTTGTAATTCATCGATGAAATAAATAGTTTTTTAAATTTATATTGGTGAATATGTGTTTGTCTAATTTAATTCTGAATAGAATGAAGAACTCGTAAAATGTTAAAATTTTTTCATAATATTAAGGTAAAGATATACTAAAAAGGAAGATGTTTTGGAAATGTTAAAATATGATAGGCATTTGACAAAGCTGGATATTTACTACAATTTAAAATGATTATCTGTGGTTAATAAATCCAATTACATATATTGAGCCAATTAAATAAAAAATGTACAAATAACTATCTGATATACTTATATTTAACATACTTAAAATTAAAGCATTTGGATGCATATAAATTAAAAGAATTTGATTTCGGGAAAATATTCATTTTCGTATTATATGTGCAAAAAATGTTGAGTCAATTTATGACAAAGATATAGCTCACGCTGCGCTAAAGCTGCTAAGCAACAAAATTTAGGCTTTCAAAGAGATTATCAAAATTAAAACAATTCATTTAATTTTAAGGGGGTTGCCACCTTAAATACTATAATTCAAACAATTTTTTTTTAGATAAATTACGGTGTTACATAATTTACTGACAATTCGATAATCGGCGTTATGTCAGTTCTCAAATCTAGAGTTCCTTGAAACAAAAAAAAATCATTCTATATGCGTCATCAGAACTACAGAAATACGTTAGAATTATATAAGGTTTGTTCATTTTTTTAAAAAAATGACGAAAATTTGAAAAAATGATCATTTTTATATTTTGTACCAAAGAGGGATAAGTAGATGGTTTGACCTAGTGTGATGTTTGATTTTTTTATAACACCTTCCTGTGATCTACGTTTCTTATATTACATTCCAGGAATACGACCGTGAATATGTGGTATGTTGCAGTGGAATCGAATGTCGGGTCAAATTGACCCAGAATCATAACCACAGAATCTAACGTAAAAAATGATCTGTAAAAACTGCTTATCTTTTGCCCCTTGGAACGTAAAATTTTCATCATTCCTTAGTAGTTTTTTTTTTATTTCATGCACTTACCTACTGAAAATGGTTTATAAGAACTTACTTAAGATCTTACGTAAGAACTTACGTCTGAACTTACGTAAAAACTTACGTACGGATTTCAACGAAGATCTTACGTCCGTACTTACGTAAGTTCTTACTTGTAATTTTAAATTGAATTAGCCAACTAAACAATAAATTAAAGATATTAATTTGACATCTATTGAGATACCCACTGTGGGAAGTACCATCCGGATGGTACTTTGGAATTTGGTACTTTTGAGGCATAAAAAATTATTTTTAGTAATTTTGAAATTTGTTTAAGCTGCCTGTGTAAGAACTTGCGTAAGAACTTAGGTAAGAAATTACGTAAGTTTATACGTGAGTTATTACGTAAGTTATTACGTAAGTTATTACCTAAGTTCTTACGTAAGTTCTTACGCAAGTTCTTACACAAGCTACTTAAACAAATTTCAAAATTAATAAATAATTAAATAAAAAAATTAATAAATATTTGATTGGCAGCGAGTTTAAATTTTAACCCTCCTGCGTAGAAGCTAATTTTCGCGTGTATGGATTTGATCGAATGTAATCCTGAATCATATCTTCGGCAATCTTCCACAATCTTCTAAATTGAAGCTATACTACTTAGCTTCAATTTGATTTAAGAGGTCGTAGATGTCATCACGATATAAAGATTTAAATTCAAAATGCAAAATGTATACAACAATTACGTGCATTTTGGACGAGTATTCTCGGCTATCTGCGTATGGGGGATCATTTTGAGTCCATTATTTTATGTACCTCATTAAAAACAACAGATTTATAAAGTTCAAATAAAGTTGAAATATTAAAATTCTTATACTGGATAAATACTGACACAACTTATCAACGAATGTACCAAATGTATACGAAATGTACCAAAGACATGGCAGCAATATTTGTGTCGTGTCTGCTTAGAGAATGAAAGTGAAATAGATATTTTATTTTTAAATAGCTTAGCATAGGAAATTTTCATGGGATTAAGAAGTTTTAAATTAATTTAAATAACGGAAATTACCGAAAGTAACTTTATTTATTTATTTGAATTAGAAATATTGCAGGAGCCCCTCAAATGCGAGTGCCTTTGTATTTAAATCGTATTTCTTACAATTTCTATGTATTTCGAGAGCATCTGTAAATAGTCGTATATTTTCCAATTAGCATTTCCTCATCATTTGCACTCTAGATTTACTATTATTTAAATCGTTGTAATATTACTATAATAGTTAATAGCACTTTACAAAAAGAATTTAGAGTAATAAATAAGTGTGAAAAAAGATTTGTTTCAACACTGTATAAGGTTATGTCTTTCTTTTTTATATATAATAACTTGTCGAATAAATTAATGTGTAATAAAATTTTCTATACAGCGAAAAGATTCTTCATTTCATAGGCTAATAATAATTTGTACGTAATACAAATTTATTTACATATTTTTGACGAATAAAAAAACAATATTTAATGCAAGAAAAGTATAAAAAGTGAATTCATAGATAAAAATCTTATGTTTTTATTACATTTTATTCCACAACAAGAGATCATCTTGTTTTCACTGCAACAGCCATTGACATAAATTTTTCATTCGCTAAAACTAGCGAATAAAACGAAAAATCTTACGTATATATAGAAAATTATTTTGATTTTCTTAAAATTTTATACAAGAAACGAGGTTTTGAAAAAACATCGGCACAAATATGTCTTTTTAAAATTGAAACTATCCATCGTAACTCTTTTATTCATACAATTAATTATTAACACTGTTCAGGGTTCTCAATATTCTCGAGACCCACGCGTTTATCCTAGATTGTACCAAAGAATGGCCCACGCGCTCAATTTCACGTATGCGTTCACTCACTTTCACAAAACTGTCTTATTTTCGTAATCACACACCGACACTGCGCGTAGCTTAAAAAAAATTAAATTTAATAATTGCGACAGTTCGTCGGCCACTACTTAGCACGAGATCCTATGTACACTGAGAAAATATTTGTTGTTGGGTGCTAACGAAGTATTCTACGAGGCGCTGAAGGTTCGTTACAATGGTTTTTTCATTGAGCACAGAGAAATCATGAAAAATTATTTGTAACGTAACAACTGAGAAAATAATTTATATGTACAGAAAAGATTAATAAACGGTTAAGTGCATATTACATTTCTAATAATCTGTCTTAATTATTGTAGGTATGATTTGAATAGCTTAGGAGTAACACGAAGTCTTAAAGATCTTAACATTTTGCTCTATAAACAAAGATCCATCTTAGATGATTCATTTTATGCTATATTATTATTCTAGGTAGATACCAATATATGTAACATAAAGATAGATCTTTATTCATTCGGAATTATAATCCAGTATAAGATTTTTAAGACTTTTAAAAGCATAACATGCCTTTTTCGTGCTTAATTTTGAAAAAATACGCGCGAAGAAGAATATTTTTCAACATGCCTATTTCAAGTTTAATCAAGAGAATTCTATTATATAGATACTCACATAGATTATCTGTATAAAAACGTATACTAAGCGTATTGTCAATCTCTACAAAACGTTAGCCAATGTTACAATAGCTTTACAGTAAACATTCTCTCGCTAAATTACATGTTCATTTTTACAATATTCCTATAATCATCATTATTCATTAAATCTTAATCGATTATTTACGTACCAATTGGTTTGCTAACTAAAAAAGGTATTAAATCAATAAAATCGTTGACATAAGGTTACATTTTTGATGGTTTGGCCTTTCAGGCATGGTGGAATACTGATTGCCCCACCTTTTCTTTTATACTTTTTACACTATTTAGTAAACTTTTATAATAATGAAAATGGTATATTCCCTGTCTCTGAAAAAATAATTAATTATTGCTGATTGTAAGTAAATTATAAATAAACAAATTGCTAAAAAAGGTACTTTTACAATAAAAAATTATTTTTGGTTTTATTTTTATTATAAGAATTATGTTAGCGTATTCGAATCTGCAGTTCAAATTAAAAAATGTAAAGATGACAGATCCGCGGACGAAAATAAAAAAATCGGTTATTTCTTGTTTGTGTCAATTTCGACTGTATATATTCGAAGTCAGTGACACAAAACATCCTTAGAACATGAAATTCGAATAAGAAATAACCAATTTTTTAACATTCGACCGTCATATTGAATCCACTATAATTGATTTTCAAAAATTTTAAATTTTACCTACAAGTTCGAATTTTAGCGACCTAAAAATCTATTGTATTAGTTTCATAACATTTCTAATGCGCAAATAAATATATGCCTGAAAGGGTTAAAATACCATGCTCTTTCAAAATATGACGTCAGTTATTTAATTTTTCTTCATTGAAATAACAAAAAATTGTTATTTTCGGACAATGTATATCGCTCTTCCCAGAACAAGACTATTTATGCTATGATTCTTTTAAAGGCAAGCACGCAACGTAAATTTTCTGTGAAATAAAGCTTCTTCTTGAATTTTATTACTGTGCTATAGTTTCTCTATTGTCTCTAACCAATTCTCGAAGTTTATTAAAAGCTTTTATGCTGCTTTCCATTGCGCTCTCGATATATGGCCAATTAATATAGGTGATTTTCGGCAAAAAATCACAATTGAATCACTACTATGTAATTTTGTTGTAATCTAAATAACATTTAACATTATTTAGAATATAAAAAATTTATCTAGTACGGGCAGTTGTAGAAAATCACCCATACCGAACGGTCATACACCGAGAGTACACTGTATGTATAAAACTCTAGCTTAAAAATATTGATTCGGTCATAGTCGTCCTCTGCAATATTCAATTACCATTATAAAATTTCAGTGAAGAAAAACATAATACAAACTATTTTCCTTTATCATTTTACCTCCATTCCAGTCAAACCACCATTCAGCACCCAAAGCCTCCATCAAGAATCCCCCCTCCCCTCAAAAATACCTTCTCAGCCACCTCCACGCTCCCTAAAACACTTCGCCAGCACCCTCCTCGATGCCCCTCCTCCCTCAGCCCCTCCCGCGAATCACTGCGTCCCTCCAAAGGGACTCCCCCTCGCGTTCTGCGCCCCTCCCTGTCCAGCTTGCTGCTGCTGCTGCTGCTGCTGCTGCTGCAGCGCCACGCTCGCCTGGTTGGTCTGCGTGAGGGTCGTGGGGGCAATGACCCTCGCGTAGACCGCGGCGCCCGTGGTCTTCAGGCCCGCGGGGGTCGGTATGACCTTGAGCCCATGGAGGGTCTTGATGTTCAACAGCTGACTGGGGAGGATTATGCTGCCCTGCTGTTGGCCGGCCTGATTGCCGCCGGGGGTCTGCTTGCCGAGGGTCACCACGTTACCGGCCGAGGTCATGTTGACGCCGACGCTCTTGCCGCCACCGCTGCTCGCCAGGACTATGGGCTTGCCGGCGAGTTGGGCCGTTACCATGCGGACCGTCTGCTGCTGCTGCTGCTGGCCCGGGTTGTGGGTAGGGGACTGCTGGGAGGACTGGGGGGACTGGGAGCTCACGATTATCTTCGGCTGGCCGGTGGCGGACTGGGCTTGGGTCACCACCTGTGGGGAAGAATCATTTGCTCGTGAGAGAATCGGCTTTGCTTTGATGAGGAAGGCGTACCTATAGACACCCGTACGGGAAGTGCACAGCACGGATAATTCGTCAGTACGAGATCATACTCATGCTGGATTAGATCATTGCGATATTATATGCATGCTTAATTTTTAGGTTCTTCATATTACTGTTGTCGTAAGAGAAAAGGATAGGTTTTATTTTTAATATTTATAAGTAGTAGGATAAAAATATGATTTCTTAAAAATGCGAGAAAAACTGAAATATATACAAAAATGCAAAATATGCAGAAATCCCGTATGAATATATATATTTAATATGCACCTATTGAGAGCTATCCATGAAATTGGGTGATTTTCCACGGCTAAGGCTAGAATAAGAAAATTTTAAAAACAATGGAAAATTGAAATTATTATGTGATATTTTACAAATTTTAGCATTCTTATAACGTGTTCTCATCATTAATGTATTCTATTGCTTATGAAGAACAAGCGCCATTTTAGCCAAAACAGTTTTACAAACGTCTAGCTCTACATGAATATTGTCATTAACAAAATTTATGAACTATATATGGCTCATACAGCCTCCGGAGAAAGAAATTCGTGACCATATATGATACATGTAGCGTTCAACCTGTTAAGCATACAATTGTGAAAGAATGTCACATAATTTTATAGTCTACAATAAAAAAATATAACATATTAATGTTTTCATAATTTTTAATTCAGTGGACATACACTGGTGCACGGTCATTTACTGCTGCAGTGATATTTCGATGCTAGAATTTATAAAGAACTCAATGGGCTTTTGTTTTTTTTCCAAGCAAATTTTTACTAGAAAAAGACATACTTGTAAAAGTTAGAATTTTCCGAAAAGATGTGTGCAATATCTCAAAAATGATATTAAAGTCTTAATACTTTTAATAAAATAGAAATTGTATATGCCTATCATTTTTCCTTGTGACTACAGATTTATTGTCTACTATGCATTATTTACACTGAACTCTAAACGTATGTCGGATCTAAATTGAAATAAATAGTAATGTTACATTTTGGATGCTCAAAATATTAGTTTTTATAATGATGAAAAATAAAGATAATATATGGTAATGGCACAATGGTAAAAATTAGTTAATTAAAAATAAGAATTTCAAGGATGCAATGCACTCGAAAGTAGCTTTTTCATTGTGATTTAAGGTCTCTAAAAATTTAATATTGTTTTGTTCATATACGAATTATTAAGCATTTCTCTGCAATTAAAATTCATGCAGAGTGTAAAATAATAAAATAAACGACCTGTTATAGGTATAAAAATAATCATTTTGAGATTCTAAAATATTAGAAACCTTAACTTAAGGAGGATATTCCGTGACCACCTTAAGGGGACGCCGGATATCTCTGTCCTTGTCTATTTGAGTTTTCATTCATACTTTTAAGAGAAATCATTTTTTTGAAAAAATAATAGTTATCCCCGCTTCGGTTTATAGTAATTTAAATATATGTCTAAGCTGGTTTCATATGATTGTTTTGCTTTCGAGAAAACTTTGACAAACTTAGTATGTAAAGGTTAATCTCCACGTAGTTGGCCCTCATAGTGTGTCAAAGTTTTCTCGAAAACAAAACAATCATATGAACCCAGCTTGGACATATATTAAGATTACTATAAAACGAAGCGGGGACAACTATTACTTTTTCAGAAAAATGATTTCTCTTAAAATTATGAATGAAAACTCAATTAGATAAGGACAGAAATATTCGACATCCCCTTAAGGTGAATATCTTAATTTTTATACTCACCTTGTACCCATTTCTATACTAACTCAGTATTTTTGCTATAATAAATATTAGGCTTATCTAATGATCATACAAAATATAATTCTCAGTTGTTTGAGCATTTCATTGAGATTTGTGCTCAGAAATAAATTTAATATTCATTATAACAAAAATACGAAGTGAGTAAAAACTAGGACATTCACGACGTTAGTCAAATCAGAAATTTTACACTTATTTTTAACATAAAGAAACATTTACTCTTTAAGATTAAACAAATCAATACATAAAGTAAATTTAGAAAATGAAAACTTTACAGTTCTGGCAATTGGGTTTTAACTCAACAAATCAAAAATTATCAACCAATCTTGAAAATCATCAGTTAGTTTTGTTTACTTTACAAATCTAATAAAATTCATCGTTTAAAAACTAACATTTACTATTTATTATTTTTTCAATAAAAAAATTATTTTGTACTGTTCAAATGTAAGTTAAATTGATCTTAAAATTTTTTACAAAATCGGCATTGTTCTACATCATAAATCTCCGAAAATCACTTTTATCTTTCTTACCTTAAGAGCAATGTCACTCGCATTTTAAGTAAAAAATGAAAGCAAAATTCTCCATTCCCCTAATTCGTTCTATCCGCTCGAGCAATTTTACAACTCCATCCGAAACTCACCTGATACTGCGTCTGTATGACCTTGTTCCCCTGCCTCGCCAGCTGATTGGCGTGCGCCGCCGTCGTCGCGAGCTTCAGTCCCTTCTGCGCCAGCAAACTCTCCACCGATATCAGCTGTCCGGCCCCGGCACTGGTCAGCACCTTCGCCAGGACCTTCTGCTGTTGCTGGGCCTGCTGCTGCTGCTGGGCCTGCTGCTGGGGCGACTGCTGGATCTGCACGGCGATCGGTTTACCCCCGATCTGCGCTATTATCCTCTGCATCCCCGAATTCTGGAGGGTTTGCTGCTGTTGCTGCTGCTGCTGGCTGGCGCTGGTCAGGCGCTGGGTCATCTGGGCCTGGGACTGGGACTGGGAGGGGGACTGAGAGGTCGAGGTGGAGGGGGACTGCTTTATGAAGATCGTCTGGCCCTGCAGACCGTGGCCAGTTAGCAGGGACTTTATCTGGCCGGAACTCACTGTGAACAGGGAGAGAAGTTGTTTGGTTAGTTGTGTATATCGTGTATTATGAAGAGATTAAGGCCCGGTGTGATTTTAAAATCACATAGAACTGTAATCTTTTGCAGAATAATCAGAGTTGGTATTCTAGGGCTTTCTGCCCTCACAATGTCTGATAACAAAAGAGAATCACGGCGAGCCTTAATATGATTTAGCCGAAAAGCGTCGAGCCGTTTTTGAGAAATGGCACTTTTGTTTACCATATTGGACCCGCCAAATATCCTTGTATACCAATTTTCATAAAAAACCAATAGTTAGAAAAATGTGTGCCTTATAGCGTTAAACAACAAAAATGGCTCAAACGGCTCACACAATTGAAGCACACATTTTTCTAACTATTTTTTATGATAATTGGTATAAGGGCTTTTATGGTCGCTGATTACGAATCCGTTGTCAGAATTTCAAAATTCAAATTGTTATATTCAGTTTGGTCTGTAAATAATTTAGAAACAGTGCATATTCGAATCCAGACAAAATGCAAACATCTTTTGGTAAATCAATGGGCTAATAGTATATTATGACACTGTTGTGGGAGATGGTTTTCTACCTTGCTCGAGGGTTTTCGCACGAGCGAAGCGAGTGAGAAAATCGAGCAAGGTAGAAAAACACCTCCCACAACAGTCTCATACGATATTTTATAGCACAACAACCTCAAAATCGACAATAAAGTTGGCATTTTGAGGTTAGTGTGCTATAAACAATGTAAGTTAACCATTGAACTACAATGTTGCAGAATTAGATGTTTGATTTATTTTGAGTTTAAACGTTTGAAACTTTTTCAAAGTTTAATACTTTGATAACTGAATTGAAATAAAAATTATGTTATTCCCGATTCAACCGTAATGGCCACTTCATTGACCTCAAAAGCGGGACAAAAGTAGCATATGATTACGGAAAATCTACCTTTTCCCGCAAATTTACTTTTTTCCTGCAAATGCATTTTTTAAAATTATCTTTCTCTATATTTTATCTTTCTCAAAAGAATAGATTGTCCGTTGGATAAAGTCAGCTTATCTATATACCATCATTTGTAGCGTTTAATCATCCTACAATCCCTTTCTGTCGGTAATGATGAATTTTTGACTCATCGAGAAGCCGTTTTGTTGCCTCTTGAGTAAAAAAAACCTCGCTATTTATATCTAAATGAAGGGATAAGCTCCATACATTTCACGTGTAATATTTCATAAAATTTCATTGTCTCGTAATATAATCTTCTACCCTAAATGACCGATTATTACGGTCATATATACGTTCTCATTCTATCGACTCTATCATTTTCACACCTAGTCTTCCTAAATCTTACCAAGGGATGCCAGAATGGTTGTGGAGACATAGCAGCGTCAGCTGGATACCTAAAGAATATAAAAAAGAAAAAGAGAGAGCGAGCGCGAGCATTATCGCAACGGCGAGACGCGCGATACTCTGCCAATTTTAGGAGGGAGAATATGTGTGTGCTATACAATATATACATGTAGTGTTGCATGTGTATATGTATACGCATACCAGAGCCTGATTAAAAATTAAATTATAATTTCTATTATAATTTTAAAAGATCAGTGAGGCTGGACTTTACTTGTGTATGTGATCACCCCCATCCATATAGTAAAGGAAAATTCGTGGTACGACTAGTCGGTTTGGGAGGGAGTAATATTAAGAGGAGGCCGTATCTTTTGTTCTTGTCTAATCACGTTTTTGCTATTTATTCAAATTGTAGTTAGTTAATTGAAAAACTAAAAGTTGACCCCAATTGGTATTAAAATAAGGAATATTTTGAGACCTTAAAAAGTATCTAACATTATTTCCTTTTCGAGAAAACTTCGGAACGCGAAAAGTGAGGTTAGCTTTTCCGTTCCGAAGTTTTCTCAAAAAGGAAATGGAAAGGAGTGCGCAGTGAATTCAGAGTATTATTATATAGAATACAGTTTGTTTAATTTAAACTTAAATTCAGTGCGTTCCATCTTCCATGACTTCCCAGCAATTCTAACACATTGTGACGTCACAAATCGACTGGTCAATAGGAATCGATTCGAAATAATAATGTTTTTCAATAAATTCGAGTTGGAAAAATTCTGAAAAATACTTTACTGCCAATAATGAATCATTTTCTAAGTGATTTATGCATTTTTGAAAATCATGCAAAGTCCTAATTACTAACGAATATGGCAGAAGGTTTAAGAAAAAGAATCTTAGGTAAAAATTAATAAAATTGAGGAAAATGTAAGTTTCGCTCTAAGCAGTGTGCTGAACAGCTCAATGGGATACACAGACGATTCTACCCTGGCCTACCATGATACTTTCTTTGGTGATGTATTTATGGAAATATTATAGGTTAAAATTTGGCAGAGGAGAGGAGAATTTAGTTTCCACGTAGCGGCAATAAGATAAACTAAAATATCAGAAGAGTAAATGCATAATTTTTATGGTGTCCACATCCTCAAATGTAAAGGCGAGCTGTACATTTACCGGCTTCGGAATCAATACACCAGACTTTTATGGACAAAACAAAAATATATTTAAATAAATAAAAATTAAAAATATTAGAAAAATTAAAGAAATATATTTATTTTAACAATATCAAGCTCTGAATAAAGTAAACAGTCCATAAACAGTGAAATTAATCTTTATTCCGAATTTAATAAATAAATAAATAAATACATTTGGAAAGCATTGTTTTTATTTGATATTTAGGGAATTTTTGAGAATCAACTTGCTTAAAAAGTGCAGCATCAAAGAATGTTTATATCAAAAGTACATATAAGTACTGGTAATTTTCTTGTTATTTATTTGTCCAGCGTAAAGGTAATTATATTTAATACGTTAACTTTAAAAGTTCAAAAATTATACTTCAATTTTGCACTCCTTTACGTTGACTCGCATAGTGGTTAAATTTAGGGTAGCTGATCTAATGGAAAAAATTGTTTGTGTTTCCGATTCACAAAAACGCGTCATATATGATTATGATCGATGTACTCGCTTCTGAAATCTGACGAACAGTATTTAAAAATAGCACATTTCGAATCTAAGTAGGAGAAGGTGGGACTAAATGGACTGCCTGCTCTCGTATAACATGAGGTTGCTTCATGCAAAACCGATTAAAATCTGTTTAATATGTACTAAAAAGATTACCAAAAAAATACGAACCCTGATCTCTAGTAAAAATCTTAGTACATGACGTTGTAGTACGACTACTCAAGAGCTTCAAAAAACGCAAAAAAAGGCAAAAAAGATATCACATATATATTATGACCTGTGCAGAAGATTAAAGCTTCTTCAAACAAAAAATATGCGAAAATTATTTCCCTAAGACGTCTCGATTTATTTAACATAAATCTATAATCATTATTAGTTACATGAACATTGAGTCAACAAGAAAAATTACCGTGATTATTGGTAGACATTGCCGTAATTCACGGTAATTTTTTGCTTTTTGACGTGAAAATCGTGAAAATTCTCACCAGACCCACATGCATGAAAAGAGGCCCAATCGTGCGTTCGTTAACCGGCGAACGCGCATGTGGTATCATTGAGATACCACACTCCTTTCCAAACGGCTTTATCTCAGCGAATAAATCTTTTATTTTCTTATTGAAACTTTTATGTACTCATCAGAAATTAACTAATTAATAAAAAAAAAATATTAACAAATTCGAATTAAATATTGGTTCGATCAAATCTTTGCATCAATATCATGACTGCATTCTAGCCTTCAAACTAATGAACAGAACCATGGACTCAGACATATTAAGTAGTGCCCTAGTACGGCGACATATACCATATACTCTGCGTAACCTTCGTGAAGTTGAGGAAGGTGATTCTAGAAAGAACTACAGTTTTAACTCCTGCTTGTAGCTCGTTCTAGTCGATCTGTTTATCTGGTACTCTATAACTTTCTTATAATACTTACGTTGGTCAATACTTTAGATTTTGTCTACTTGGTTTTTTTTTTGTATTTCCCTTCTTAAAGCGGAACTAAGGGATCGCATTTTACTGCCGATACAATGTGATCAGTTTAAAATTTAGGAGTCAGTCCGTGACTGTTTGCGCTACCAAATTTATCTTACATTTACTATTGTAAAGGGCTACATAGCCCGTTTATTGATTAATAAATAATAAATAAATAAATAAAATCAGAAAATTCTTTCTCTGTATGAATATAAAATAAAGTGTTATTTTTACACAGAGAAAGAATTGTCAGAATGGGAAAAAATTGCTAAAAGACAAAAAAAGATGCACAAACGTGATTATTACTTCTTACACTCACCGAGTTTAATCTGCGATGCGAGCAGCGTCTTCCCCGGCATCACGTGCTGCTGCTGCGCTTGCTGCTGTGCCTGCTGCTGCTGCTGCTTGAGATTCGAGGTCTGGAGGATGCTCTTGCCCGCCTGCGTGCCGAGCACCTGGGCCTGAGCCTGTCCCACTCCCGAGCTCTGGCTCTGGATCATCTTGGCGTTGGGGAATATCGTGGCGACGCTGGTCGTGGACGTGGACACGGGCTGGGCCGACTGCAGCACCGAGTGACCGGATAGACGGATCGTCTGCAGGCCGGCTGAGGTTGAAACCTGGATCTGGTGGTGCGGGAAGTGCTGCTGGTTGGACTGAAGCAGGCTCTGGGCGCCGCTGGATTTCACCACGGTCATGGGCTTCACGTTCACGTTGGGGTTTACCTTCTTGACGGTCGGGGAGGAGAGAGCCGTGGCTAGGCTCGTCATGGTGTTGAGCTCTGGAAGGTGGTAAAGGTTTCGACGTTCGGTGTTTCACAACGTTTCTTTTGTATGCTTTCTTTATCCCGTTATGTTAGTTTTTATTGAATTGAACTGCACGAAAGGATATCATCTTTATTTGTCTCGTATACATTTTGCAAAGGGATTTCAACTTGTTGATTAAATAAAACGAAGAAAAGTAAAGTAAATAAACTTTATTTCACAGTTTTCTTTTGAATTAAGTAACTACTAAGTAATGGGTAATTCGATCTTTGTACTGAACATTATTAATTTTCTAAAACTAAAAAGTTATTATAAAAGTAAATAAGATCAGCGTTATTATACAACATTGGTAACTTTATGAAAATTCAAATATACACTAGGGGACTATCTTAAAATTTTAATACATACAACCACATCACCTCAACAATATGATAAACTGCCAGAGTCTGTTCTAAACTGTAATCCACCACAATTTCACACTCTAATCTCAATTCTAATTAAAAAAAAAACATTGGAAACACCCACCTCTCGTGGCGCTCATGGCGATCTGCGTCTTCGGCTCGAGCATCGTCGAGATCACCGTCACCGGACACTCCTTCTCGACCATAGTCACGCTCTGCCCGGTGTTCTGCGCTATAGACGGTAGCACCCCTACGTTACTCGCGGTTGCCGGTATCGACACACTGTTCATCGTCTGCGAGACCAAGCTATTCGTCGTCGTGGCCGCTGGTGCTGCTACGACGCTGACCAGAGTCGGAGTGGAGGTGTTGCTCGGTGCACTGATGGCTATGGGAGAGGTACAGACTGTGGTGGTCATCTGAGGGATCTGAGGGAGGTTTAGCGGAGGTTGCTGGGGTTGGATTTGGACTTGGACTTGGACTTGGGTTTGAGGTTGAGGTTGAGCTTGAGGTTGGGGTTGGGGTTGGGCTTGTTGTTGGGTTTGTTGTTGGACGACAGCGGTAAGTTGGTCAGAGGTGGCGATGGATTGGTCCACGACGGTGATGGTTTTGTCTTCTAGTTTCTTGGGTTGCTCTTTCCTGCAATATTTAAACGAGAGATGACGTTACAGATTCTTCTTGGAATTTGCAGAAGATATAGTCAAGATTTAAATATGTGTGTATGTTATCACTCTCAGTTGTCACATGAGGTCCGTGTTGAAGAAAGTTACGTGACTATGTTATGCAACGTTGTTACGTGATTATGTTACGCAAAACCGTTATGTGATTATGTTACTTAACGTTGTTACGTGATTATGTTACCCAACATCGTTATGTGATTATGTTACTTAACGTTGTTACGTAACGTTGTTACATAACTTTGCTATGTAACGTTGTTACATAACTTTGTTATGTAACGTTGTTACATAACCTTGTTACGTCGTATCGTTATTACATAACTTTGTTACGTCGTAACGTTGTTACATAACCTTGTTACGTCGTATCGTTGTTACATAACTTCCTTACGTCGTAACGTTGTTGCATCACTTTGTTGCGTAACGTCATTACATAACTTTGTTACGTCGTGACGTTGATACATACCTTTATTACGTAACGTCATTACATAACTTTGTTGCGTCGTAACGTTGATACGTAACAGTTTGGCACTTTTGAGACTTTGTAAAACTTCAAAAACTGCAGTACACAAATGTTCATAGACCTCTTTTGCAAGTATCATGCTGATTGTAACACTTGAACTAGGTTACTGACTTTGATATTTTCAATGTAACAAAAAGTGTCAAACTGATACGTGACAAACCGCGTAACAAAGTTATCTAACAGGTAGCAAAGTTACGTGAAAGGTAACAAATGTATGGGACAGGTAACGAAGTAATGTGACAACTAACAAAGTTACGTACCAATGTTACATAATGAAACCTCATAACTTTTTCAAATGAGGTATCATATACGCCATGCGTAAACACTTTTTGCGATTAAAAAAAAAGGATTTTTTCAAGCATCTTCTTGACTAATGAATGATCAACATTCTAATAGCCAGTGGGGATATTTAGTTTCTTAAGGCTTAGGAAAAACGATGAAAAAAAAAGTTAAAATTGATAGATTTGATTTGGACATAATTTTAAAACGCGACTAGTATATCTGTATATAGTTGCTGTTCCGATCCCAATAGACTGTAGTATTAAAAATTCATTCGCTTAAATTCGCACCAAACTTAAAAATTGGTTTAGATTTTTTAGATAATTGAAACTAGCGTTTACTATAATTTTAATTACTAGCTACTTAATATAGCTTATCTTTATGTTGTAAATTTATGTCCAATTCAATGCCATCCACGTAATTATATTAAAGTAATACGTCATAATAGATTAAAAATTTAAAAGAACCCGGACATAATAAACGACATAACTAAGTTCTCACCATAACAATATACTTTCCCAATAAAAAAGAAAAATGTATCAATATGAATATCGGACTGATCGTTGATGATCTATGAAGCCACAGACATCAAACATACGTCAAACTTATAACAACCCTCCTTTTCGCATCCCACTAAAAATACAAATATCCCGTTGATTTAATGAATAAAAATGTAAACGTTGCATACCTGGTGGCAGTGGGAGCAGTCTGGGCAGCAGCTTTCTTTTCCTTCTTCGGTGTCGCTTCCTTCACGATGGTCGTAGTAGCCTGTTCCTTTGCGTTCGCGCTTTTCTGCACGGACGTGGCCTTGCTTCTCGACGCTCCGCTCGAGCTCTTCTTGTTCTTAGGCACACCTTGCAGTTGTTGATGAAACAGTTCTTCAAACAGAGGGAAAAACAAATTGAATTCCAACTTGTCTCGGAAATACGATTCTGCTAATCCCTTATTGACCATAGCTATAGCGAAGTTTTGCGAGTTTTTAAAGAACAAACCATTTTTTAACAAGTTGAGCGCAACTAATTTATAAGCCTTTTTTTATATTTTTTATGAATTTAATTGAACTCTAACATTTAATAAAATCTCGGAGTTTCTAATTCTTTTCGAGATTGTAAAAAATAACAAAATCGTTTGTATAAATAGTTTTACTAATTCTTGCTTTAACGGTGACAAACAATACAAGACAAAACAAAAGTGCGACAATTTATGTACCATATATGGTACCAGGTACAGGTAGCCCTCAAACTGTTACAAAATTTTGTTAACGTTTATCTTTTTAAATTAGTTTGTTTTCTGTAATACAATGAAACAAATTTGTTAACGAAAAAGTAAACTGTAAAAGTTTTATGTCATGTTAAAAAGAGTCGATTCATCGGCTGAAACAATTTTTTATTCGCGTCACCTAAAGACGTGCGCACCGCAAAGTTTTCCCAGTGAATATGGTATTGACAAAGGTAATAGAGCAAGATTTGAATGTTATATAACGGCTAAATTACAGGTATTCTCAAGTATCTATATAGTTATTATTTTTAAAGAAAAATTGTTATCAGATCACAAAGAAAGTATCTTTTTCAGTGCACAAGTGCACACATCTCTCAATTGTCCTTCTTTAATTTTCCCAGATCATCCGAGCAGAGATCATCCGCTCAATCCTTGCACCGAATTAGTCATCCACCGAGAAATTAATTAAAATCGCTTACAAAGACACATGCTTTAATCCTCGAAGCTTCCTCCGTCCCTGTCAATCCCTTTCCATGTACAATAAAAATAAACTCCAAACCCTCGACAATCCCCCCCCCCCCCCCAGCAAAATCTCAATCCTCTCACCGAACTCCGACTCGGATCTCGCCCGATGCAGGTACAGCCACTCCTTCCTCTTCGGGTAGTACCTCACGCAGGGATCGTTCTCGTAGTGGAGCCTGTCCAGGGCCCCCGACACTACCGAGTTCAAGTTGGCCTCCTTGTCCTTGTTGAAGATGTCCTCCTGTATGTACTGCGAGTCCTTGAGGAGGGTGCAGATGTCGGCGCGCGTGCCCTCGCCGTTCGGCAGCCTGGCGGTCGCGTCGCGCACCAGGGCGAGGATCGTCACGAAGTTGGGCCGGTCGGGCACGAGGAGGGAGTGGCCCCGGGCCTTGGTCAGGCCCGCGCCCGCGTTGTGCTGGTAGATGCCCTTGACGGGACCGACGACCGACGCGTAGCCGTGCATCCTGGATAGATAGATAGATAGATATTCTTTTATTCATGACTAATGACAAAAATTTACTGCTGTATGTACATTTTGTTAAAATTTGTTATCACATTATCAGTCATGACAGTTAAAAAAGTTTGGTTCGCTATTACAGGTCGTCAATTATTGTCTAACATATCATAATGTAGTCAGTAGTATCACATATTGTTTCGACAACTTAATAATATACAAATAAATAGATAACAGTAATATATACACATACACATTTATATTGCACATATATCTATCGCGTCGGAAAATAAAACGCCTTACATTCTTCTTTCGTTCATACACTCATTCACGCTAATAATTACACTCACACTTCACACTTAACACTTAAATAAATTAAAGACTACACAAGAATAAATAATACGCTTAGAATAAATTAAGACTACACAAAATTTAACGAAAAACAATGACAAGATTTTAATTGCGGATTTATGGAGTCTTGTCGCCGTGGAATATGGAAGAGACATGGTATAGAAATAACAGCTGATCCTTTATTCCTATAATAAATAAATATGTATTGATTCGTTAGACATCATTTTTTAATCGATTAGATGTCTCTTGAGTTTGTAAATATTAATTAAAAGTTTGTAAATTTTCAAAGTATTTGAATATCGAACTATCCTGCGATTGGCTAATAAGATTCAAGATGGCCGCGCACCATGGGTCAACATAACCAACAATATCGAAGCGGGTATATTGGATTTTGTGAACTTATGAACAAATATAGTTTTGGTATTTAAATTGAGAAGTTAGGTTATGTCGTATATACACTGTTTCCCATGGTGCGCGGCCATATTGGAATTCTAGTCACGTGGTTTCTTTATGGCGTTTGAATTCTAATACAGAACTTTGTTTTTTTTGAAAATTTCTTACGCAGTAAATATAGACTTAAAAATGTTGATATTTATATTTTTGTGCATAGTTTTAACTAAAGATTATTTAAAAAAAGGAATAAAAAATCATGTCTCTTCCCTATTTGTTTGGTACAGCGCGTTTGTGCTTGCGATGACATCCGCGCGGTTTGCGGTATGGTCGTGTCAGGTGGTGACATTCGGGGGGAGCAATGGGCAGAAAAGGTTGGTTTCTTTTTTATTGGTTTATTTGGGCATTAGATCGCACAAAGTGTGTTCAATTAATTTAACTCATTGTTTATTATAGTTATTCGCTTGAAAGAAGACTAGTAAAATTACAATAGAGTTTCAAGTATGTGCCACTGCGAGACACATGGGAAAATTATTTTCATTGACATGATATTCAACTTTTTATTTGATTTTTGTAAATACGACGTAGGTAAAGAAACATTCGATATATATTAACTATTGATCACTGCACGTAGTGTATTTTTTTTGTAAAATTTTGAAATTTTATTAGTATCATTTTATTGACATCATTTGAAGTCACTGTAATCGTGACGTCAATAAGACGTCATACTTTAGAATGCTATATCTTTTTGAAATATACATAGTTTATCTTCACAAAAGTAAAATGTATTATAAAACAACTTGCGATTTCACTAATTGAGTGCATGTCGATAAAAAAAAGGTTTTTTGTGCTCAATTGAAAAAAAAGTAAGATTCTTGTTTGACAGTCTGCAGTCTGAGTCTCGCATGTAGAGGCTATTTATCTCATAATCATACCTCATCATTAATACCTTATCTCAATATGAGAGTATTGAGATTGTAGGGATGGGGGTAGTGAAACTATGAGTTATAGGGTTGTAACAATATGGATATGATGACGCTTATTATTATGTGGCATGGAGACTGTGATGATAGGGCAATGTAAGGTTAAGTAATGTCAAACCCTCTGTTAGTATCCAATACGCATACGGGGAATCACATTATTCATTTAATATTCAATTTTAAGAAAAATCTCTTCGGTTTGTTATTAAGTCAAAATTGAAAATTAAATGAAAATAGTGGACCCTTGTAATTATCGGTGGCAAGTGGGTTTTTTGTAAGTATACCTTAGTACTTGCGAAAGGTTAAGATCTTCAGTACCGTTTCCAATTTCCTTTGTACTTGTAAAAAGTACTTGAATTACTTCTCTGAAACCTCTATGTAAACAGTACTTACAGTACCTTTACAAGTACTACAATACTTAATTAAAATACTCGAGGGAAAATACTTGAGCACTTGCTGAAGTATCGGTAATGCATACTATTACCCTCAATTAACAAGTTCGAGACGACTATTATGCATTAGACGATTTTTGCAATCTTTGTTTCTTATTAATAGAAATTCCAAACATTTAATAAAAACTCCATATTTCTATATGATTTTAAGATCCTAAAGAATAAAGAAACCGATCACCGAAATACTATCGTCATTGTTTACTTTCGCAACGACGCGAAGAACAAACAAATTTGCAACAATTTACGATTCATTTCTGGATCGTATCGGTGCGAGAGCCTGTTAAGGGGACATATACACCTTTAAATTTGAAATTAATTGATAATACATTTTAAGGTAAAAATAGATCACTCATCATATATTACCTGATTTTTTTCGGTAAATTTCAACATTTTATCAAAATATAACAACAAATTTTAAAAAATTTTTTTGAAGGTCGTTAAGTCCCATTGTTTGGCTATAAAGAAAACCTCATATGTAGTTATGATATGAGTATCGAAATTTGTATATAAAAATTATTGACCAAAGTTATAGTCGACATAAGCGAAAATTCTTCGATTTTTTAAAATTTTATTATGAAATATGGCTTAAATAGACTATAACTTTGGTCAATAATTTTAATATAAAAATTCCCACACTTGTATAATAACTACATGTATTTTTAACACAATACAACCTTAAAAGCGTCAATTCGATCACATTGGCTCTCTAAACCTTGCGGTAGCCCAAGAAATATAGAGGTTTTCATTATAACCAATCAAAGGGACCTAATGACCTTAAAAAAAATTTTTTTTAGTTATATCTTGATAAAATGTTCAAATTTACCTACAAAAAATCAGACAATATATAAGGAGTGACTCAACATAACCTCAGAATGTATTATCAATTAATTTAAAATTGAAAGGTGCATCTGTCCCCTGAACTCGTACAACTGTACCCATCGCCAAATCCACGCGAGCAGATTCCAAGCGCATATAAGCAGCGCACTCGAATGTACCTGTAGGTGAAGGCCTTGTGTGGCGCCGCGTATCGCATCCTCTCCTGTCTGCGGAACTCCTCGCGCTCCTCCGCCATCGAGGGCTTGACCTTCCAGTCCGTCGGGCACATGGCCTTGGGTGGCTCCCATTCGGGCTGCAGCGAGCTCGTGGCCGTGCCGCCGGTGCTGCCCTCGGTGCTGGCGAGCGGATTGCCGGCGTCGGTGGCGCTGCTGGCAACGCTGGCGGCGCTCGGGTCGGCGCTCGACGCGCTCAGGATGTCCAGGTTGCCGAGGCTCAGGAGGGTGGACTGCTGGTGGGACTGCTGCTGGGATTGGGAGTGGGACGAGGAGTGGGACTGGGAATGGGACTGTTGCTTGAGGGAGACGGAGGGCAAGGGCGGAGGTGGCTTCGGTGGTACCAAGGAGTCTCTGTGGATAACGAAGGTTTGGATTGAGTTGGGGTTTTTTTTTTATTTTTAGGGGGATTTGTGGGCTCTCTAAAATTTCAGGAGGGAGAATGGTACTCGGAGAATTTTAGAGAGTGGATTGTTATGAGTACTTTTTTTTCAATATCTTGAATATGGGAAATAGAATCGGACTCATTCGAGTTCGATTCGTTTTGATCGGATAGCCTTTTAGGGTGTAACATGATTCATTGATGAATCGGATATAGTTGAAATCTCCATTTAAAGTAACCGGATAATTCAATCACGCTTTGAAATATTGATTTAATTATGAATCGATGAAGTGGAATCGCAGTTCGAAATCTTGATTCGAATGAGTCGGACAATGGAATTGCCGTTCAAAATCTGGATTCAATTGAGTTGGTCAATTTGAATCGAAAATTTTAGATCACGATTCACCTTTAAATCAAAAATTTGTATTCGATTTATTTTTGAATCAACGAATTGTTTATTCGTTTCAACGATAAATAGGTGAAATATTATTAATTCGATTCACAATAAATCGACATGATCTCTTCTCAATTGTTCTTTACTTTAAACCGATTTCTTCTCAAATAATCTTTAATCAAAACGGTTTCTTCTCAATCATGTAATCTTTCAATCAAACCGATTTCTTCTCAATTATATAATCATTAAATTCAACCGATTTCTTCTCAATTAATCATAAAATCAAACTATTTTTTCAATAATTATATCAACTAATTGATTAATCCACGTTTAGAGAAAAAGGAGACTCAAGACAACAGATTGTTTGATCAGTAAGAATAACAAAGTTTAATATATAGAAAAAAAAATTTCATTGATCTAAAAATGAATCGATCACAAAATTTGTCAATTCTGAATCAAATCTAGCTTGTAAGTATTACGCTTCAAATTAATTCAGAATATGAATCGCCATTTAACTTCCCGATTCATTCATGAATCTGAATTTAAAATATTACTCATTCAATTAAATCGTAATATGTTTACGATTATAATATATCTATTCTATTTAAATGAGTCTTGTCAAATTTTCGGATTAATTTTGGTTTAATATATAATAAATATATTTCGCTTCGATGCTGTATCGAAGCATGCATTGCATTATTCATCTCAATTTTCAATTCATGTGTATAATGAAATGAAGCTCGATTCAAATAAGTGACTCAATTCAGTAAATCGAGATTCAAATAAATGCCGATTTTGAATCGTATTCAGTTTATGAACATAAATGTCCGATTTTTTTTGTAAAAATTAAGTAATAACACCTCAGCTTGTAATAAAATTTAAGAAATTTTAAAAGTAAATCTCTGTTTGAAGATATATAATAATATCTTTTTATCTCATTAATTGTAATAATATAATCTTTTAACAAAATCAATAAAATGATGTTGTTAAAAAAGTTGTAATTGGACTTTCATGATTTATTTGTGTTTTGTATTCTGTGAAGTTAAAAAAATTAAAGATCATATTACATAGCAGAATTATTTACAACATATACATATCAGTAATTCTTCAATGGCAATTCAATGCACACTTTCATACGTTAAAAAGTATTTATATCGGTCATTCATTAAACAAAAAAGTTTTTCCACAATCTGCTTAAAACAATTTACGAAACTTAATTGGGCTGTTTGAGTATTTATTCTTCCACGTCGGTATCGGTGATTCCAATACAAAATTTACATCGATTCGCCAATCTGTTCATTCATTTTGCCAAATGAACATGATTCACAAGAGCCACGGCTATCGAAAGTTTAAGGAATACGATACAAAAAAAAGAAAATGGTTCAGTGAGACTTGCCGAAGTCGCATTGCTAAGTTGGCGGAGGCCATAGTCTGTCATTCCTACTGAGTAGTTCGGTAAAAACAACGGAACAGTTCGGCTGCTTTGCCGGATGTGTATTAAAAGTGATGTGTGGTGCTGCGCTTTATTTTAGCCTCATTATCACGTTTGTGTAAGAGTAAGGTTAAAATAGAACATCGAAAATGTAACTTACACTGACTAATTATGTATAAAAAGGTTACATAGTTTACAGTAATAAAAAAATAAGAAATTCATTAAGGGGATAGTCTGGGATCTTGTTTTCAAAAAATCGATTTTCCAAAAAGTGCAGATTCTTGTAGTAAATATATGTAGAAATGTTGTGGAAACTATTATTTTCAGAAAAATCGAGAACGGGTCAAAAAATGCAAATCAGTGCAAGGGTATCGAGCGCGCCAAACGTGTAGAAAAAAACTTTCAACGCGTTTTTCTCGAAACAACGTTTTTTGACCTGGCTGACATGATTCAGAAAAAACTATTGGGCCGATCAGGCTGAAATTTGGATATGTTATTCTACACATGTATACCTTCAGTTTCCTCTAGAATTATGTTAATTTGTTAATAATGAACCCTTTATTTAAACAATTAACATTAAAAAAAATTAACAATTTTTCAAGTAGGCCATTATGTATTTTTTTTCGGATATAAAAAATCCTAGAGAACACGATAGTGACAACTATACCTTTCACTAATAACCCCGAATTTTTGGTTCAGATGCTTCAAAATTGAGTTATCGTGTCAGCCAGTTTTTAATGGAGCTAACTTTAGGTGGCCGTACCAGCGCCCTATATCATAAAAAAAAATTGTCTGTTAATCTTAGTAACCTTATATTTAATATATAAAAAAAAACTGATTGAATAAATTTAATTTTACTATAAAAACAAAATTATTGAGTAAAACCCTAAAAGATCTCAGACTACCCCCTTAATATATCCATTGTTTGCGTAAAAGTGAGGTTAGGAGTGAAACGCGGCGCACGAAGACTCAGCTACCGAACTCGTTCCGCTATTCTTACCGAATACATATACCAACCATATACCAACGAATATAGACTTAACTGGTTCCGCTATTCTTACCGAATACATACTACCGAATTCACTTGAGCTAAAACTACCGAACAGTTCAAGTCAGAGCAAGTCTGAGCGAAATATTCTCTCAGTGCGCAGCCACTCACTTGTAAAGCAGGAACTTCGTGCAGAGCATGGCCAGCCTCGAGTCCGAGTCCCTGCCCGCTCCGATCCACGCGTACACCCCTCTCCCCTTGTTCTCCAGATAAGGAACGAAGTCCTGGTCCCCGTCGAGCATCTGGTCCTGCGGGTGGACGAGCTCCCCGGCCAGGAATCCCAGTGCCGAGGGGACCGTGGCCGGCCAGGAGTTGACCAGGGCGTACCAGTCGTTGAGGGGGGAGATCGGATTGTCCTGCCAGAGGAGGACGGCCTCGCGCATCTCCTGCCGGTTCATCCGGTACTCGCCCTTGGAGAGAAAGGCGTCCCGCAGGAGGGAGAAGAAACAGGTGTGGGTCTCCTGCATGAGCTCGTCGCCGTTCATCACTATGTCCTCGACCAGACTGGCCGAGAGATCCTTATCCGGGATGGTGATGACGTTGTCGACCTCGACTCTAAAGGGGTAGATAGATAGATAGATAGATATACTTTTTATTTTGAGAACAATCAAAAATATGCTACAGAATATATGTACATATAGTTTAATTTCTTAAAATTAAACTAAATTTACGTGTTTCTCACAGTATAGTTTTTTTTTAAATCACATATAGTCATATTATCACATTTCGTCACATTTTGAGCAGGTACAGTCTGTATAAAGTTTTGGTAATAGCATACGCACAATTTACAATATATATCTATCAAGTCAATTTTAAAAAATATTCACACACGTTACAGCTACATTCATGCATCCATTCATGCCTATAAATACATTCGAACTGGTTGCTAAACTTTTATTCTGTATGTAAAACTTGATAAATATAAATAAAATAAATAAAAATATATAATTAAAAATAAATAAATAGATAAAAAGGTTACACAATAAAAAAAAAAATAAATAAATAAATAAATAAGTAAATATATAAATATAAAGTACATAAATATATAAATACATGAATAAATAAGTACACAAATAAATAAATAAATAAATAGACAGAAAGTAAATAAATAAATAAATTAAGACAGGTACAATACATAGAAAATTTGACATAAAGCAACACATACATTCAACACTTAATTTTAATTCTGTTGGTCAACGCTTTGCTGTCTGAGATATCTAATCAACGCTGTTTTGAATTTACATAGGGACGGAAGATATCTCACATCGCAGGGGAGGTTGTTCCAGAATCGCGAACCCTGGGCTCTAAACGAGTATAGACCAGTGTCAGTGCGCGATTCCGGAACCGAGAGCTCTTTTACACTATTCCTACTGGAAGTCTTGGCCGTGTTTTTTCCAAAAAGAGCCGCAAAGTACGGAGGTTGTCCCATATTTATTACTTTATACAATAACAACCCCGTAAAGTACGCTCGTCTTTCCTTTATAGTATACTAGCCAACATATGGAGGGGGAGAGAGAAGGGGGAGTTTGAGTTCAAACGAGAAGTTCTGAAGTTTGCTTTAGAGGGTGTCCACGAGGACTGTGACAGTTGAGATTTCGAAGAAACACGTAGGGTGGATGTACCGACTACTGACGCCCCTAATGATCGATTGTTACATTATTGCATAGTTTGTACTATTTGCTAAACAAAAATTTATTTTTTTCTATTTCTTTATCATTATATATTACATGTAGATAATAAAAACGAGGTTGCAGTTTCAATAAAGATTATTTTTAATTATAAATTCGTGAAATTAATAATAATATTTTCATGAGCTATTACTGACACCCTGAAAATATACCGGACCCAACTACTGAGACCCCGACTATTAACACCCATTTACTTTCATACCAGAACAATAATATTTAATTTTATATCTATTAATTAAATAACATTCTTAAAGTGTACTTTGGACTTAAGCTTTTACGTATAGGTATCTAAATGATTAGTTTAAATGTATTGTCACAAATATTTGAAATCTTTCCCCAGGAAGCGTTAAATATCGTGCAAAATGAACGTCACCGCTGAAGCCAAGGAGGTTAGATTGTACTCACTAACTCGCGCGGCAGTGTTAGTAGTTAGGCAAGTGCGCCATTTTCTTGCCGAACTACTGACATGTCAGTAATACGAAAATGTCTGAAACGCTTGTACCTAACGCTGCCATCCAATAATTAAATACAATGGCTTTGAAGATTCTTCTTTTTTATCTAGTAAATATATCTGGTATATAAACATTACCTATTAAACTATTTTTTATTGCATATATCGCTCTAATATAAAAATAATAGTCTTCCATATTTCGCAATATTTTCATTCTCACTCTGAACACAGACATAATTTTAAACGTTTTCGTAACCTCGAACTTTATTATTATTTTTTATAAGTTTCTGAAATTAAAAGATGTCACGTTTGTTTGTTCATTATACTAATAACAGTTACAGATTGTTTATACATTTTTTTCAGATATTATTTGATAGAGTTTATATTTTATTTATAATAAAATAGATTTGGGTGTCAGTAGTTGGGTGGGGTGTCAGTAGTACGGACATCCACCCTAGTTATTTACGGAGGAGGATTGTAAGAAAAGAAATAGCCCTCAGGTTCTAATAATTGCTCGTTTTCGTAGGAGACGCCTGACAAGTAATATTTTTTAAGATACCTGAAATGTGCTGGTTTACGTAAGGGAGGTTGGTAGTTAGTGTACTGTGAATGCTAATGTTAGTTTTAAAGGTGAAATCTGCAATGAACCATGGTGAAAATTATTTTTGTAAAAAGAATGTAATTTTCTGAAAAAGAGGAAGTATCATAATGTGTAAATGAAGTGTAAGAAAATGTAAAAGTATGTATAGAAGTGTCTGAAATGTCCATTCAGACTCCGTGTCCATTAAAATGGACATATGTACTCGAAAACTGTAAAAATACATATTTATCCGTCGGAATGGTTTTCTAACCTTGACTTGATGGATCCTAATTGACATACTAATAAGGGGAGACCAAGGAGACCGGGTCTTGGATTTTGATTAAACTTTGGGAATCGACTTTTGAAACCTAAAAATGAAGCAGAGTACTCGTAGTTTTATCCAATGTGTCTTTAAATCTGAGATAATGTCAAAAAACATTAGCATTGCTCATGTGGGCAATGCTAAAAATCAAATATATATAGATATACTACAACGTTAATGAAATACGCTGTATCTACTGTACAAAGGCCCATTGGATAAAACCATCAGTATTGGGTTTCATTTTTAGTTATCAGAAAATGATCCCTAAAGTTTCATCAAATTCGGTGACCCGGACTCCGTGGTCCCTCCTTGTAAATATCACTATTAGGAATGTACGTGTATACATATATACATGTATAAATAAATAGGTGTATGTGAATATGTTGAACAAAATTTCTTTTTTAAACTACTCAATTCCTTGATAGACCATAAAATGTCGAAATACACTAGACACATTGGCATATCATGACCAGATTTAATTCAGTTCTGAAAAGGTTAATTTAGATCATTGTTTATACAATTTAAATCTTTTCAACACTTTTATGCACCTTCTTACACAACTTTTTACAGAAAAAATTTTCACCAGATGATGGGTATAAAAAAACTTTGTAGCTAAAAATCGGTATCATGCAGGTTTTATCGAGTTTTATCGAGATTCCCAGTTATTAAACTAGGAGCTTCGATCATAAGCCAGGAATCTGGATAACTTAAGATACTTTTCTACTAGGTTAAATAAACAAACAAACAACTTAATAAATAGGTAAATAAATAAATAAATTAACAAACAAATAACTAATCAATCAAGATAAATAATAAAATCTCGCTCACTTGACGTCCGCGAGGATGTCGATGCCGTCGTCCAGCTGAATGGGCAGCTGCATCATGTCGATGCTGTCGAGGTCCAGCTCCTCTTTCTTGTCGATCTCCCCCTCGACCTCGACGGGTATCGAGACGGTGACCGGTATCTCCTCGCCGCCGACGACGATGCTGCCGTGCTCGACCTTGATCTCGGCCTCGTAGTCCATGTCCTCGACCTCCTCCTTGATCTCCATCGTGGCCATCGGCGACGGCAGGTCGTTTTGGATGGGCTCGGGCTCCCTGTGCAAACAATTCAGGTTCATCGGGGTAGGGATACTGGGGGTATAGAGTCATTGTAGTGAGAGGCTAATGTTATTTTTTTCTTAACGTTGTCAGATTTGTGCTTTTATGTACACTGAAAAAAATAAAAGGCTGCTTCTACTGAGGACTCAAGCAGTATCTACTTGACCACCCGAGTAAGAGCAAAACAGGTGCGCAGTAGACACGCACAATGCTGCGCGGTAAATAGACATAACCTCACTTTCAGTCTTCTGCGCGTCTACTGCGCGCATATTTCGTCATGTCGGGAGCCAAGCAGATACTGCTTGTACCCCTCGAGTAGAAGTAGCCTTTTATTTTTTTCAGTGTATGGTGCTAATTGGCGACGGGGTTTGCGGTGTGTTTGAAAGGGAGGCTAAATTAACATGTAGTTTAGAATTTGTTTATTGATTATTAATCTATTTATTAATTGTGTGTACTTGATAAGTATTAGTCAGCATTACTGCTGGAATTCGATAATTTGCAATATTGAACTGTAATAATTTAAGTATACATTTGAAATTACTTTTTTATAAAATGCTGGAATTTTGAACTTTTTTAACTTTATGTATTTTTCATCTGCGATTATTGCTTATTGTTAAAGATATCTTTTCATTGGCATATACATTTTCTTGAGGTTCCATGTTGACATATTAAACGATCTACGTCTCTTTTTGGCTTTTCTAATTGAAGTTTTCTATTGTTCAGTGTGTCTTACATTTTTGTATCATAACTATACAGCAATAAAAATAAAGTTGAAAAAATAACTTACAAAAATAGCTGAACTTGATTGTCGCGATAAATCGGCGATATAATAGGTAAGCGATTTGATAAAAAGACAGTTTTGCAAATCCTGACTTTTCTCAGCCTAAAATTTTAGCGCAGCTTTATCCATTAAAATATATGATTAATTACCGTGCACTATCGTTCCAAGTAAATATACAAAAAAAACACCAAATTGCCATAAAACTCCACACAGAAAGTTTTTCTTTTGGTAACCGTAAAATTCATCTACCCTTTAGTGGTTATAAGGGTGTAACTAACTATCCCAGCAAAGTATATATAGTTTTAGTATCTTTTTATCTGCTTACAAATCTGAGGTCAGAATTGCAAAATTTCAATTGTTTAAAAAATTTGTCTATATTAGTGTCCGCGAATTTACACTGTGCTGCATACATTTTTTGTGGA
Source organism: Gastracanthus pulcherrimus (assembly GCA_949152435.1). Classification (NCBI taxonomy): domain Eukaryota; kingdom Metazoa; phylum Arthropoda; class Insecta; order Hymenoptera; family Pteromalidae; genus Gastracanthus; species Gastracanthus pulcherrimus. The sequence goes on from OX424576.1 coordinate 176,503,678, forward strand.
TTCTGACACCAGAATCGTGTTCTACGGGAAAAATACTAAAGATAACATATATACTATTAATCAAAAAATATTTTATACGTGGCGTCAAAATTGTTAATAATTATTTATTCATCGTTAACCACAATAAGTAGAAAGCTCTATGTTATAAGGAACTAGCCCACAACCTGTACAATCTATATGTACGCGGACTATACGGTTTCCGCAGTCGTTGATGACGAATCCAACGTTAGAATTGCAAAATTACACTCGTTTAAACAATTTTGCACTAATGATAACCACTTGGATCTTAGTCTCAGTGTTAAAAGGAGTCCGTACCTACTGTCCTTGTCTAATGACGATTTTGCTATTTATTCAAATTGTAGTTTGTTAATTGAAAAACTAAAAGTTGGCCCCAATTGGTATTAAAATAAGGAATATTTTGAGACCTTAAAAAGTATCGAACGTTATTTCCTTTTCGAGAAAACTTCGGATCGCGAAAATTGTGGTTAGCTTTTCCGTTCCGAAGTTTTCTCGAAAAGGAAATAATGTTCAATACTTTTTAAGGTCTCAAAATATAACTTTTAGTTTTCTAATTAACAAACTACAATTTGAATAGATAGCAAAAATGTGATTGAACAAGGACAGAAGACACGGGACTCCTCTTAAGGGGGTGTCAAACCATTCAAATTTTCCGCCGAAATTCCTAACCTCAAATTCTTTAACAATTGATTACAATTAATAAATAAACTAAATTATGAAAAACCAAGACATCATTGCCCTCCATAATACAATTATCTACCACTGTGCGAAGTTTCAAACAAAAACTTCAAAACCTCTACGAATGCCATTCGAACGAAATTTATATTAGTCTATTAGTCTAGACTCGAACCTTCAAATTTCGTTTTGTTTGAAACTTCGCTGTAATCAGTGATAGATAATTGTATTACGGAGGGCAATGACCTCTTAGTATTTCATAATTATACTTATTGTTTTAATTAAAGCCAATATTTTATAATTCTCGGGTCGGTAAGGTAGGAAGGATAAAAATTGACTTTGACACCCCCTTAAGACAACAGGACAAAGTCCCGAAAACCAACAAAAAGTCCACTCACTCGTCCATAATCGTGGGCGGCAGCTGCGCCGCGGGCGGCTCTATCTCGTACTTCCCCTCGAGCGTCTGGTACTTCGACTCGGGCACCTGGTACTTCGGCTCGGGCACCTCGTACTTCGGCTCGGGCACCTGGTACTTCGGCTCGATCACCTGGTACTTCTGCTCGAGGACGATGCCCTCGACCGGCTCGTCCTTGATCGGGTCCTCGGCGAGCAGGCACTCGGGTGGCTTCTGGTCGGGCTGCTCGATACTCACGCTGCTGCTCGGCTGCTGATGCTTCGAGCACCAAACGGGGAGTTATGGATTTGTAGCTCGAGTCGGGGTGATTTTCGTTCGAGGGGTCAGGGGCAATACTTAGCATGCAGACCGAAGGCAAAGGAGCCTTTTGGGGATTTAACACTTTTGCTGCTGATCGTGTTTAAGCGTTCTCTTTACCACGGTGCTACGGCATTTTTACCATTTTGTTGTAATTTTAATTAAGGTAAATGTACCAATGATCGGACTCGTCCCTATGATCGGAGAATATTGAAAATAAGTGTTTATTGGATACATGAAATAATTCGTAATCACCCCACATCTCTAGACTAATGATCGATTAAATGATTTTTATTGTTAACGTTACGAATATTTTTTTATTTAAAAAGATGCAGAGCTATTAACAACTGACCGATTATTGGACTTAAGCGTCCGAGCATTGGTACGTTTATCTTCGTGCTTGTTAAAACTGCAACGGTTTCGATTCCGATACTAGACGGTGCTGATGTTTTTTTAAAGTCCATAGGTTAAGAAGACCGTTGCTCAAACTCATAAGTGCACATTTTTTGCTATAAATACCATACAATTGGTCAACTTTGCGAAATATTCGTGAGCCATATATGAGTCGCGTAGTACCAGGGGAATAAAATTCATGAGCCATTTTTGGTACGTGTAGCAGCGGAAGTGTTAAAAATAGAAATTTGTTGTATTTTTCTTTACAGTGGATAGTTCATTTACGTTTCAGTCTTCCTTAATTTTTTTTGTCGAAAAATATTAACATCCACTTTACTAAGGGGGTAACTCAGATACCCAACCCCAAGAACAAACCATTATAAATTCAACAATTTTCAATAAGAATTGGTATGCAAGGGTTTCAAGGATTGCTGAATCCGAAGACATTGTCTAGGTTTCAAAATTTCAAAATAGTGGGTGCAAAATGGTGAATTTGACGTACAATTATGGATATACGGTTTATACAGTCATATATTCATAATCTTAGCGTATGTTTACATGGAGTCTGACGTACTTAAAATTGGCACACAACCTTGTGAGAACACTGAGAGCAACGGAGACTTTAAATGTTTAAAGTTTTTAAACATGTAAGTACTATCCTTCTCACTCTCACAGGATTAGACTGTCAATCTTAAGTACGTCCGTGTAATCAGGACCTTATTGAAAAACCTTTTTAGAATTTCGAAATTTGAACAACGCTTTCAAATACCGGATTTAGCGACCGATAAAACCCGTGTATATCAACTTATATCGAAGATGCTCAAAATTGTTGAATTTTTAAAGGTTTGTTCTTGGGGTCCCTGAATTTTACTACCCTTGGTAAACTACGTCTTGGTAAAGCAAGGGTAGAAACTTAAGAAGTAAAAAGTTATGCTCCAGGAAGTATTTATTTAAACGTGCTATGCAGTAAATATGATTTCTCCAAGCCGACTCATTTTAAATAAAAAATTCAAAAAGATTCTGATAATATACGAGTATATTTTCTTCGTGAACAAAGGTTTGTTCAGGAAATTGTTTTTCAACAAAATGGCGTCCGTTCAACGCCAAGACGCAAATTTACGGTGTCTAAATTTTTCGTTAAAAAGTTCCTTCGTTCACGAAGAAAATATGATACTCATGCATTAACGAAATATTTTGGAATTTTTCATTTCATATGAGCTGGCTTGAAGAAATCATTGTCATCGTGAAAAAAATAGCTTCCAGTTGCGCGGCCTGTTGCTTTTTAAGTTTTTAATATTTTTTCGACAACACGATTAGTGAAAGTTACTAATTACATGTACATACTTTTATATAAATAAACAATCAACTGTAAAAGAATACATTAGCTATTTGTTTAAAAATTCTCAAAATTCCTGTTCTTTTTTGGTGGATCTCTGAAATCCCTATATAATTCGACTATTTTTGCTTCCAACTATAAATGACATTACACTGCAGCATGAAACGCAGATAAATAATGTAAAAATCTTGAAAAAATGTGTAAATTGTAAAACGACACAAGCGTTTGCATTGGACTGTACCATAATATAAATATAGAGTTATTATTTTTCTTATTTTATGTAAAAAAAATATATCTATTCTCTACAACATATCAGTTTTTCAAAGAAAAACGTAAGAAATTTTTACTCGTTATAGGGTAGTGACCCCAGTAGTCGGCCACCCCCCAATAGTCGGCCACTTTGATTATTTTCTGTTAAAAAAAACCCGTAGACAAAATATCGCTAGGTTAATAATTTTTGAATGATCTATGCCATTTAAATATTTAATCCTGACGTTAAAACAGTTCAAGAACCATACAATAAAAATTGTTTTCGATATATCTTTATTGATATGTGCTTACAGGTGGTTGACTACTAGAATTTTTCTAATTTTTGCAGAATTTTTTGTTGTCGGCCGGGACTGGTCGGTAACCCATGTCCAAAGCCACTTTTAATTGTAATGTTCATTACGATTAATTAATATTTAATTTCATTCATTTAATATTTATTCAATATTTTATAGCTAAACTTAAATCATAGAACTATTAACAATAATAAACAACGTTTTTAAAGCGCGATGTATTGCCTTAAATTGCCTTGGTCGACTACTAGCGCTATCGTCATATTCTATTAAAACACATATTATAATTATCCTGTAAATATTTTAAGTAAAAATAAACATTTTATCAAAAACTAGAGAACATTCAAAGTGTAATAGAACCGGTAATTTATAAACAAAGATGTTTCTAAATTTATTGTAATAACTTGAATACAAGTTTTTCCTTAGGTCGCCGACTACTGGGGTCACTACCCGATATGAAGCTTCAAAGTTGAATACATCTCACAAGGGAAGGTCCCCAGGTGATAAGCGCCCGGAGAGGTCTTATTACGCGGAAAGTGTTCTATGTGATACCCACATTGAAGATTTGCCTATCCTAACCCCTACCTTTTCGATATTTTTTAGTTCTGATTGTTGAAAGTTTCCAATTTTAGCGATTTTTACGCTATTTTTCACACGTAAATCAAGCAAATTTTGGATACTTTCAACAATCAGCACTAAAAAATATCGAAAATATAGGGGTTAGGATAGGCAAATCTTCAATGCAAGTACCACATAGAACACTTTCCGCCTAATAAGACTTCTCCGGGCGATTATCACCTGAGGACCTTCCCTTGTCAGTTTAGCAAATATACAACCCACTCAAATTTCCACCATACCCACCAAACCTTGTCCACCCAAATCCATACCTGCTAAAATCTTCTAAGAGCTCCTAAGAATCTGACAATTCACTCTACAACTATACCTTCACAACAAGCTCATCGGTGGTACTCTGCAGCGAGTAATCGCCGCTCGTGTGACTGTTGACATCGTTCTCGAGCTTCACCGCTGCCGTCGCACTACAGCTCATCCTCGCCGCAGCCTGCTGCTGCTGCTGTTGCTGCTGGAGTTGTTGCAGCTGTTGCAGTTGCTGCTGGATCTGCTGCTGCTGGAGCTGATGCTGCGGGACCTGCGGGACTTGCGGGACTTGAGGGAGTTGTGGGAGTTGAGGGAGTTGAGGGAGTTGTGGGACTTGAGGGACCTGCTGTGGTTCTATTTTGATGCGTTTCTTGGTGGTGGGCGCGCGAGGGGAGATGGTGAGCTTGTGCTTCTGGCCGAGCTGGGCGCGCTGCATGAGGTCCGACAGGGCGATACCCTGTGTGTTCAGCTCCGGGTGTGTCTAGGAGCGGAGGGAAGAGTTTTGAATTTGCTGAAGTGGAAGGCGAAGAGAGTGGACTTGTACGAGTGAGATAAGTCTCCAACCAACCAGAGCGTAGGGATCGCAGTTTCTCATTGGTTGGAGTCTTACTTCACCGTGCTGACATCTGGAAGAAGTTTGCTAATTCGCCATCCTCATAGTGAGGAATAAGGAAGACTTTGTGCTAATTTTGAGCCTGTTTTTATTTATCTGGTCCTAATTTGATGCATGGCATGCACTTTGTTGCAATAGGAACGAAAGTTAATTGAAAGGTTCCTTAAACATTAGAACTTTATTGTACCAAAACAATACATTTTTACTTACTAATGAACAAATCTTGATATTTTTTCGACATTTAAAATTTTCAATTATTTGGTGAAAAGTCAGCTGAGATCCACTTTAAATGTATAAGGCAAAGTTACATAAAAAACAATATGAATTACACACATTGACACTTTAAATATTTCCTGTCTCACCAATGACGGACTTTTACTACTTACAGTAGTGTTTCAAGAACCGGTGAAACAAGAAGTATTATCTGATGGTTCATTTTATGATTTGGAGCCTTCCGAAACATAAATGTGTAATTGCATTTTTTAATCAAATATATATCCATTAAAATTTTGATTCTCTTTTTAAAAATTACAAGATTATATATTCATCTGTGTTGCGCCATTGGTGAATAATATATTCGATTAATAACAGCAGTGGTAGAATTCATTAGCTTTAACTTTTTTAAGTTACTAATACTGAAACATTAGTAAGCATTTAGAAAATTTCCATAATTTATTTATTGTTTTATGGGTTTGAGCATTTCATTTATCACAGAGAAGAACAACATTAGTGAAATACACTACGTATTTCTTAAGGTTACAAAGTATTTTCAGGGACGTATTGCAATATGAAATATATAAGTGCGTTTAATAAAAACAAACATTTATTACAGCAATTAAATAATTGTAAACCGAAAATATTTTTAAACAAATTTAACTTTTCCTGATTTTTATATTTAAATAATACTTTCTCGTTTATTATACGCTACATGGAAAAAAATGCTTTGTTAATTTAACAAAGTCATTTGGCAAAATACGCACTAACTATTTTTTTAACACACTTACCAAGTAATTTGTTAATTTAACAAATGGGTTAGTAAAATTAACTAATCATTTTAAAGAAACAACAAACTACTTGGTAAGTGTAATAAAAAAGAATAGTTGGTGCGTATTTTACCAAGTGACTTTGTTAAATTAACAAAGCATTTTTTCCCGTATAATAACGCTTCTTAGTATGTAACACTAACTGAAAAATGTAGCTGTACCTGTTTTACTCTTCAAAATTTACTATGTCTTTTAGTAAAATATTTTCTATCTTTTTCTAAGAAATTGAAAATCAAGAATACAAAATCTTTAAATTAAATTTCGATACTCAATACTCAAACCTCAAACGCATTTCGATAAACCAAATTTTGTTTGCAAAACTACGTTCACATCTCGCGGTAGAAATGCTAAAATATTCTTCTTACTTAAAGCAGTATTTAAATTAAAGTACTTACGTCTCTCTTCGCTCTCCTCTTCTTGTGCGCGATCAGCATCTCCCTGTAGGAGTCCTCGCTGGGCTCCGGCCTCAGGGCCACCGAGGCCAGACTCGTGCCGACCGCCACACTGCCGCACTCGACTCCGACTCGCTGGAGCGTCGAGTAGACGGGCCTTATCGCGTCGTCCTCGGGACTGGGACAGGCGTGAAATTGCCAAATGGGAATTATCGAATTGTCAGGAAGGTTAATTATTATTGAGACTTAGGCTATTTTCTTTTAAAAAATAAACCCGTAGACAAAATATCGCTAGATTAATAATTTTTTAACGATCTATGCCATTTAAACATTTCATTCTGAAGTTAAAACAGTTTAAGAACCATTGAATAATAATTTTGTTCGATATATCTTTGTTGATATGTGCTTATAGATGGCCGACTACTAGAATTGTTTTAATTATTGATGAATTTTAGTTGATAACCCATGTCCAAAGCCACTTTTAATTTACTATAAATACCTCTAATAACAAAACCCCTTACATTCATCCAAACCCCAAACTCCCTTATTCCCATAGAATCCCCTCCACACTTCATTCCCAGAACGTCGATTTTACCCTAAAATTAAAATTTAATTCCGCCACAGTCTGAAATACTGATTCACCAAAATATACACACCTCAAATGCATAGCCCGCGTGGGCATGGCCATCATCATCTGCTGTTGCTGCTGTTGCTGCTGTTGCTGCTGCTGCTGCTGTTGCAACTGCGCCAACTGCTGCTGCTGCTGCTGTGCCACCAGCGCCGCCCTCTTCTTCCGCCTCTGCTGCTGTTGCAGTATCTGCAGCTGCTGCTGGAGCTTGCCGCCGGTGCTCGCCTGCGCCGGGGTCATCAGGCAGCTGCTGCTCCCGTCCTCGTCCTCGTCCTCGTCGTCCTCCTCGTCCGAGGGCGCGATCGTGACGCCGCTCACGCCGATGACCGCGGCCGCGGCGGCACCCAGCTCCGCGTTGATCGCACCAAGCTCCTCCGCGTAACGGAGCCGCGTTCGATCCTCGACCAATGCTGGCTTTGGCTTACGCCACACTGAATGGGAGAGAGAGAGATAGATAGGTAACATTTTATCCTTGATTTGAGGGGTAACACCACTGTAGAAATTTAAAAAAATCGATTTTTTTTATTGGCTTAAAACGTGATTTGAACCTTCTAGAATACGGTACAAAAGGTCCCATCCTGAAAAAAAAAGATTCTTTAAATGATTTCCTCATTTTTTTATGTCCGAAACTGATTTTGAAACTTTAAGTTGATTTTTCTCGAAACGAGTTTTTCTCAACGGGCACGCAGCATAAACTTGAACAGTTTTCATCCGATCCATTTGAAATTTTAACCATATCTTGATTATTATATTTCGAAGTGAATCACGTAGGGGATTTTTAATAAATTCATTTAAACAATTTTTATAAATAAAAACGTGCTGTTTTTTCCTGAAAATTTTTAATTTATTTTCAATTTACTGCCAAATATGCAAAAATTAATATTTTCAAAATCTCCTACGTGATTCACTAGCTATTAACATCAAGAATAAATGGATTTTTTTTTGTTCCAGGTTGAAATGTGCGATTGGTACACTGCGTGCCACGGAACGCTTCCGATGCAAGAGGTCTCAAGAGATCTGCTATAAATCAGCCATTTTGTATTTTTTTTATTCAATTTTTTTTTTAAATATACTATAATATTAGACTAATAATATATCCAAATATCATTTCTTTATAACCTTTCTTTCCATTAAAAAATATACCCAAAAAAACGCTTTTTTTTCGCTATTACAGTGGTGTTACCCCTTAAACAAAAATGAGTATACGTATGTACGATTCGTTTTTACGTTGTAGATATATTTCAGTCAGTGTTAGTGTATAAAATATCAGGTATTGATCGTTAGTCTTATGATAACAAATTTTGCACGATATTTACCTAGTCAATTGTAAAATATATCACATTTGATCATATATCCATACAATCACGAGCTCATTTAAGCTTATAAATACATGCGTACATCATAAAATAATATGAAGTTTGATAGCATTGTTATGTATATAAAATATCACTATAAATATTACACGTAGTTCATAGAATGGTGGTTAGTGAGATGTAACTACATATAAGAAAGACACTTTGGTGGGATGCATGATTTTTTGGACGTTGGTAGAGTTTTAGATGTAATTTATCTGTTTTTGTTGTAATGCGAGAGAAGTTGGTTTGAAATTTGTTTACACTTCGTGGCATTGTAAAAGTGAACGTTGATAAAATCTATTTAGGTAACCGATTTTGTTGTTCTTTGTAATCTTAAGATGATGTGGAAATACATCGAGTTTTCATTATTAAGTATTCGAAATTTCAATTAGTATTGGAAAATATTGCGAAAATTGGCTCACATATTAGCCGGACTGAACCTGATGAAAACAATTATTTTTAGGGAAATTTGAAATGGGTTTCTGGTTATTTTTATCAATATTGTGATACCTCATGATAAAAAAGTAACTTTCCAATGAATGATTTCATCGATTATCTGAATTTTGATCACATTTTTTAATGCGCACACAAACTTTATTTGTTCTCTTGAAACTGATCTTAAAAGACTTATTTTTCAATGTGAGGAACAAAAGTTAGAATTTGTTTTATGAGAAATTGAATGCTAACATGTTGAGCATGTATGTTGCATAATGTATAAGCCGATTTTTGCAATTCTCTACAAGATTAATTAAAATTTCAAACATTCAATAAAAACTCGATGCTTCTATCTCTTTCTAAGATTTTAAAGAATACAATAATAGGTTGCATAAATAATCTGATTAAGTCTTAATTTCACTGTAAGACAAAATGCAAAAAAAATATGTCAATTCGTGACGTATATATGTGTCACGCCGCACTCAACCTATTAAGTTATTGTTTTTAATATTTACTTACAATTTTTTTTAATTTATACAAATTACAAGTAAATAATAAAAATAGTAACTGACATTCAGTTTTTTAATAAAAATAATTCTAAGTTTTGTTTCTTGTATTGACATAAGTCTTTTAAGACCAGTTTCTATAAGATTCATAAATTTGGTATACACATTAAACAGTTTAACCAAAAGTCAGATATTCACTGAAATCATTCATCTGAGAGTGATTTTGACACTTGCGGTACATAAAATATATTTCCTCATATACACAGAGTCATATTCTGCAAAAATTTTGAAAATTGAATTTACAAAGAGAGTGCATGAAGTCTCCTATTATCGAGATATAGTTAATTGTGTCCAAAATATCAGGTTATTAGTAAAAAATGGTACCTTTAGTTCAAATCATAACTCTGCATGTCTTTACTCAGAATAAAATAATCGAAAAGTACGTACTCAAAATCTCATCAAAATTCGCGACCCGCATTTCATGCACTCTCCTTGTCAGCTTATAGAAAAAGAGCATCATTTTAAATATTGCTAAAAGTGCCCAACTTAAATATTACAAAGATAAATTTAGCATTTCCAAATATTTATCCTTAACTTTTAATTCTCAACGTTTACGCAACTATTTCAAATCAAATATCAAATAAGACTTCTTTCTTCCAGTACACGTTACCTAAATTTCTCCAGAAACCATTAACCAGTAAGAGAATCAAAGCCGATTTGCAATTCTGTTTGAATTTTTTCAAAAAGCTTAATTAAAAAAATTATAGCTTATTTACGTTCCTTTGAATTACGTCAGACCGTAGTTACTTCAAAGGTGCCGCGTCTACGGTCCGACGTCACGAGGATTATCGAAACGCTATGTCTTCTTTAATTTTAGATATTTTACAAAAATTCAAACAGTTCACAAAGAAAGTATGCTAAAATCTGTCATAATATGATAGAAAAAAAAATCGTGTTCAGGGGACACCGGATATCTCGGTCCTTATCTAATTGAGTTTTCATTCATAATTTTAAGAGAAATAATTTATCTGAAAAAATAATAGTTGTCCCCGCTTCGTTTTATAGTAATCTAAATCTATGTCCAAGCTGCTTTCATATGATTGTTTTGCTTTCGAGAAAACCTTGACAAACTTAGTATCTAAAGGTTAATCTCCACGTAGTTGGCCCTCATAGTATGTCAAAGCTTTCTCGAAAACAAAACAATCATATGAACCCAGCTTGGACACATATTTAGATTACTATAAAACGAAGCGGGGACAACTATTATTTTTTCAAAAAAATGATTTCTCTTAAAATTATGAATGAAAACTAAATTAGACAAGGACAGAGACATCCTTCCCGCAAAACTCCGGCACGCGCTTCTTCGAACCAACGAACGCAGCAACGTACTTCTCTCGGCGCAGTGCTGGGGCTTCGTCGTCGCGGCGCGATGCGTCGCGTGCGAGGGCTGGCTGAAGCCCTGCTTGTACGCGCTGGACAGGAGACTCTCCCGGGACTTGAGCAGCTGGCCCGCGAGCTCGTACGTGCGCTTGCGCTCCTCGAACAGGTACTTTCGCTTCTGGGCCTTCTTCACCAGGGTGCGCATGCGCTTGATGTCCGGCCGGAAGTGGCCCGCCGACAGGTGCTTGTGGAAGTCGTCGAGCGGCGTGACGCCGAACCTGAAGCAGGAGGACGCAGAGGGTGGAATTCATTGGGATTTGTTGGTTTTTGGTCGGTGGGGTTCTGGGGATTTGATGTGGAGTATGTATGTATGTGCAAAATTCGAGAGGCGATAAATGCCAACATTCTAGAGATGATATTCTAGTGACTTTTTAGCTTTGAAGAGGTAGATGCGTAATAGGGTGGTCCAAAGTTTCCAAACTTTTTTATTTCTTTAGTGTGATGATTAGAAATGAGGTTAAAGTACCAGTACCTGGACAAATGAAAAATCGGGACCTATAGTGGGACACGGGCGAAAAATGACTGTTCTCATAAAAAATACAACCATAAATCGTTATAGTATATATTTTGTACCTATTATCTAGGGTATCAACAATGCAAATAACCATGAATTATTCCAAATCTGCGGCAGAAATTATATTCAACGCTTTTACTAAAAATGTGTTCTGAGCTGGATCCGAGAGTAACGAAGGGCGCTATTGAATCGTGCAGATTTGACTGAATCGCGAGGATTGAGTTTTGCATTGAAAAGAAATATTTTACTCTACCAGTATCAAAATAATGTTTTTATCAATAGATGACACGCTCACGAATACGACTAAAGTTGTATTTAGTGAAAACAATAATTATTTTCTGTACAGTTTGGTGTCCTAGTTCTGGTCCCATATTTTTGCGAGGGAGCAGTAGTGGGACACTCAAAATATACAAATTATAATTAGATTCAGTGATTATAAACTACTTTAGAGCTTACTAAACAATATATTAAATAACAATCAATAATGTCAACTGGAATGAATTTTGGAAATAGTGGATTTTGGAAATCTATAGCTTTTGCTTAGTGAGGTGTAATCCTATAACCTCAAAAAGTGGGGTTACAGGTCTCTGTTTATCAATTTTCGTGATTTTTAATTTGCCGATTCTTACCGAACTACAAAAGCATGTAAATCAATTAGTATTATCAAATGAATTGAGAAAATGAGCTTTATTCTATTTGTTTGCAGAATGGTAATGAATAAAGATACTTAACCCTTAGCTACCGACGTGAAATCATAGTCACGTAACTACCGACGTGGTTCTATAGGAACACCACTGAATATTTTTATCATTTTCAATATTAAATTGGTAAATTTATTGTCACATAAAAATTTGTATAGTAAGACATTCCGATTTTTAACAGATATACTTACGTTTTATAACAAAATATAAAATGATGATTGATTTAAATAATTATTTTGTGAGGATAAAAATTCCTATGGGCCGTGAATTTCTAGGTTAGGTGGTGTCTATATGCCACCACCTAGGTAGCTAAGAGTTAATAACTGTCCCAGTATTGGTGCCAATTGCCTGTCCCAGTACTGGGTCAACTCGAAAAATCGTATCCCACTACTGCAGCCAGGAACTATTTTACTTATTCAACTATTTATTAGCAAAAGAAAGGTTTAATAAACAATATTTTTTTTTCAATCGATAGGAAATCTCCCGGGCTACACGATAATACTAAAATATTATTTTAATTTTTCTATCAAATTTCAGAATTCAAGCCTTTCTAAACGGGTATCCCGAAAGTGTCCCAGTACTGGTGCTTTTTACCTTAGTGGGAAATATAGAAAAAATCTTATTCCCGTTGTCGTCTTTTTATTATAAAATTTTAGCAGTTAATTATTTAGACCCAAAGTTGCTGAAACTCGATTTTTTAGATCAATGCAGCCTCTTTTAAATAATCTCAAAAAAAATTTTTTGAAAACGAAATATGTTTATTTTCTACTATTTCAGGGGGTTACTTCAAGAAAAATTAAATGAATACGTGCTTTTATTTGACTTTAGCATATTTTAGCACATTTTAGCACCTTTCAGCACCTGCTAAAATGTGCTAAAATATGCTAAAGTCAAATAAAAGCACGTATTCCTTTAATTTTTCTTGAAGTAACCTTCTGAAATAGTAGAAAAGAATAAAATAAACATATTTCGTTTTCGAAAAATGTTTTTTGAGATTTTTTAAAGGTGGCTACATTGATCTGAAAATACGAGTTTTAGCGACTTTGGGTCTAAATAAATAGCTGCTAAAATTTTATAATAAGAAAACCGACAACAGGAATATGATTGTTTCTATATCTCTTACTATAAAAAAAATACTTAAAAAATTAAAAAGTTTGGGAATTTTTGACCACCATTTTTATCATGCATAACCATTTTTTATAAATCGGTGTGAAACTTTTTGAAAGTACACTTTTAAGCATTTCTTCAAACAAATTGCTCAAAATAGGTATGCAATCAGAAATATAAACACAAACTTTGAGATTGTTTGAATGAAATGGAAATATATTTTAAATTTGACCAGAAACATACCTTTAGAGAATAAGGTATTTTGAAAATCAACGTAAATGTTCAAAGCGCAACTAAATTTTTTCGTTTTGATCTAGACAATTTAATATTATTTCACATAAAATATAATTTTTTTCAAAATACTTTGAGATGTGGTATTACTATATACGTCTTTTTTTAATGCCTCATAAACCCTCAAAGCAGAAAAATACAAAATTTACCACTAACATACATTTCCATGCACTTACAGGAGTAATTGTTGAGCTTTGAATATGTATTTAAGCTTTAAATTGATTTTTAAAATTGAATACTAGTTTATATCTTTCAGATTGTAGTAAAATAAGAACACAAACCTTTGAGTTTCTTTCGAAAAAAGCATATCCAGAGTTTTATCCAACTCGGCTTCGATATTGCAGTCTTTTGGAAATGTTGGCAAGAAACTGTACAATGATTCCTTTTGACTCTCGCTTAAACACTCGTCCCAGAATCTTGGATAATCGAGCATTTCTTTAAAAATAGACGCATGCTCACACAAATCTTGAGGCAGTTTGACTTTTGTTCCACCAGCTACGCATGTTTCCCACCTCTGAAAAAACAAATATACAATTATTTTTCAATAAAATTTAACGGAAGGTGATACAATAACACTTAGAACATCATTCGAAACATAATTTAAATTTGGATTTTGATTTTGTATGAACTGATACTTGCCTCTTCTGGATGCTCGCTTGTGTCATTTTCTTCCTCGTCCTCTTCCACAGAACTGTGACTCTCCGAGGTACTTGTGGCCTGGTCATCCGCACTTTCTTCACCGCTATCCGTGGTTGTATTGCTGCTACTACTATTGCTACTACTTTCTGTACCGGAGCCTTGTGACAGCTCCTCATCTTCATCCTCCTCGGCTCCCGAATCACCATTCACAGAACACTCGTCGATCTAAAAGATATTTATCATGCATTAATCTAGATATTCTGAACATAAATTAAATTGATATATAAAATCATACATATAATCATAAATTTTGCTGAAAGCTTTATTTTATATATTTTAACATGCATATATTCAAGAATATTAAATTTTGCAACTTTTTTGTCTAATTATGATAATGTAGGTTACATAATATATATTATGTATGGTATAGAACATTCATATTAAAATTATTAATATAATTAAAAACAGTAAAACATATATAACTACATAAATGAATGAATGTTAATGCAAATCAAATTGACATTTGTATCCTCATATGCGTAAAATGATAAAAACTTATAATAAACAATTCATTTTACAGAAATTACATTGCTTGATATGAAGCATAAAAAAATGGTTATTTTAATATTACTAGTAGTATACTTGCGGTAATTAATTTTATAAAATACCCATAGTTTATCAAATAAACAAGTAAAAATTTAGATCTTAAAATAAAATAAAATATTGGCAAACAAAAATATTTGTAATGTCACTATAATTTCTATAAGCAACAATCATACGTATCAATCTATCAACTCCCTTTGCAAACCTTTACAAACATCAAATAAAACCAGTTAACAAACTGTAATAATCATGTCTAATTAGTACACAAATTCACCCATACTTCACAAAAACTAAAAAAAAACAAATGCACTGATAATCATAAATACTAAAAAAATTATTCTTGGCACAGAATGAGCTGCGGTAAAACTTTTTAGGTTAATAATTGTTGCTAGGTTAACATTATTGTTAATAATGTTTTCATGGTCATAAATAACTTTATAAACTATAGAAACTGATTATAAACATTTACAAAATCAATTAATGAAGCATATAAAAAATCTACTGCAAACGTAAATAAAATTGAATAAGATTAAAAATATTTATTATAACATAACTAGACTTATAAGTATATGAATTATTCTTATAAAATACCTATAATTTATACAAATAAATATGTATATTTTTAAGATTATGAGTAGGTTAAATCATGCACTCCAAAATCAAAAAACATCCTGAAACTTATATACGAATCCACTAAATACTATTGAGACCATTTGTATGTATTAAGCAGAAAATTTAACAATTTCCATAGAGAAGAAATTAAATCTAAACATAAAAATAAATTTATGTCTCTTGTAAACATGAAAAATTAATCTCATAAAATACCCATAATTCATACAAATAAACACATAAAACCAAAAAACCTTTCCCATCCCACTGTAAATACATAAAACTTTACTCTGAATTCTATTCACATCACTCATATCCATCAATGACGCAGAAAATTCATAAACTCCCTTCTGCAAAACTGTAAACACACCGACTGATGCTTCCAAAATCACTCATCGACCCTGGAAAATCCACCTAGACTCCATCAAAATCACAAAATAAAACACATTTTTAGCAAAGAACAAGCCATGGTAAAGCCTAACTTATGTTCCTATGTGTGCAATAACTTAAAATTGAAGAATCAATTGTAACCATTTACGAAATCGATCAAACTACATAATATGCCAAAGAAATGAAATATATACGTTAATACAAATGTACATGAATTAAAAATATTAAAAGTGAGTAGTCTAACATAACTAACAGTATGTAAGTACCCTTATGTGAATTAATCTTGTAAAATCTCCAAATCCATACAACCGAACACTTTGGACTTCAAAATCACGAAATCATAACAATTAAAAGCCAACGCAGAGCAATTTCTACGCACTCCAAAATAAAAGAAACATCCTCCAATCCCACAAACCCATTCTAAATCCTATCCACACCATTCACAAAATCCACTGCACTCCTCTTCGCAGACCTGTGTAATCACCACTCGAAGCCTCCAAAACCCACTCTCCCACACAGCCCGTTCCCCAAAAATCACAAAACTACCTACCCAGTCATCCCCCAAACCCCCTCAAAAACTCGTTTCCAACACACAACAACCCTCTCAAATCCCAATCAACTCGACAATCTCGAAAATCAAGCGCGTGCCGTCCTAACCTCCATTTCTCAGCAGCTCTTCTCTCTTCCCTCCACTGCACTCCCACTGGATCACTACTCGCCCTGCACGGCTGCACCAATAACACCAATTCTCCTCTTCGCTACCTCGCGCACCCACGAGCCGAAAAAAAAAAACACCACACCACACACACTCCACTTTCACACTGTACACACGCTGTATACACAGTGTATATCGATCGTGTTTATTGTATTAGGTAATCCTCCGAGCAGCGGCGGCTGCAGACGATACAAACGGGATATCGTAACGCGACGGTGCGGAGAAATTTTTCTCTCCTCCCAGCGGCGGCGGATCGTTCCTCATGGGGCATCTCTCCGCCGACGCGATGTGGTTGTGGGTATCTTGTACTTTGACGAAATTTGTGAAGAAAAAAACGGAGAGAGTATGTGAGAGAGAGAGAGGACGCGCGCGATTATTTATATTCACATGTGGGTAGAGTGTGTGTGTATAAAAGATTTTATTTGGAATCGGGTATTTCTCCATGCGAATTACTAATTAAAACAGATTAATTTTATATTAAATATTTATTGGCACGTGATATCTGTGGCTTTCCGATTTTTTGAAAATTGAGTTTTTATAGTGATTTTTGTATCTGCGTATGCTGTACTTTCAGTTGCAAAAGTTCATCTAAAACTTTCGCTTTTTCATAAGTTATGCTTTTCTATTGCATAGGCTTAAATGGAAGTTTTAAAATTAAAACCTCAATATAATCTCGAAGTAACACGAAAAATGGACTTAAGTGATTATTCCGGGAAGCCACAGATATATTCTTGCGAAAATGGTTATTTTTGCAAAAGTTTATGTGTTCTCTAGGCATCATTCTTCGTTCTTATATGAGCAACTTTTTTCATATTTTTAACTTATTTTTAATAATTAATAATGTTTTTTACAATGTCCGTTTAATGGGTTTAACTTTTACTTTTAATGGGACATTATGATATTGAAAAAATAATCAAACCCACTCAACATATATTGTAAAAAATGTTATTAATTATTAAAAATAAGTTAAAAATATGAAAAAAGTGGTTCATATAAGAACAACGAATGATATCTGGAGAACACATAAACATTTGCAAAAATAACCTTCTTCGCAAGAATATATCACCAATTCCAAATAAAATCTTTTGAACAGGGTATGTATGCGGTGCGTGTTGTGTTGTGTCCGTCTTTCTCTTTACCATTTGGATGAGGATGTATATATATATATATACGTATTTAGAGGGGGTTGGGGGTATCCCTGGGTGAAAATTATTTTTGTAAGAACAGTAAAGTAAAAGAAGAGGGTAAAAAGAATTTAGAAAATGATAAAAGTATAAAAAAAGTGTTAAAAATGATAAAAGAATTACAAGAAGAAAGTATGAAAAAGGTTAAAAAGAAGTGATAAAAAGTAATAAAATGTGTAAAGAAAACCGCTGCTTCTTAGCAGAATACTTTCTCAAATAGAGGTCTTGATTTATCAACTTGGAGAATCTTATAATGGAAATTCGGATTAACTAAATTATGCTAACATTAATTTATGATTTCAGGGTTCAGAATAGCCTAAAGTGGTACGCAAGGCAATTAAGAATTCACATTTCCCGCCTTGATGTTTACCGATCGAGTAATCAATAATTATTTATAATTATATAAATACTTATATGTAGACAAAACCCAAACTCACTAGCTCTTTATTGGGCAGTAATGGCTATGTGCGAAGTCTCAATCGTTAAAAACAACGGTACCTTACAAAATTATTGGAATGAAATTTTATAAACTTTTCATTCCAATAATTTTTTAGGGTGCCATTGTTTTTAACGTTTGAAACTTCGCACATAAGTCCATATTACACAATGAAAGGTTAGTGAGTCTGGGTTTTGTCTAAATAATAAGCATATTTATAATTATCAATAATTATTCAATACTCGGTCGGTAAAAATCAAGGCGGGAAATTTGAATTCTTAATTGACAAGGGGTGGTCGGAGTTACATGCAGTTACGTAGTTACCGACAATTTCGTATTTTTCAGTATTCTCATTCAATTTTTAATTTTTTCAATTATCTCAGTAGTCTGGTCTTCCGTAGTAGATTGAGTACACCGGCCAACTAAAGTTTTTAATTTTTATGAACAATTAAATTAGAACAATGTAAAATTCCATGCAGAAATCTGTAATCGGCTCCGACCTCGTCTTAAATGAATTAGTAGGAACTTTATGTATATTTTATATATTTTAGTAAGCAGCGCTAAGAAATTAATTTCGATTTGTTAAAATAAATATTTTAGGAAAAAATGGATATATTCTTCAAATTAACGTTCTTTTATTCTTGAAAATAGCTTTAAAATAGTTTTAATAGACATAAATCAAAAGAAAATCACGCTCACTTGAAGAATGTTTGTATATCTTATATATATCTCCAATATAAACGACCGAAAAAAATTATTTTTTATTTGTTAAAATAGCTACTTTTCGAAAATTCTAGTTTTTAAATTCTAGGTTCTTCGAAAAAAAGCTTAAGAACAGTTTTAAGAGATATAAATTGAAAGGAACAGAACATTCGAGTTAAAATCACGCGATATTTAAATTTAAAGGAAGGTATTTTTAAATAAATGTTTAAATGTTAAATAAGTTTAGATTTAAGTTTTTAAATAAATGGTAGATATATTCAGCCTTAAAATACAAGAATATTAACTTTGTTGTATTCTTTAAGGGGAGGTCGTATCCAATGCTGATTGGTAGAGAGTCAATCTAACCTCCAAAATTTATACCATAAAAATAAAAATTTGTGGGAATTTATAGTGCAAATACGCGGTTGTCCCCTCTTCTTGCCATAATAATAAATCTTAATCAAAATTAAAAGCGTACATAATTGCGTACAATTTCGTAAAATAATGAAAAATACGGCGCGAGGTGAAGCTATCAATAAGGCTAAGAAACGGTAAGATGACCATCACTTTTACCGTTTTCCATTCGTCAATTGTAACAATATTTCATAATAAAAAACTTTTGAGGCTACTAATAAACAAAATTGCTGTTGTCCTGTGTTCTTTACATAATAACAAACTATTATCAACCTCGATTTTGACGTTACTATGTGAATTTTAGACGTATAATGAAAAATACGGCGCGAGGTGGAGGTCACAATGGTAAAGTTTGCTCCGACCTCCCATTAAATCAATTAACATCTGTCTTCGGTAGTTGCAAGTCGACGAATATCTGCGCCTTCATCGAATATACAATCGTTCGTTTAAGGGGACGCCGGATATCTCTGTCCTTGTCTAATTGAGTTTTCATTCATAATTTTAAGAGAAATCATATTTTTCTTTAAATAATAGTTGTCCCCGCTTCGTTTTATAGTAATCTACATATATGTCCAAGCTGGGTTCATATGATTGTTTTGTTTTCGAGAAAACTTTGACAAACTTAGTATGTAAAGGTTAATCTCCACGTAGTTGGCCCTTTTAGTGTGTCAAAGTTTTCTCGAAAACAAAACAATCATATGAACCCAGCTTGGACATATATGTAGATTACTATAAAACGAAGCGGGGACAACTATTATTTAAAGAAAAATATGATTTCTCTTAAAATTATGAATGAAAACTCAATTAGACAAGGACAGAGATATCCGGCGTCCCCTTAAGGAGACGTCGGATACCGACAGTAGATTCCTACTATCCTACACACGTATTTCGTTATTTATTTACAAAGTTAATTGTTTAATGACAAAATAATAGCTGTCCCCAATTTGTTTTACAGTAACCTAATTATATGTCCAAGCTGGTTTCATATGATTGTTTTGTTTTCGAGAAAACTTTGACAAACTTAGTATGTAAAGGTTAATCTCCACGTAGTTGGCCCTTTTAGTGTGTCAAAGTTTTCTCGAAAACAAAACAATCATATGAACCCAGCTTGGACATATATGTAGATTACTATAAAACGAAGCGGGGACAACTATTATTTAAAGAAAAATATGATTTCTCTTAAAATTATGAATGAAAACTCAATTAGACAAGGACAGAGATATCCGGCGTCCCCTTAATAAGCAACCTAAGGCTACAATTTCAGCCGTAGTTGCGTTTATTATGTACGTGGCTACTTGTAAAACCTTCAGATAGATATACAGGGTATCCAAAAAGTATGGAAACACCTAAATACTTTTTCAGCTAAAATATGTTTCCAACAGCTCAAGCTCATTCTTAAAATAACTTTCAACGAGGAATCCAATGGTGTCCTTGAATTCGACCTTGAGATTGACCTTCAAGGTCATTTGAAGGTCAACTTTGTTTTTTTTTTCTTCCAAAATTGAACATTAAATGGAAAAAGTGGATACTTGTAATTATCGGTGACGGGTGGGTTTAGCATCACCATAATCAACGATGTTGTTTAATTAATACATACGAAATAGTTGGAATTTTACAAAACCAGAAATTCAGAAAGAATATTCAATAAACGACGAATATATTAATTCAAGCGAAGTACTAGGTTTTGAATTATGTATTGAAATGAAACGTTACTAAGTTTTTAAACATGAGTTCGATTCTTAAAAACGGAATTTCAGTTTTAAACAATGTAGTTTCAGTCGAGCTTCTAGTGTCTAAGCGGAAGAATTGTGCTTGTAGTTCCCAAGTGAAACAAGCACGCAGCTAGTATATCGTAAGTTATTGATAATATAGTTAAAAAATATTTTTTATTTTGCTGGAGCTGCCACGAA
The DNA here is from genome assembly GCA_949152435.1 of Gastracanthus pulcherrimus. Taxonomy (NCBI): domain Eukaryota; kingdom Metazoa; phylum Arthropoda; class Insecta; order Hymenoptera; family Pteromalidae; genus Gastracanthus; species Gastracanthus pulcherrimus. The sequence goes on from OX424576.1 coordinate 176,524,875, forward strand.
GATGACGTGCGACGGCACCGACATAGCAGGTGATGCAATTGTTATATCAGGAATTGCTGGAAGATTTCCAAATTCGGCTAACGTGACGGAGTTTCAAAGTAATTTGTTAAACAAGATTGATTGTACTACGGCTGAACATGGAAGATGGAATATCGGTAATAAATCCAGGATCTATTGCTATATTAATCCATAAATTTTCTTTGATCCTTGTAGGTTCTTCTTATTTCGAGTTGTGCAAAATATTAATAATGGCTAAAAATGGCTTATATTATTTACCGTTGCGATATTTTTGTACCCATAATTGACAATGGGATTCTACGTGAAGTTCTTCTGTCAAGAACAGTTTGAATTATTTTGTAATACTGTAAGCTTATTTGGATAGAACACTCAAAACTGTTCTTGACAGAAGAACGTCATGTCGAGTGTGAACGAATTTTAAAGTACTTCATGAATCAATCGGCAGAGACTAGAATTGTCATCAAAGTCATCAGAGCGTGATTTTACTGAATATTTTATTCAATGTTACTAGTAATCTTAAATTTTTTCAATGAGTTTCCATTGTACGTTTTAGATATATAACAGTGTTAAGCAAAAATACGTTTTTGTTCATAGCCTTATCGAAAATTTCTGGTTAGAAAAAATAGGTAGTTCTATGCTCTTTTAGGTACATTTATACTGCATTAATGATATCATTTTTATATTATTATATTATTTACCGTTGCGATATTTTTGTACCCATAATTGACAATGGGATTCTACGTGAAGTTCTTCTGTCAAGAACAGTTTGAATTATTTTGTAATACTGTAAGCTTATTTGGATAGAACACTCAAAACTGTTCTTGACAGAAGAACGTCATGTCGAGTGTGAACGAATTTTAAAGTACTTCATGAATCAATCGGCAGAGACTAGAATTGTCATCAAAGTCATCAGAGCGTGATTTTACTGAATATTTTATACAATGTTACTAGTAATCTTAAATTTTTTCAATGAGTTTCCATTGTACGTTTTAGATATATAACAGTGTTAAGCAAAAATACGTTTTTGTTCATAGCCTTATCGAAAATTTCTGGTTAGAAAAAATAGGTAGTTCTATGCTCTTTTAGGTACATTTATACTGCATTAATGATATCATTTTTAACATACAATAAAAACTCGAAAAATTGAAACCCAAAAATCGAAAAACTGCTAATAAACTAAAAGAGAAAACGAAAAGTTAAAAAAATTATATATTCTCTTCCCATCGTGAAAAATAAATAAACTGAATAAGCTCTAAAAATTAAATCTATCCGTAGATTAAGATATCGAGGGCCACATACACTGCACACACACGCATGCATACGCACATACTCACACACATACACACATACCCACACATACACAATGTAGAGTATTTTGATTACAAATATCTCAAAACATGTTGCTAACATGTTTCTTTGAATATTTTTTTTACTATCACAACGCTTCCCGTGTAAAAAAATTAATCTGGCAATAGTCTGGCTCAATAAGTCTGGCGAAAGTCTTGCAGAAGTCCGGCAGAAGTATGGCTTTGGCCATATGCCAGACTTTAGACAAAATGTGCAAAACAAAAGCAGCGCGTCATGTCAAATTGCCAGTAACCTAAATTTTTGTCTCTTTTTTTTACAAATATTCATATTTTAAACAAGATTGCAATATGTAAAAAAACTTTTCTCTTATTTTATCGAAAAGTACGTATTTTCACTATTCTAGTCGATACTAATAATTAATGTACTACTCTAATTATTTACTTGTGAAAAATGAGTTATCTTGGCATAATTCCAAAAAAAGTTTGGCATAGTGGCCTAAGCCAGACTTCTCCCAGACTTTTGCAAGACTTTCGCCAGACTTGTTAAGCCAGATTAATCCCAGACTAGTGTCAGACTAATATTTTTACACGGGTTACTCTTTGAAGAAACAATAAAACATCAACAACTAGGTAATTTAAAGTTAAAGATTTTAAGTATGCCGTACATACCTACTGTCAGTTAAATATTTTTATTTTCAAAATAATATTGTGTAGTAAAATATAAGTACGTTAATTTTCAAATGAAGATTGAAAATAAATTGATAAATTTATAAGCGACTTTGCGGGGAGTAACTCTAGTGCATAAATGTGAAAGCTCTTTTTGCCTAGTTTTATTTAAGGTCTATTGGCCAACATTTCAGAATCAAGAGCCCGTAGAAGCAAATTAAGAGGCTACACTTTCATTTTAGTTCTCAGCAAATACTTCTTAAAGCCATATCAAAATCAATTTCCCGCACCAATAACTATCTCCTAGTAAGTATAGTATATTGTGAGTATAGAAAATTGTAATCATATGGTTATAAATTAAATGATCGATGAATAATGCGCCCTTCGCTCGATGAGAGGGCCAGCCTGAGTTAAACTCGTAAAAAGACATTCTTTTCACGAGCCGTTAAAACTTGTTCCTTTAAATGTAACCATTCTGAAATTCTTTTTACTATAAATACTTGATAATATATGTAATTTTACCGTTGTAAAACCTCAAAATCGTGCTCCTACGTGATACATTGTCAATACTATATTTATTGAAATTACTTTGCGGCGTGCACGTTTCTAGGTGACACGACAACAATTTTTCTTCCAACCGTAAACAGCAACTTATGACATGTACTAAATCTTTAACGATTTACTTTAACGTTAAAGATTTTTTTATCATTATTTTTCAGAGAACAAACTAAAATTTTAAGAATCACTAAGAAATAGTTACGTAATAAAAATAAAGCACGGTTTAGCGCTCGCAGTGTGTTATTGACCATTTACCGTACGCAAAACCGTCACGGAATATGTCATTTTTCCAGCACGTATGATGACAAATTTTTTAAATAAAAATTTGTTTGTAATTCAAAAAATAATGATAAAAAAAAATTTCTACGGACAATTAAACCGTGATAGTTGTAGTATATGCTAAAAGGAATTCAATTGCCATGGAAAAAAAGAATTTTGTTGATCGTATCACCTAGAATCGTGAACGCCGCAAAGTTTTTCGCAATAAATATAGTATTGATAATGGTAATATCTTGTGTCACGTAAGAGCAAGATTTTACAACGGTAAAATTACAGACACTATCAAGTATTTACAGTAAAAGATATTTCAGAATGGTTGCTTTTAAAGGAAATAGTACATTTCGATACTAGTGCGAGAATGTGATTTTAATTTTGTGTAAAAGTTTACGCGCGAGCGAAGCGCGTGTGAGAAGGTCACACAAGTTTGAAATTACATTGTCGCATATTTATCGAACTGTATTTTTTTACACGACGTGTGCGAGGCTAGATTTAGCATACGCTTATTTGACGTAGCGTGTGCAAACCGAGTTTCGCGCACCGAGTTTAATTTTTTTATTAGCTCATTATAAAGGAATTTGTTTTTGGAGTTTAACTCAGGCTGGTCCCCTTAAAACATTGCACACAAGGTCTGATGTAACTTATTGTAAATAAAAAAACAAAATATATTCTTTTTAAAATAACGTTTTTGACTTTTTTATGACCTTACTTATTTATTTACAAATTAACTCTTAAGAATATTTATTTATAAGATAATAAAACCTGACAAAATGTCATCTCCGTTGTAAAAATAATTTTTACTTCTTATAGATTAAAAATAATTTTCTACAATATTAAGATTGTTAATGGTCTGCCGTCTCCAGTCACCATATAAGTTTCACTGATTTTTGATAATATTCACTGAAGATGTGACCCATGTATTTAGGTTCAGGGTACATGGATGTTACCAGCGGTTTTAATTAATGTACTAGAATGATTATTATGTTGGGTGCACGTAGACTTCAGTGTCTTACATAGCAAAAGAACGACTGATTTGGGTGAAAAGTATCCGTTTTAGTAAAAATATTTTAATTTTATTCTGAAAAATGCATAAATATTCGAGAAATCGTTGCATAAGAAGCAAAAAGTTATTATTTCATCTGTTTTACGTACAACATCGCAGTTGTACATTTACATTTTTTACTTAAATGATTTGTTTTTCCACTATCGAGGGATGCAATTGTCTACGTGTACCTAGGGAACGTTCTAGGGTGAGATCGAAAAATGCAGTAAAGTAGCAAAACCAGAAATGCCTAGTTTTGGTTAATAAAGAAATTCAGATAAAAAATTAATTCTCACATTATGTTAATCATGCATTTTTTAACTAATTTGAATAAGTGTTTTTATTTAATTAGAGGAGCCTTGTTAATGTTCTTGAGCAAAATTACAAAGCCGGAAGTATACATGCTTATTCCGATCACTGCTTGAAAGAGCACTACATGCACCCTTCCTATTAAGTTAGAGAAAGCTAAGTGCGAAGTAAAGGGAACCGATTTATGCTTCTTCGAAGTGAAAGCTTTGTGATAGTAAAAAAAGTTTTGCTAAAAACATATTAGAAACATGTTTTGAGACTTAAGAAATCAAAATACACTTTTTTTAGAAAATGTCTGTATAGATGTATGTACACACACATCTATACGCGTGCCTGCGTGCGAGCGAGTCTGTGCGTATGGACGTAGATCAGCATTACTCTACATATACACGGTAAAACTTAATGTTTCAGGACTCATTTGTTTCGTTTTTCTTAAAGGAAGGTGACACAATACATTTTCTTCTATTTCTCGATTAGTTTTAATTTTTTAACAATTTTTTGATTTTTGAGTTTCTTTAAGTTTAGTTTTTCGGGTTTTTTAATATCTTAAAAATAATATCATCGATCCAAAGAAAAGACATTTAAAAGAGCATAAAAGTACCTATCTTTTTCGACCTGAAAGTTTCGATAAGGTTGTTCCCTTTTTTATTATACACGAAAACGTCATTTTTTGTTTAAACGGTTATATCTTGGAAACATATGACCGAAATATTTTGAAAAAATTATAGATGTTTAGGAATACGGAGAAGAATGTTGAGTAAATCTTTTGAGTCTTGATCTTTTTATTTTGTGCAGAAAGAAATAATTTTGTAAAAGAAATCGATTTTCTTTCTCCGATGATAACTGAAGTAAATCGGCAGCATTTTATCTGAAACTTTACAAAAAGGTGGCTTTTTACTCTTTCATGACCTGTATGTTTTTTCAGATCATGAGATGATTTATTTTATTAGATATTGATGTTATGTGCCATTAAAATTTTTTTTTAATCTCTTATATCTCAGGAATTTCATTTTTTATTTTTTAAGATTCGAATTTCAAGATTCCTCCATTTGTATTTGTTCGATTTTTCGACTTTTGAGTTTTAGGTTTTGTTTTTTCTTTTTTTGTATATTAGAAATATTATGATAATCTATTGTAAATTCATTAAAAAGAGCTAAAAATTACCTATGTTTCACAACCGGAAACTTTGGATAGGATCTTTTCTTTCTCTTAAATAATTTTTAAAATAAATATACATGAATACACGGTGGGATATCGTCTAGTAAAAATTACTATTTCGTATGGTAATGGCGGGACTCAGTTGCACAATCCCAATAAATACTTTTATTTTAGGAGTAAATGCTAAATTAATAGGACTTATTGCTATTTATCTATTAATATGTACTAGCGAGTGTAGGATAATCTAATAAATAAGTATGGTAAATATAGTGTATAGTGTAATGTTCTTTCAGCTATTTTTCGATTTTTCGATTTCTGAGTTTCAATTTTTCTTTTATTTCTTCCTAAAGGAAGTTTTGTAATAATAAAAAAAAAGTTTTCTTAAAAGCATGTTAGAAATATGTTTTGGACTGTTTGAAATCAAAATACACTATTTTAAGAAAATGTCCGTATGGATGTGTGTGTGTGTGTCTGTGTGTATGTGTGTGTATGTATGGGTGTGTGTGCATGTGTGTGTATATGTATGTGTGTGTGCATGTAAGGATATGCACCACCATATCTCGAGTAATCCACGATTAAATTTAATGTTTCAGGGCTCATTTTTTTTCATCCCATGTCACCATATACTCGTATTATAAAATGAACTAGGAATTATAATAAAGACGTATATACGTACATCTATAGCCAGTTGTTTACATATACGTATAATCGACTTTAAACGAGCGAATACCGAATTTCTTTTTTTTGTGGTTATTGGCACCAGAAGACTGTACGGCCATCAACAAGCCGCTTTTGAGTAGGGGAACGTGGGGTGGTATGGGTAGCAGGGTAATATGGGTATCTTTAATATTAGGTATAAAGAATACGCACTGAATAACTGCAATTTTTTAAATAATTTATAAAAGAATAATAAACGTAATTATAACAAAAAAAGTGATTTTACAAGTTAAATCAAATTTTAGAAAATATGGATTGTTATAGATCTAACAAAGTCAATTTTGAACGAACTTTGATCGACTAAAAACATAGTTTTTCAAATATTTGGGCAACTTTTAATGGTTTCATTCAACTAATTGACTCTTTCTCTTTAATTTGCATACTTGATTTATTTTACTTTCCTTCTATAATTAAATTAATATAGCTATTTAAAAAATATAGCTTGTGAGGCGGTATGGGCAAAATGACGGGGGCGCTATGGGCATGTGAGGCGAAGTAACAAGAGCAGACGGCAGGTTCTTGCGATGTAGGTGTACAGCAATAAACTTTTGTTAGTATAAGTTAGATGTTGCAATGAAAAGTTATTTAATGTTCCTAATAAATAAGAAAACTACCTATGTGAAAAGACTCATAAATTTAAGTGTTCTGATAAATATCAAATATGTATGTTTAAAAAGCATTTTTAAATTTTATATTTTAAATAAATGTTGCAAAAGTATTTTCTATGCGTTTAATTAACCTTTCCATGAAATAAAATTAAAAATAAATTATCATCGTTAACCATTTTTAATAATAATAGTATTTACCCACGTACCCTCGTGCAAAACCCATATCACCCCACGCGTGGGGCGGTATGGGTATTTTGAGGTACCTTCGTATATTATGTATTTTTACAAAAAAATAGATTATTTTTTCTGACAAAACCTTAGCGCATTTTGTTCTTGAGTTAATGTTGAACAAAATGAGCTAATATAGAACTGCCAATGCATCATAAATAAAAAAATATATCTAGCTGAAAAATTTGATGCCCATACCACCCCACGTTCCCCTATGCAAAGACTACTTAATTATTATCGGACTCAAGTTCGATCTCCATCAGCTATTAATCCGGAACGACGAGTTGTAAAATTCGTTGCCGAAAAAATCGACCAACGAAGAATCGAACCCTCGAGACCGAACGTTTATCAATAAGCTAAGTCTTGCGCCTTAACCAGTTGAGTCACGGACGTCCCTGAATACCCAATTATGTCAAAATATTGGCCAATGCTATACGGGAGACATTGCGCGAGGAAAAGACGCGGGCTCAGCACAAACTTATATTAGCAAATTCTTAAGTACATTAAGGTAAATGTTCCAATTTCTGCTCACGTCCCTATTTCTAATCACTCGAAGTTTTTCTGTTATTATAGATATGAAGGTTGTTTTAATATATATTATATCCAAGCTATCTGTGCCTTTTTAGTATTACAACTAAAACCTGTACTGCTGAATTAAAAATATTGTAAATTCTGATTAAAAAACTTGATAATAGTGATAGTTTGAGGTTAAACGCAGATGCATTCTGCATGCCCCTATTTCTAATCATGAAAAAATAACGTTTTAGTTGTATTTATACAATATGTACACTGTTTTCTACTTATGCATCATGAAGTATTTACGCGTATTAATATACTAAAACAATAAAAAGATACAAATCATATGAATGAAGTTTATAAAATCAACGGTGATCAGAAATAGGTACACATCGAAATCACCATTTTTTGCTGTGAGCAAAAATTTTACGCATTTACATTGTATTGTCCGATTCATGCGCGACTCCATTGTTACAAGCTATAATAAATGGTGCTAATTAATAAATAAATAAAAGTTGTATTTGTGAAAATGACAATTCATAAAGATTATTTATTCAATCAACCTTCAATTTGACTTCCTATCAGGAAGCAGTTCACAGATCCAGCAGTAGATCAAAGTACGAACATTTTCAAAAATCTATAAGAATATAAGCAGCTATCTGGTTGTGAGAGAACCAGATTTCATGGTAGAGCCTGCCACTAGATTCATTCCTACATGTTCTGAATTCTCATATTTTTGGGAGTTCAGGACATAACATCTCCACTTTTAATGCTTTACTTCCACATTGGCCTTTACATCCCTTTCACATCCCCACCACCCCCACCACATCCCCTTCACAACCCCTCCACCCCCTCTACACCCCCTCCATTTAATCGACAGAGTATATCTATATTTGTCTATATTTTTTAACTAATTTAATTACAGTAAATCAACGTAACTCGAACGCACGCATTGACTACATAGTCTTAATATTTATTTTATTTCTTATTAAATTAAATAAAAAACGATGATATATCTTAAGTAAAAATTATAGAGTTCTGGTTCATGCACATACGAATCATGCACATTATAATTGTGCACAATTTAGCATTAGTCGAATATACGAGTAGATATATTGATTAATGTTAAACTGTACACAATTAAAATGCGCGATTCTTATATTAAATATTACAACAGACACTCAGATCTACAAGGTTTATTCAAGTTTAAAAGGTAATTGGGGGTTAATTTCCCCCTGCTCGCTTCGCTCACCAACCCCCATTCAACTTTTAAACTCGAATAAACCTTGTAGAGCTTGTTGTAATATTTAATATAAGAATCGCGCATTTTAATTGTGTACAGTTTAACATTGATCAATATATTAATATAAGTAGAATTTAATATAAGTATAGAAGCGTATATATATATATATATATATATATATATATATATATATATATATATATATATATATATATATATATATATATAATAATAATAAAAGCAATTCTAAAGAAATTCTCTCTCTCTAAAATATAACTAAAAACCTTGTCATTGTTTTTTGTTAAATTTTCGTGTAGTCTTAATTTATTCTAAGCGAATTATTTATTCTTGTGTAGTCTTTAATGTATTTTAAGTGTTAAGTGTGAAGTATGAGTGTAATTAATATCGTGAATGAGTGTATGAAACAAAAGAAGAATGTAAGGCGTTTTATTTTCCGACGCGATAGATATATGTGCAATATAAATGTGTATATGTATATATTAATGTTATCTATTTATTTGTATATTATAAAGTTGACGAAACAATATGTCATAGTACTGACTACATTACGATATGTTAGACAATAAATTGACGACCTGTGATAGCGATCCAAACTTTTTAACTGTAATGACTGATAATATTATGATAACAAATTTTAACCAAATGTACATATAGCTGTAAATTTTTGTCATAAGTGATAAATAAAAAGAATATCAATTTATCTATCTATTTTCTCTCTCTCTCTCAAAATGATAGATGAATGAGTGTTTATTTTATTTACGACGTGATAGATGTACGTGCAATTTGAAGGTGTGTGTGTATATATTCATTTTATTTTATTCTTGTTATCTCTTATTATAAGTATTTATTTTTGTATATGACGAAGCACTCTGTAATGAACCTTTTTGACTTTGACTCTAGATCATTATATTAGATTTTATAAATTGACGACCTATTACAGCGAACGATGTTTTTATATAAGAAAATGCAATATGAATGTAAAAGTGCCCAATACCATGATAACAAGTGTATAAATTTGACTGATCTTTTATTTTAACTGTATGTACATACAGATGTAAAATTAACTACAGAGCGCTAAATCTTATATACTAATATTTCACGGGTAATAAATTCGAATAAATCTTAATAAATAATAGTCAGTAAAAGTTTCTGGACGTAGATTAGTTTCCTCGCGTAAATTAAATATATTTGTTATGTGAAAGCTGAACCCACACAATCGAACTTAATTCGGCTGTAACATAGCCAAGAAACATCTAAAAGTCTGATATATAGATATACTATTAACGTTAATGAAATTCACCGTAGCTACCGTACAATTAACCATTGGATAAAACCACGAGTATTGGGCTTTATTTTTAGGTATTAGAAAACGATCCCTAAAGTTTCATCAAAACCCGGGACCCGCAGTCCGTGGTCTCCCCTTGTAAGTTAACTTATAAGTACAAACAATTCCATATTCGAACAATTAACTTAGTTTGAGGAAGTTAAATGCCAATGAATTGACGGCGGTTTCATTATTTTTTTGTTTAAAATATTATAATCAATTTAGTGCAATCTTTAGAAATTATATTGATTTTTCACCACAGAATTAAATAGAATAAATAATTTCATATTAGAACAATTAATAAAGTTTTAGAAAGCTAAGTGCCAAGATGATCTTATCAGGTTATCTTATTAGATCATTATTTCAGGTGTCTTTTCATGGCAAAACATCAGTTGATGTAGTAGCAGATTTTTTACGGGTTTTACCACATAGTTTTTTTGTAGAGCACTCATAAAATCTGTGTTTTATATTGTTCGGATTTCGCGATTAAACGATACTGTGCAATCCTAGCGCATACAATCCGAGCTGTCGTACGATATTAAACATATATTATATCTATGTATATTGAAGTATGTATTCTTCTTAATCTACTATTCTTAATCAGCTTCGCAATTTCATCGTCAGGTGAAACTTATATAGAATTTCTGGTACAGTTGTTTATCATTTAATCAGGAATATAATATACATTATTTCAATACATAAATATGATTCTAAGATACAATTTTTGTTTAAAACATCTCTAAACTTTATATTATCTCTATTTTAGATGATCCTAAAATTCCACAAGTACTTGGATCGTGCAAAAATGTTAATAAATTTGACCGTGTTTTTTTTGGAATTCGCCAATCACTGGTTCACACAATGAACCCAACATCCAGATTATTATTAGAACATGCTTTTGAGGCAGTCATAGATGCAGGCATAAACCCTCGAAGTTTAAAAGGAAAGAATATAGCAGTATTTACCACTACGAATTTATCAGAAGAAGATAAAAGGATAGTTGCGTTTAAATTTCTGGTAATAAATTTGACTATTTACTGAACTTAATATAATTAGAATTATGTTGACTTTTCCGCAGCTTTAGGGGATACCTACAGCTTAAATCTGTAATAATGATTGGTATTTTTATAGCTATAGAGCGAAGCGAGGGCGACGAAAACATGAGTGCCAGAATGACCTATGCGCACGAGTTGCGTATACTATTTTTCCTGACTTCGGAAAATTTTGCAGACTCATTTTGGTGTGAACAATCATATTTTGCGCACTCAGTTAGGAAATAGTACATTGTGTGCCAATTAACAACTATACCATCACTGCTTTTACACATTGTTTTTTATCACGAGTGCGTAGAAAATGCTGGAGCGTGCGTTATTTTCATTACGCAACGTTTTAGCATGCGATATTTTCATTAAAGTCTTGGTATACTCGTAAACGCAGCGCGACGCAACGCGGACGTCCATGTAAAAAGTTTGAAGCAGTGTACGCGTGTTTTATACGCAAGATCTCTTTACATTAGCGCCCGCATCGCGTTGCGCTGCACAATAGAGTACCTATACCAAGACATTAAAGGTCTACTCGAAACTATAAGAATTTTCTATCAAAATTTCATCGATTTGCGGTTTGTTATAAGTAAAATTTACATAAAAAATGTATTTTTACCCTCCTAAAAAATAGGGGATGCAACCCCTCAGAGCAAAAATTGTGTCTGTATATGCGTCTTTTTATAAGTAATTATTTGGTGCAAGTTTTATTAAAAAAATTTGATTGGTCTTGGAGATATTTAAGAAGAATTGGTTTTGGGGGTAACTTTGAGGGTGGTTTTTATCCTTTATAAGGGCTTACAGCACAAAAACAGATACGTGTCGATTATTCTTCTTTGTACTACAACGTATCACAAAATGAGCGAAATCAGTAAGATACATCTGGGCGGTCCCCTTGTTAGGGGATCGATTGCCTATGTATCGAGGGCGTCGTTCTTTAACTCTGTTGAATTCGTTGACTTTTTGTGTATTTTCAGTCAGCAACTTCAATCGTTAATAACTTTGGATCAGATCAATATTTTTATACGATACAAAACCCAAATTAAAACTCTTTACGTTTAGTTTTATTATCTTTTTTACCATATTTCTAACATGAAAGCTTGAAGACTTATGATATTAAGAAGAGCTATCATTTTTCACTAAAATAACGGGTATTTGGACTACAATGGCTTTTTCTCAACACGCGCATGTAATAGGCCCTTTTCCATGCATCTAAAGCGAATGGCAAGTTGAGCATTTTGAGCGTTTTCGCCCGAGCGGGAGGTAATGATTCCCCCTCCCGGTCCAAAATATGATTTTTCAAATTTGTAGAAAATTTTTCAAATTTGTAGAAAATTTTTCAAATTTCGGAAAATTTTGAAAAATCTGGGAAAATTTTGGAAAATTTTGGAAAATTTTGGAAAATTTCGCAAACTTGTTATTTTGAAGATGAAATTGTAATTTAATTCTGTAAGTAAATGGCACACGACTAAAAATGTGCAACAAAGGGGAGGGCAATTTCTAGCTCGGGTGATAATTTTAGTACTCGTATTCGTCTCGAGCGCCTTCGGCGCCCTCGATTACGACTCGTGTTAAATTCATCTCACCCTTGCTAGAAATGGCCTTGATGTAAACTACGGGTAGTAGGCTTCACTTTTAGGTACCAGAAACCACCTCCCAAAGCCTCAATGAAATCCGTTTCCCGGAGGTTTTGCTCTCTCCTTGTCAGTTATTTCTAGGGGATCAAGACGAAGAAGCCAGCATATATTATAGTACATAAAATATTATTTGTTTAATATGATAACGCAAATAGTGATGCCATAACGATAAAGCAATGCGTAAGGCAGAAAGAAATGCGTACGACGCAATAGATTCTTTCTTAAAAATTCAATGTAAAAAATTATGTTTATAAACCTTCTGATAGATTCCTGTATAATAACACTCAAACTAACTAATTGGAGATTCGTTCAAAATTTCCAAAGTCCGATAATAAATTTAGGAAATTAGTCTTGATATTCTACTTTATTTGTAAAAATCGCGGTCAGTACCAGGGCAGGGAATATTATTTATTTATATTTTACGTATTATGTATAATAAGCACGTGTATAAAGTTGTGTACAAATTCGCTTAAATTTTCGTAACTAAAAGAAGATTTACTATTCATATAAAAAATAACAAATGAATTCTAGTGGAGAAAATAAAAAGGGTTCGACTAATTTTATAGGCAGATGGATTCGGAATTGTGGGTTGCAGCAAAGCTATGTTTGCAAACCGTATTTCATTTTTTTTTGATTAACTGGAACAAGTCTGAACATGGATGCTGGTTGCGCAGGTACTGCATCAGCTCTTGAGAAAGCTTATTTTGCGATAAGGGATGGCCACTGCGATGGTGCAATTGTAGCAGGAGCTGTGCTAAATATGCATCCACATCTTTCCTATCAACTGAATCTGTTAGGTAAAAATTTTTTAGATATTGACTTTCTTATTTAAAAGTTTTGTTTCTTTACTAGAGGGTCTAAAAATCAATTTCCTGAATTACCGACCGAACCATGCATTATTTTTTTTATAAACAAAATTACACATACTTAGCTAAAATCCAAACTCTCTTGCCCTTCATTGAGCAATAATCGACCTATGAAGTCTGAGACGTTAAAAGTAACGGTATCTTAAAAAATTACTGGAATGATATTTTTACAATTTTCATTCTAATAATTTTTTGGGGGCCGTTGATTTTAACCTCTAAATCTTTGTACAAAGGTATATTCTACTGAATGAAGAACAGGCAAGTTTGGATTTTATCTAAATATAATTATTTTTATAATTATAAGTATTTATTTACATCTTGGTCAGTAAAAATCATGGTAGGAAATTTTAATTTTTAATTTGCTTTTGGACACTTAAATGTCTTGCAAATCGAAACACTAAACGAACACACTAAAACGAAAAGATTTTTTGTCCTAAAATATTATAAGATACAATTTATTATATGCTAAATCTACGGTAGAATGAAAGAAACTACACTTTACTGAAAATCAAAATTATTTCTTCATGTACAAAAACGGAAGGAAATGGCTAATTCAATATAACGGGTTAAAAAATAGGAAGTTTTAAACTCTATTTTAAATGCATTTGTACTAAATCCATTATATTTAAAACAATTAGTATTCCTTTTACCTTACAACGCATTCATATGGCCATTTTACGAACCGATTAGGATCAATAACAGTTGAAATTTTCGTATCGATATTGCAGTTTATGGTAAAAACGAATATATGCAGGGTAAAAAACACGCATGTAAACTGTTATAGACAAACGACTGTTCCTAAAGGGGATCCTGCTTTAAAAGGCCTAAAAGAAACTTTTTTCGTCAATCTTTTTGGAAGGGAAAAAACAACTGAGTCCAGCAAACTTTTTAGGATGTTTTCATATCTATTTGAACTTTACAGACAAATTTTTTTAACATGAAACACTTAATTACAACCGATTTATAAGCTCATTCGTAGAGCGCCTCGCCACTCAAGTCTCTAATTGGCGGGAAAGATGCAGATCGTAATTCTTGTCTGAAACAGAAACATCAAATATAATTTTAATTTTCATGTACTTTTCTTTTGGCTGAACTAAGAAAAACCGGAAAAAATTCTGAAATTCTAACTTTCTCCAGGTTTAAGAGTTTACTTTAAGGGTTTACTTTTTTTAAAGTGCTTTTTGAAAAAAGAAATATCACTTCAACTTGCTATAAAAGTGATTTAAAAAGATGTTTTCAACTATCTTTTCAGTTCAAATAGAAGAAGATACAATACTGAAGATAACAAGCTTTGAATCATTCCAATAGGTTGTTTAGTTTCTTTACAATCACGCCCGCCACTTTAGAGAAATCGTAAAAATGACAACTGAAATATTTCTTATTGGTTTAATATAAAAATGTAAGATATCGAAGCTATAAGTCGAAATAAAAAAAAGCATTTTGACTGAATTTACTCGACATCAAAGGGTAATACCGGTCAGTCTTGGTATAATTCCGATCACTATTAGAAAGTTATTTTTATAGGTGAAAAATTTCTTTAAATCAATTATATGAACTTTCATATGATCCGTCGCACTATTATTCGCTCTTACATAGTGAAACATATAATAACATAACCACTGTTCAATCAAAAACACTTAAGCAAAGTTACTCTACCTGAGAGCACAGCGAAACGTTTTCTTAGCCTCACTTTCGGGAGCGTCATATAATAACATTGTGACCGGGATTACCCCCATTCTGCTTAGTAATTTAAATTGAAATGGCAAAAAAGTAATAGGTTTATACTTTTTTTCTTCACTACTCGTATTCTTAGATCGTTCAAATTAATAAAGATACAAAAAATAACTGCATAAAGCAACAAATAATATGCATAAAAGCTTATTTTATAGACCAGATTTCTAATAAGAAATGTAGGTCTACTCTTTGATTGTGTATAATTCCTTAATAAAACTGAATAGAAGGTTGTTTGGACATTAGATTAATTGCATTTTATGTTGCGTTTAATATACTATTCGAATTATTACCTAAAAATGTTTAGATTATTGAAAGTAAGGGTGACCGGAATTAGCCAGTGACCGGCATTACCCCGTTCTCCCCTATCAGCAACTATTTTGCATTGCTGTCCAATACTCAAATTCAGCAACTGAATGGTACTCAAACTTGCAAAATACCCTTCATTGAACATACCTGTATTCATGCGCCAGACTGTCGAGTTGAACGACTCGTTGGAATTTTGCGTGTGAATGCATAAGCATCGCGTTAAAAGTTCATCATTTGAAAATTCCTCATAGATTGGGTGAATGTGTTCCTCAACTTTTTCGTCAATTAATCGAGCAGGATGCTTAGAAGATTCTAGTTGTTTCATGAATTCAACCTTGCGCCATTCACACCAGCTGTCGCGCCTACCGGGCAATTCTCGTGCCGACGAAATATATCTGTGGAACAATAATGATCCAACGTTGCTATTATAGCTTTTTTTATCTCTTGATCATAAATAATATTTCTTCTAATTGCCAAGCCATAATAGATCGGTAACTTTTTAATGAGACTTTCCGTCAGGTGCTTCTTACCTCCGAGTTTCTCTTGCTTCTTTTTATTTCGGAGTCGCGTACCCATACGTTTTTGTACGTGTCCCACGCACTCATTTTTTATAACAAGGCAATCGTCTCCATATAAATTTATTTTCAGAATACCCGCAAAAGTTTTGGAATCGCCATCGCCGATGTTAATTGTATATTTCACGCCAAATTTTTCTTCGGATCTCAAAATCATTTCCACGATAAAATCCACCTGTATCTTTCCTGCTAAACCTTCGTGATTTGAGGAGCATGATTCTTTGTGTTCTTCATACCATTCTTCAAAGTCGTCGTCGGCTAATCTTTTATTTTTTAGGGTACAAGAGTGACAGTATGCAGTTTCCACGATGAGGTCGACTACTTTGCCACAGTAGCACGCAATGAGAGTTGTTACACCATACAATCAAGTAAAGTCACGTTTTTTTCAGGAACCATCGCTGGACACTTTCAAATGAGTTTTGGTTCTCCCATTTTCTACATTCTTTCCTCGCTCCTTTTTGGCAGTTTTCGTACTGACAATTTGGAACATTGATTCCGACGCAAAGTGAAAATGCTGCACTATCTTATCGTAGGTTGATGTCGACAAAGCTTTACGTTTACGCGGCTTCGAAGCACGCTCGGAAGTCGATTTTTCACCTTTCGGATAATTTGCCATGATATCCTTACGACATGTACTTGCCAAGAATCAGAACAAAACTAACATTGATGTTAGAAGCAGTAAAGTAGAAACACGTACACAAAGAGGTATTCTACACATGTATACTTCAATAAACCGTATTATGGCTCAACACGACACTACTACAAACTCTAAATATTGTTTCGAAAGACCGTTGAACCTTTGCAGATATGAAATTTGGAGTAGAAGATCGAGGGGCGGAGCGCGCGCTCGAGTGTGACCGATCGCTCGCTCACCTGCCTGGCGCTCCTCTGCTTTCGGCTCAGTATCTTCGGAAATATTTAGAATTGATTGATTTAAACAAGAAAAAAAAAGCGATTTTTTGGGCCTCCTAATGCACGATCTCCCCTTAACAGACTTTGTCATTCTCTGGTGCACGTATAATAATTACTAAAGAGAATTAGCCATTTATATGATGTTGTAACTCGAAGAAATAGGTATACTACCGTGACTATATTCGTTTGTATTCATGAAACAAAAGATGCCTTAATTGAAGCTTTTCTATGAAACCTAGTACAGTGTTTATTACATAAAAAGTTAATTTATTTATGCTTATAATTTTAGTAGTGTATTTATTAGTACTGATATAATGTTTACTTTCGACATCTGCGTAAAACATTTACTGACAAACCTCCCGTTAACCTGTTATCTTTTACCATCTGTGCTATAAACTCACTAGAATAAAATGTCTGAATTATACGCTAATATTACTGCGATTATAGGTGTTTTATCATCTGACGGCAAAACCAGAAGCTTTGACGATAATGCTGATGGATTCACTCGTAGTGATTCTGTATCAGTAATATATTTGCAAAGAGCACGAGATGCCAAACGCATCTATACGGAAGTTGTAAATGTACGAACTCGTCACGTGGATTGTTATGATATAGAAAGCATCATGTATCCCACGATGGAGTCTCAAGTTGAACTAATGGAAGAACTGCTAAATGAAACTGGGCTGTCACCAAACGATATTTCATTCTTGGAGGCAAGCGGCATAGGTTTAAAGGATGTCGATGCACGGGAACTGGAAGCCATTGATAAAGTATACAGCAAACGTAAGGAGCCCCTGTTCGTAGGGTCAGTCTCATCTAATATTGGAAATGCCGTAAATGTAAACACTCTCAATTCAATTATAAAGGTAAGTTTGTTTTAAAGTGATTTATATTTTTGTTTAACTTGGATGTCCGTATTACTAACACATACTGCATTACTAACACCCAAATTTATTTTATTATAAATAAATAAATGGAGCAAAAGTGTATTACTACAAAATGAGAAGATATTAAAGTACTTTAAAATCATAAAAAATAACAAAGAGTCAAATTAAATGGCTGAAATTTTGAAAACGTCAGTACGTAATAAAGAAAGAGAGAAATATGGAGAACCAATTTTCTCTTTTCCTTTCTTATATATACTGACATTTTCGAAAGTTCAGCCATTTAGTTTGCCTTCATTTTACTTTTTAGTGTGGTTTTGAAAAATTTCTCAATATTTATAATACATTTATACACATAAATAATTTATACAATAGGGCAGTAACATGGTATCTCGAATACACTGAAATTATGTTTTATTCTATAGAAGAGTGTTAACATGTACCCAATACGCATTTTTCGTGAAGATTGAACATTTATACAATTTATAAATATTAATTGAAAGTTTATAACTTTCAACAGCGATTAGACTGCTGACACCTTGTAATTGGTACATAAATTCAAGATGTCTGCCGGAGCATGCATCCTCTTTCGTTGGTACATTAAGAAATTTCTTTGCTATAGTTTCAATTATTATGAATTTAAATTACACATATAGAAGAATCTTTACAACATTTTTTTCATGTATTATTGGTCCTTATTATTCCACAACATTTTGTAATCGGGTAGTATTATGATTGATGATTTATATATTGTTTATCATGGTGCGCGGCCATGTTTGGGTGCACCTTAAATTCTAATTTCAAATTATATATTATAAAAAATTCCCACGTAGGAAATATTTACTTAAAAAAATTCTTTCTTTCACTTTTGTGTACAATTTAACTTATAGTTTAATAAAAAAAATAATGGAAAAAACGTGTCTCTTCCCTATTGTTATACAAACGTTCCTGAAACATTGCAAAAGAACGAATTAAAGAATCTCTTTGAGAAAGCCGAGTGTCAAATCTGTTAGCAATGTTTTTTAATAAAAGAGTCAAATATATAATAATATATAACCATATACAGTAATATACAAATTTATAAAAACCACTGCGCTAAACACTTTCTCATGATATTGAAATGTAAAATTAGATTACGCTGGGTGAAAGGTCGCATCCTTATACTGTCGTGGATAATTTCTACCATAGTATTTTCTGTGCAGGAATAAATGCGAAATTTAACTATATGCCCAAACAATTTTAAAAATTGAACTACGATTTTAAATTTTAAATCTGTTTACCTTAATGACAATTACATATATTATTGCACAAGCATATTATATTTTTTGAAGCACTCTTTAACTGCCTACACCCTTTAAACATGATTAATTAATAATAACATGCATTTGATTATACTTAGAAAACGTACCTAGTTACTTCGTATTATTCGTATTAGAATTAGTCCATGAGAAAATTGTAACATAAGAAATAATATATGAAATATTTTTAGGTGATTATAGCATCGGAGACTGGACAAATTCCACCAAATATAAATTATAAGAATCCTAACTCAAAAGCAGAATGTTTGAAAAGTGGTAGAGTACGCATTGCTACTGAGTTGTTACCTTGGAAAGGAAAATATGCTTCTGTAAATACACTTTGTTATAATGGATTATTTGGAAACGTTCTTCTAAAACTGCCAAATATTGAGAAAAAAGATAATGGAGCTCCTGAGGATGATCTTCCACGGCTTGTTACTGCATCAGGTCGGACTAAAGAAGCAATCGTATCTCTACTGAATTACGTAAGACAACATAAATAAATACTTTTTCATATTAAATTTTTTACTGAGATAATACAAAAATACAGATGCAACTTCGATAAATAATGTTCAATAAAATATCTATCTTGACTTTTTATAAATATCGTTGTTACTCATTCATTAATGTAACAATACATTTTTACAAGGTAGATGATGTCAGTAAAATTACTTCAAGTAAGTTTGTTTTGTAACAAAAAATATTACTTTGTTATGTAACAAATAATTTGCTTTGATACAATTTTAATTAATCTGAAAGGTTCAAGTTTTCAGTAACTATACTACTTGTAATAAATGTTAAGAGTAATAAGTTAGTATAAGATAAGTTAAGTTAAGTTAGTATAGGATAATCATTTAGCAGCAGGGATTCGGAGTTATTGAAAACTTCTTTAAAGACGCCTTCCCGGAGCGGAGTTATTCTCAAATTTCAAGAATCACTCGCTCCGATATTTTCATTTTTTAAATTCTGACTTGTGATTCGTAATCAGCGACCTCAAAAACCTCTGTATACCAAATTTTACCAAATTTTATCGAAATATATACATAAAATTGAGTCAACACTAAAGTTACTGACTCCGCCATTTTGATTATTTTTAATTTTGACTTTTGATTCGTAATCAGCGACCCCAAAAACTCCTAAATACCAAATTTTACCAAATTTTATCGAAATATACATAAAATTGAGAAAACACTATAGTTACTGGCTCCGACAGTTTTATTTAAAATTCTCACTTTTGATTCGTAATCCCGAAAATCTCTATATACCAAAGTTTACCAATATTATCAATAGGTGCATAAAGTCGAGTAAATACTATAGTTATTGGTTCCATCATTTTGTTCTTTGAAATTTTGAGTTTTTGATTCATAATCAGCTAACCGAAAATCACTGTATACCAAAATTTATCAAATTTTATCGAAAGATGCTTAAAATTAGAGTTATTTTCAAAAACTCCAGAGTGGAGCGCTACTTTCTCAGAGTTATTCTTAAAAACTCCCTGAAAGACTCGTAAGGAGCGCTTCTTTTTCCAGTGGTTTTCTTGTTGATTGATAGAATAGTCAGTAAAAAAATGTTAATTCATAAGTGAAAATAGTTCTTCTTACATAGGTAGCCAGACTTCTGGTCTGAACATATTAACTTCACATACCTTGTAAAAATTATCATTAATATATATATATATATATATATATATATATATATATATTCTATATATATATATATATATATATATATATATATATATATATATATATATATATATATATATATATATATATATATATTATAAATATATATGAATGATTCCACGACAAGTGAGCAAGTGCAAATTTTTAAAACTCTGAATCTTTAAGAAAATGATGTATTTCATACACAATATATATAAAAGAAATTTCAAAGCTATACCTCTATTGATTCAGGATTCATGACAACATGATTATTTGCATTTTTTCAATTTTCTCAGAAAGTATGTAATTTTCTAATAACCTGGCGTAAAGTATTGTGTTTATTCCCCGTCTCGAGGGAATAAAACGCAACATTATCTCACGCCTAGAAACTGCCACATGCATGCACGTCTCTCTACTTTTACTCCCGACTAGCGGTGTCTGCAGCGTTGGACCTCGAAAAATTAATGAGGGATATTGACACTGCGAGTTTGCTACCCTCACTTCGCTCGGGCGGCAACTCACTCGCGGACGTTAATAACCTACTTTACTCCCTAGGTGCATAATATACTATTATTCACGACTTAACTATAATAGACACTTTATTGACCTGCAAAGCAGGACTAAAGTAGCTTTTTATTCCCTCATATATTTTATTTCCGCATTTGCGTAAAAAATACTACCATATTTTGCATCAAATTCTTTTTCCAAGACACAGGGACTAATGTACCTTATCTTTTATAGTTATCGAGATAAAAATACATATATTCTGAGAAAAATGAAAAAAAATGAAAATAATCATGTTTTTCAGTTTGGCAGAAATTCTGAATCAATAGAGGTAAGGGTTTGAAATTTCTTTTTCATATTTTGGGTATACAATACATCATTTTCTTAAAATTTCAGCGATTGAAAATTTTTTTATAGCACACTAACCTCAAAATGCCAACTTTATTGTCGATTTTGAGGTTGTTGTGCTATAAAATATCGTATGAGACTGTTGTGGGAGGTGTTTTTCTACCTTGCTCGATTTTCTCACTCGCTTCGCTTGTGCGAAAACCCTCGAGCAAGGTAGAAAACCATCTCCCACAACAGTGTCATAATATACTATTACTTGCTCACTTGAAGTGGATTCACCCATGTATACATATATATCTTCTTTTTTTTTTTAAAAAGTAACTAATTAAAAAATATTTTTAGATGAAAAGCAATCGTGTTGACGTTGAATTGTTACAAATGCTTTATGATATTTTTGAACACGGAATCGAAGGACATTTATACCGGGGATATACCATACTTCCTGCGAAGGGTGTGGTAGCGGGTAGGTCGAAAAAGCAAGAATTTGCTTTCGATTCTGGAGTGAAGCGGAAAGCCTGGTGGGTATTTTCAGGAATGGGATCTCAATGGCCTGGAATGGGTAAGCATACAATCAAATCATAATTATAGGGGAATGCCATGTTTATGCTTCTTCCAGAAATCGAAATCTTATTTCTGAATCTGATTTTCCCATGCAATTTTTTTTATTGTTCCCTAACTGTGTTTTTTAACAGTTGCTATGCTTAAAAACGATTAGGCATGCAATGGTATTAAAAGGTAGTCCTATAGTAAAATTCGACAAAAAACGTCGATCTTTTTGTTATTTCATTTCGCGATACTTTGCACATTTTTAAATGAGAAAATTATTTTGTCTTGGCAATATTGGCCATAAAAATTAATTTTAATGAAT
Source organism: Gastracanthus pulcherrimus (assembly GCA_949152435.1). Classification (NCBI taxonomy): domain Eukaryota; kingdom Metazoa; phylum Arthropoda; class Insecta; order Hymenoptera; family Pteromalidae; genus Gastracanthus; species Gastracanthus pulcherrimus. Next base: position 176,547,502 of record OX424576.1, read on the forward strand.
TTTATTAAGTTATAAATTAGTTATTTATTATTTAATAGTTATATACGTATTTTTCTTCAATATTTATTGCACACAAGCCAAGCTGTTCCTACATTAACCGAATCCAAACCCGTGTCCTAATCTATTCTATACTATGCAAACAAACTTCAGAATACATACAAATTATTAAATTGCAAACACGTGATATGGGGTCGCCACTTTACTTCCTATGGTGCGTATACTATTTTTCCTCACACCATCACCGAAAATACAAATTTCTCTCCAGGCAGCCTGGAGGAAAAGTGGTACTTTCGGTGCAGGTGTGGGGAAAAGCTTTCTTTTTTGTAAAAAATATAACCACCAATTTAAAAGAATTTTATCATGTAACTAGCAAATTTTTCGAAATTTACTATAGGACCACCTTAAGCGCACATTAAAGAATATTATGCAGTAGTATCAATTTCAAAATTATAAAGCTTGATATTCCTCCATTTTTGTGCGAAATCTTTAAATGTTATATTAAAAATAGTAGTCAATTCATTGACACGTATGTAGTTTCCTCAAACTCAATCAATTCTAATATAAAATTCATTAATCTAATACATTAATTTAAATTATGTAAAAGTAAAGTAAAAGCGCTTTCTCCGTTGATTTAATAAATAAATAAATAATTTATTTAACAATTGATTTTATTTAAATTTAATTTTAAATAGTGACTAAAAAACATCTGGCGTTTCCTTAAGGGGACTAGTGCCATCTTTTCTTAATAAAATGTAAGTTGGTTTATATAGAAATTCACAAACTTGTTCATTTCGCAAAAAACAAGAAGCAGAATTAGAGTATTAAACCACAATAGGGCTCTTTTAGAATTACGGAGGGGTTAATAACAGAATTTTAAAGATATTTTCAACAAAGAAGTTCCGTAAGGTGTGGTATGGAAAATAGGTTTAGAACGATCCTTCAGCGGTCGAGAAATAAATAAAATCGATACTTATTTATTGTTTTGCATGTATTTAATTATATTATCTATTACTGGTCAAAATTTTAGAAAGTCTAGCGTCACGGTAATCGAGATAAATAACCTGAAAGTTTTGATATTTAACATGTAAGGCCTACACAATTATACAAAGCATGACTAAATGATACATTTTTATCTATAACTTTTAGAATTTTCCATATATATTATGTAAAAAAAGAAAAAATGTAGCTAGCGTCCCCATTTGAAAAATATAGCAATCGCAAGTGTGCGCCCAACGTAATCTATATAGTGATACCATTTCATTCAAAGGTTTATATTACGCTTCGTGTTTAGCGTTTTTATAAGATTTCGACATATATTATATTGTAGCTTAAACTTATATAAAGACTTATAACCCTATATTATATGGTGATTTACAATAAAATTAACTTTTGACTACGTATGTAGCACGACTACCCCATTAAAGAAGACACAATCAGCATCATGGATTGATACTGAAGAAGCATTACAAACACTAGCGATTGTACAATAAATTGTAGAAATAGTCTAAACGCTTATTTTTAAAAATTTTTTACTTCTTCATCAACTTTCTTCAACAAGGAATTTGAGGATGCATAAAATAAGTATCATTTTGTGCGAAAACTATGATGTAGTTTGTCAAAATTAGCGTTTTTCTATGAGAGATAAATAATGTCGCGAATTTTTAGGAATGCACAAAAAAATCGTAGAAAATAAAATCATAAAAAATTTTGTACATGTTCGTTTGAAAACCACAAGTCTGCAGAAGAGAATTATCAATAAAGAATTTAAGTGTCTACGATAAATAAATATTAGAGAAAAAGCGGATTTGTGAGTGTTTCGCACACAATGAAACAATCGACTGTTTCGCACGCGGAAAACAAGCACGAGAAACCGTGGTTCGCGCACGCCGTGTTAAAATATAACTTTCGACATAGGTAGATTGTAAAACCTTTAGGTTTTTTTAAAAATATAAATCAAAGTTCGAAATCACTTCAAAATTACTTTCAATTTTGTCATTTCTGCTTTTATTGCTCTTTACTAACTTAGAAAATCTTTAATAATTAGTTTAATTGAGAAAAAATTAATCTCAAGTTCGTAATTAAAACATTAAGAACAACAAAACAAACCTGAAGAATGACAACCCATATTGAAAACTTAAAAATTAAACATAAAATATTGTTACTAGATTTGCATAGAAATATAAAATTTTAAAGTATGGCATTTTTATTTTTTAAGGTAAGGCTTTCTTAAAAGTACCAGTATTTAATGATGCCATAAGAAAATGCGACAACGTTTTAAAAGTAAGAGGATATGACATATATAAAATTATAACTGATGACGATCCAAAAATGTTTGATGATATTGTCAATTCTTTCATCGGTATTGCTGCAGTTCAAGTAATGACTATATTTGTTTTAAATTATTTGTTTAAAAACTATACTAATAGTATGTAAATGAAAATTTGCTAAGATGTTTTAAATTGGTTTTAAATTGGTTTAGTGGATGTTCTGAAATTTGTAGGTCTTGAACCTGATTTTATTATTGGTCATTCGGTTGGAGAACTTGGATGCGCTTACGCTGATGGTTGTTTTACTGCCGAACAAATGATCTTGGCAGCTTTATCACGTGGTTTAGCTTCGAAAGAAGCGGATTTGATACGTGGCTCGATGGCTGCTGTAGGTCTAGGATACGATGATGTAAAACCTCTTTGTCCACCCGATATTGATATCGCTTGCCACAATGGACCAGGTAGCACGACGATTAGTGGACCTGCAGAATCCATGAACGTGTTCGTAGCAAAATTAACGGTAATTAATATTCAATTTATCGTCATAATTATATTTAAAATAGTGAATGCGTGTAATAAATTATCAGAAAGTTGTCAAAGGAAATGTACATCAAATGTAAAGTAATTTGAAAAGTATAATAAATGGTTATTGACAATAAAAATAGCCTAAAAATGACGCAGTTTTATGCAGTCATTTAAAATATTTGCTGAAATTGTAATCGCTTTAAGTGCCTCCAATTTAATACGATGTCATATCAGTGACTTCTAAAATTGACACTGAAACTCATTTATTGGTAATACCGTTCGTTCTTTTGACCTGAAATTATTTTTTTAATTTTAATTACTTGCTCAAACAAAACAAAGAAAAAAGGTCTTAATTTTGTGTACACTTTTATATACGTTAATAAAGAGATCAAAATTGTTTTCAAATACTGCGACACATTACTTGCTGCTCTCTTATATTTAAAATACTTAATATTTTCTAATAATTTTGAAATATGTTTTTTGTTAATTCATTTTTAAGGCCAGAGGAATTTTTGCCAAAATAGTACCTAGCAGTAATATTGCTTACCATAGTAGATACATAGCTCCTGCTGGATCCAAGCTTCTTCAATATTTGCTAAAAGTCATTCCTAATCCTAATCCTCGCAGTGAAAAATGGTTGAGCACTTCAGTGCCTCGTGAAGAGTGGAAAACTGCAAAGGCACGTCTATGCTCAGCTGAATACCATACAAATAATCTGCTAAGCCCGGTTCTATTCGATGAAATATCTCGTTTAATACCACCAGAAGCCGTTTGCATAGAAATTGCACCACATGGACTATTACAAGCAATACTTAAAAGATCTTTACCTTCAAGCTGCATTAATATCCCTTTAACAAGGAGAGATTATCACGACAATTTTGAACTTTTATTAGCGGGATTAGGTAAATTATATAATATTGGATTGAATCCAAAAATACGGAACTTGTATCCGAAGGTACAATACCCTGTTGGTAAAGGAACATCATCGATATCATCTCTTATTAAGTGGGACCATACTACCAATTGGTAAGATAAAAATTTAATTTATTATTCTGATTATTACTAGAGTTCTTATTTATTAATAAATTAATAACCGTCTAATACGTACTAGAGCTAGAGCTCTCGATTACGCGTGTACACGTGTACACGAATTACACGTGCATTTAAGAGTTACGTGTATAAACACGTGCACAACGTTCTTCCGTATATTACATGTGTACACTAACTACATACGAATGGCGTGTATTAAAAAAAATTGTAGATATAATAATCAATCTAAAGGAACTTTTTATCATTATCCGATGTAATTTATTAAAGTCTAAACAATATAATAAAAAATATAAACTTCTTAGAAATTTTTTTATATAAATATCACGAACAATGTTTGAAGAACAAATATAACAAAATATTTTGTGTAATTAAATTTTGTTTGTACAATAGAAAATAATAAATATAATGTTAACTTTGTCATTCTACATTATCATTTAATTTGTACTTTAAATAATTAAGTCTTGTAACGAAAGTGCTTGAGTTTATTTTGCATTCTTTCTTTCTGATGCTGATGTAGTCATCTTTTTTATCAAAACTCTATTTTGATAGAGAAATACCAGTATCTTAATAGTGCTAGGTTCCAATGACGCTTTCTTATAAGTTACTATATTCCCTGCAGTATAGAGAAGCACCATTCAGAACTTATAGATGCTGCTGGTATACACAAGAGTTACGTGCTAAAACTGCCAAAAGTGCTATTGCAGGATATTTGTCCTTTCTAGCTTTCTACCACTCAAATGGACTCATATTGAACTTTAGTTGTGGTACAGCCAAACATGATTGCCAATATAATTTTTTGGAGTTTGCGATTTTTATGGGGTTCGTTATTTTTATGGGATTTATGATTTTTATGAGGTTTTTGATTATTCTGGGGCTTACGATTTTTATGATTTTTATGGGGTTTACGATGTTTACGATTTTGATGAATTCTATTGGATTTACGATGTTTACGATTTTGATGAGTTCTATGGAATTTAAGATGTTTACGATTTTGATATGTGCCATTGGATTTATGATGTTTACGATTTTGATGACTTTTACGAGTTTTACGATTTTTACGATGTTGATGAGTTCTATGGGATTTACGATGTTTACGATTTTGATGACTTTTACGAGTTTTACGATTTTTAAGGGGTTATGGAGTTTAAGGGATCTACGACTTTATCGGTTTTATTGTGGTTATGGGGATTATGGGGTCATGATTTTTAAGAGGTTTATGATTTGTATGGGGTTATAATTTTGATGAGATTAATGACGTTTATGAGGTTTTTGATTTGATGGGGTTTATGATTTTTATGGGGTTTATGATTTGTGTGGAGTTTATGATTTTTATAGGGTTTATGATTTTCATCGGGGTTATGGTTTTTATGAGGTTTATGATTTTTATGGGGTTCATGATTTTTATGAGTTATATGATTTTTATTATATTTATGAGGTTTATGATTTTTATGGGGTTTATGGTTTAGAATTTTTTTTATTGCCATTTATACGTATGTATAGGGAAAGTATAAATTAGAAAAAAAGTAAAGTAATGCATGCAATCACTTAAAATTCTGTTTTCAAGAAAAGTGACTTAAGTTATTATACCTCCAGCCATAGATATATTCTACTTGAAATTAAATATAGTTATAAATACACGTGTTAACGTATCAGTGTACCCGTGTTTACGACATCACGTATAGTACGACAACACGTGTAGTACGACAACACGTCTTCAATCGAGAGCTCTAATTCGTGCGGATAATAGACGTTTGGAATGACTCTATCAGTACCTTTGTAGACCAATAACTTTTTGTTCTTAAGACTCCGAGTGCCTTGTACATTCTTTATTGCATACTATACTTGTGAGACATTATTCTATTTTATGTACAACTTTTGTATATTGTTTGTAAAACTTAAAATTGCAAAGGAGAGCTTTTTTCTTCGAAGAAAAAAATTTGTGAGTAATTTAAAAAAAATTAAATCTTTTAGCTTTTCGGTCTCGAGACTATTTGTACGCCTTATCAGTACAATATATCTTTCTATATTATTTAATCGTAAGCATTGTTAAGTCACTCCACTCCCCTCCGCCCCCTCCGCCCCTCCACATCCCCTCCACAACTCCTCCACATAATAAGGTTAAATTGTTTCAAAAACTACGTTATTCTTTTTATTTAATTGCCCTCCACCCCCTCCACACCCCTCCAAATCCCCTCCACACCTCTCCACATTCCCTCCACGTCCCCTCCACACACTTCCATGCCCCTCCACATTTTCTCCACTTTTAATGCATTACTTCCACATTGGCCTTTACATCCCCCATACATCTCCTCCACCCCCTTTACATCCCCTCCACATCACATCCACCCCCATCCTCATCTCCTCCATATAATCGACAGAGTATATATAAATATTTGTCTATATTTTTTAACTAATTTACTTACAGTAAATCTGTTACATGTCATCACTCACTACATAGTTTTAATATTTATTTTATTTTTTATTAAATTAAATAAACAATGATGATATATCTTACATAAAAATTATAGAGTTCTTGCTCATGCACATAAGAATCATGCACATTATAATTGTGCACAATTTAGCATTGGTCGAATATAGATATATTGTACAATGTTAAACTGTACACAATTAAAATGCGCGATTCTTATATTAAATATTACAACAGACACGCAGTTCTACAAGGTTTATTAAAGTTTAAAAGTTGAATGGGGGTTGGTGAGCGGAGCGAGCGTGGGGGAACCATTATTATCGGGAATAATGGATTTTTGTCAATTCAGGCATGAAATAGACCTTTTTTCATGCCTAAATGTGGCGTAGAAAATCGCGCATTTCGAGTGTTTTTCTAAAAAGTATGAAAAAATATTCATTTAGCAGGAAGAAATGACTTTTTTCCCCGCATCTCACAAATTGCTAAAAAAAATGTAGGAAATAAGCTCAGGACCCATTTCTTTAAGTTTAACCTTTGTTTATGCTAGTCACAAGTGCGTAACTGCGCATGAGGAGTTTCGATTGAAATCGAAATAAGAAATGGTGCAAATATTTGATCTGTATGATTAAAAGGAAAAATTAAAAATACAACAATTTTCCACTGCGTTGTGCACGACTCGAAATACGCGATCACCTACCAATTTTCATGCAAAAAAAAAAGATTATAACCGAATGTCGTTTTTACCTTTTAATTATTGGTGTCTCTTACTAATACAATTTTTTAAGCAAATAAATATTACGTATATAAGTTGATATTAGCAAAATTTCGCCACGGGGTCTCACAAACGCCACGTCGCGACTTACGTTGCTAAATTTTACCTCGGTAGTAAAGGGTTAAAAAATAACAAGCCTACATGTAATAATTATTATTTGGCTATTAAGAAATTACCTAAAAAAATCAATCAAACCCTTCTAGTAGCTTTCATGTGACACTATCTATATTACATAATATGTAACAAATATTCATGTTAGCTAATATTATATCTTGTGACTTACATCCTCGATAATTATTTTAATTGTATAATGTTATTTTTAAAGGGCGTGATGACCGAGGCGTATCCATTGAAGAAGTGAAAACGGGATGCAAAACTTTTGAAATAGATCTTACTACAGATGACGCTAAATATCTGATGGGTTGCGTTATTAATGGAAAAGTTGTTATTCCCCTCTCAGTGTACCTGGGTAAGGTTTGGGATATTTTTCAAGATTTAAACACAACGAAAATGCTTGATATTATTTTTGAAGATATTAAGGTTAATAAACTAGCGTTATCTATACCTGACAATAATATTGTTGAAATATCAGTAATTGTTTTAAAAGGTACGGTAATAAATACATTTATAGAGTAAATTCTGAAAAATTTGCTAGTTGCATGATAACATTTTTTTAAATTAGTGGTTATATTTCTTACCTAAAAAGAAAGTTTTTTGTAAATTTTCATAAATTTTTAGACAGTTTACCCATAGTTATGTAGAAAAAAATAGCAACTTTCAGTGAAAATTTATTATTAGTATTTGAAAAAAATTATGTAATATCTAACACCTGTACGACAGAAAACTGTGAACTCCAAATTTTTAAAAACACACCCTGGTAGAAAATTAACGAGTCGAATTACTTAAGATATCAACGATTAGCTAATATCGTTAGCTAATCTTAACTAATATTAAGGATAAAATCAAGCTTAGGATTCGCTAACAGATCCAAATTATACAGATAAAAAAATTGCAGTATATAATTAAAAATATTTTTTATTTATCACGTACATCAAATCAAAAGCGCATGCTCCAATTTAATTCTCAGCAAAATACAGCAGACCGTTACACAGCGTCGCATATTTAAATCGGAGTTGCAATTTATTTCGGAGTCTCATCATTGGATTACACGTGATTTTTTTTGTATTAAAAACCCTAATTTATTTATATTGTTAATTTTTTAAATCAATTGAGTAATTTATTAACTATAATTGTTAGCAAACGCAATATATATTTTGTGTAGAATTGTTGTTCGCAAAAGCGCGAAAACGTTTTACTTCACCATAACCCGGGATATTTATTTACAAAGTGGGGATAGATTTGAAAGCTGAATGTACATACATTTTAATCATTTATAATTAAACACTTATTATCAAATAGTTACTCTGATAACTAAACTTAATCGATTCATTATTAAATTACTTCTGAATATATTTTTTAAATTAACGAGTTTTTAACTAGTCCGTAACGAAAAAACGTCGCCAGGTACCGGGGTTTTTAGTTAATTCCTTAAGGATATATTAACTAATCCATATAAAATTACTTAAACAATAACTAAGAACTCCTTAACTTTTCTACCAGGGCACTTATAAAGAAAAATAAAATTATATTGAATTTTCATTGTAAGAATAACCTAAATAAACGACATTTTTAACTCTATTCATGGGTAACACTTTGTTAATAAGTTTTTTTTTAAAAATTCGAGTTCATAGTTGTAATGCGAATAAGTTGAATAGGATATCCTTAAAGTTTCAGATTAATTCATTGTAATCCTATGTACATAAGACTTGCTGAATATCGAAAAACCATAAATGGAGAAAACCACACTTTTGTAAAAAAAAAAGAAATAATTTTCTGATGATTTTAAAACAATTTCTCTATCGCAGAATATCGATCAAAATATTTTTTTAATAATTTCTATATTTTCTGAAGTTTGTCTGCATAGTATAGAGTAGATATTGACACGGGTTTGGATTCGGTTAGTGTAGGAACACGCTGGAATGTGTGCAATAATGGTCGGAAGAAAAATACGTATAAATAACTATTAAGCTAATTAAAATTTCTTTTATGGCCAATATTGCCAATACATAATCATTTTCTGTTCTAAAAATGTACAAAGTATCAGAAAATGAAATAAGAAAATCGAGTTTTTCGTCAAATTTTACTATAGGACCACCTTAAACTATTCCATATCATAACAAATATTTTTAGGTAGATTGTGTGACTTAATTCACTTATTTAAATAATTTTGGGTGGGTATCGATAGTCAAGTCTGAAATAAAATGCTTACAATATTTTCACTGTACTTTTTTCATAACAATAAATATAAAATTGACAATGTACATTTTTTTAAGTGGCATTTCGAACTCGAAAGATCATCGCCTCATCTACGCAAGCCTTCCACGTTTCCCTATTTTGTGCCAACCCCATGTATTTCGCGCCCTCCTCCCCAATTTCAGTTACTTTAAATTCAGTCTGCTTTTACATTACCCTCCCATCTGCGTCTAGGTCTACCTAGAGATCGCGTTGCTTTCGGTTTTCCTTTCATTATGCGCGCTACCGTATGATCATCGCCCATTCTTGCCACGTGCCCTGCCCATCTTAGTCTCCGTGATTTTATTATTCTGTTAATATTTGGTGACGCGTACAAATTATGTAGCTCGTCATTGTGCAGTTTCCTTCACTCCCCAGTTTGCTCATCTTTCTTTGGCCCGTATATTTTCCGCAGAACCTTATTTTCAAATACCCTAAAATGATTTTCTTCCGCTTTAGTGAGCGCCCAGGTTTCGCACCCGTACAAGATTACCGGCATTATTATGGTCCTATACATCCTTATTTTGACATTTTTCGACAGTAGCTTTGACTTAAGTAATCTATTCACAGCGTAGAAGCAGGCATTACCCGAATGAAGTCTCTTATTAATCTCGGCTTTAATTTCGTTTCGATCATTTATAGTTGTACCTAAATATCAGAATTTGCTAACCTTTTCAAAAGTGAAATTTCCGACTCTGAGATCCCCCTCTCCTTCGCGAATGCCCAGTTTCTCCATGATCATATATTTCGTTTTCGATTCGCTCACTTCTAACCCCGTGTCTTTAACCGCATTTATAAGGATTTCCGCGTTTCTCGCCACCGTTTCACCATTATCTCCCACTATATCCAAGTCATCCGCATAGCCTAAAATCTGCGTTGCTCCGTTGAGTGTTGCGCCTAGCTCGCTAGCCTGCATTTTTCTAACAACATACTCTAGCGTCAAGTTAAAGAGTACCGTTGAAAGCTCGTCACTTTACTTAAAACCGTCGCGTATCATGAACGATTCGGATACATTACCGCCTACTCTGACCTTTCCAGTGCTTCCGTTCAGACATATTTGAATTAATTTTACGAGTTTTTTGGTACGCCAAGGAGCACTAGGATTTGATACATTTTTCTCCGTTTGACAGAGTCGTACGGTTTCTTAAAGTCCACAAATAGCTGATGTACAGTTTCGCAATATTCCCACTTTTTCTCTAATAATTGTCTTATGGTAAACATTTGATAGCTCGTCGACCTGTTGCGCCGAAATCCACACTGATAATCTCCTATTATATCTTCCGCGAATGGTGTGAGTCTGGCCTATATTACGTTTGACAGAACTTTGTAGCAGGTAGCTAAAAGTGAGATTCCCCGGTAGTTATTGCAGTCTGTTTTATCTCCCTTTTTAAAGATCGGTATGATGATGGATTCTTTCCAATTTTCTGGTATTGTTTCATTTCTCCAAATAGCACATACTAGATCAAAAATTTTAGATGTAACCGCCGTGCCCTATATTTAAGTAGTTCAGCTGGTATAGAATCGTTTCCTGCGGCCTTATTGTTTTTTAGCTTTTTGACCGCGGCCTCTACTTCTTTGTAGGTCGGTTCGTCCATATGGAATTCAGCAGTGTGGATTTCGTCTCCCATTTCCTCGGAGTATTCATGCACGTTTAAGAACTTATCGAAATAGTCTTTCCATAATTTCAATAGCTAATTTTCGCTTGTCACGAGGTTCCCGTCCTTATCTTTCATTAACCGCGATCTACTCTGAAAACCCTTCCTAATAGCGTTTATTCCTTTGCACATCTCGCGCGGATTATTTTCCCTACTATTAGTTTCTATTTTTCTAATTTCATTTTTCTGATACTCGCACTTCTTGTTTCTGTGAATCACACCCACTTACTTTCTTATTTAATGGTATTCTTCTACGGTCCTACCGCTTTCATTGTGTACGCTATCTAATTTAGCCTTCTTGCGCCTTTCAAACCAGAGTTCGCACTCTTCGTCAAACCATGGTTTACTCTTCGGCCTTTTTTCCTTACCCAGTACTTTGTTCACGGCCCCTTTTATAGTTTTATCGATAGCCCCCCCTCGAGCACCTGAAATCGGTTGCTAACTTCTACTTGGTACTTGATTCGCTCTACCCCGCTTCATAGTTTTCCAATATCAAAGGTTTCTACTTTGTTCGCTCGCTTACTATTTTGACCGGCTACTAATCTGGCTCTTAATTTGGCCACTACTAGATAATGATCCGAGTAGCAATCCGCCCCCCTATAGGTTCTTACGTCGAGTACATGGGTGTGGCGCCTCTTATCAATAAGAAAATGATCGATTTGATTGTGCGTGGCCCCGTCCGGCGATGTCCACGTTGCCTTGTGTATATCCTTGTGCTTGAAGTACGTGGTCTTGACTATAAGATCTTTTGCGGCCGTGAAATTTGTGACCCTCATACCGTTATCGTTGCTGGTTTCGTGCAGACATTATTTGCCTATAGTGGGCCTAAACATTTACTCTCTCCCTATTTTAGCATTGAAATCCCCCACTACTATTTTGGTGTCGTAAGACGCGAATTGGTCGATTAATTGCTCTAAAGTTTCATAATACAGATTTTTTACTTCTTCCTCTTTATCCTCCGTGGGACAGTGGACGTTAATAACCACGTAATTATACCACACTCCTTCGATGATGATATACGAGAGTCGGTCATTCACGAAATCGCAACTTTTAACGGAATGTATGATGCTTTTGTGAACAAGAAACCCGGTGCCTAGGGAATGCCCGCTCGCGCCCCCATATAAAAAGGTGAAGTTACCGGATCCTAGCATCGCGTTATCTTTCAATCGGTTTTCTTGTATTGCTACCAAATCTAAATTGTACCTCTTAGTTTCATTTATGATTTCCCGGAACTCGCCCGCTCAGTGTAGACTGCGTACATTCCAGGTTCCCACCATTAAGTTCCTTTCAAAATTAAAAATAAATAGACGGATATACTTTACATATACTATCGTACAACAGATTCCAGAAATGGATTAATAGTTTTCTAAATAAAAATACCGCTATGTATTCGGTAAAAAAAGTTATTATAATTACGAAAACTTTCATGAATAACAAATATTGCTAAAATTGTTATGTAGTTTGTTATAATGAACTAGGAATAAATTTTTTCTTTGCCCTTTTTATTAAAATAATAAAATAATATACTATAGCTGATCACAAGTTATAATTACATATTAATATTACATATTTATTAATAGGTCATACCCAGTGATGGGTCCATAATTTACTCCATGGCGTGTGCAATACCCCCCCCCCCCACCCTTTCTGTCCACATTGAATCCATAACGAAATCATGCCAGATCCAATTTACAAAATTAACTTCATCTCCCTCCTTGGCGCCGCAGTTCCCATAAACCCGTGCCTCCGTCATTCTTTATATATTTGATATGAACTCTACACGTGCTGTTTACGATTTCATTAATAATTCAAAATGAACTTTTTACGAACTATATCTGAAGGGGCCTGCGGCGGCTCAGTCGGTAGAGTGTCGGATTCCCACGCCGGTGACCCGGGTTCGAATCCTAGTCTCTGCCGATTGATACAAGCACCTCTGTAAAAATTACATGTGCTTTGTTTACAAACACACCGCAGACCCCCGTCGTCGATTAGCACCACATGGAAGCACAAACATGGCGACGTTAAATAATAATAAAAAAAAAAAAAAAAAAAATTTATCTAAATTATTTATGAATATTCTTTATGAATACTCAAGAAAAAACGAACTCTCGAATAAGTATACAAATATTTTGTTTAGTCCTTTATATCTTTTTCTAAGAGCTCCAGTATATTTAATAATGTTATATGAATACCATATAGAATAGCATGATAATTGATAATAATAATACTGAAAATAATTTAATATTATATTTCAGATTTTGAAGTTAAAATGGATAAGACATTGGACTACATTTCGGCAGGGGGACTAGAAATCCAAGGCTTAAGATTTTCCACACTACCTAAATATGTTGAACAAAATCGATTTAGCAGCGATACACTAAACGTACTGCTAAATATCGATAAATCAAATTTATCTTTAGCTCTTAATTTACGTTTAATTTTACAAATAGTTTTAGAGAATACATTTTCTAAAAAGGTACAACAAATTCAGCTCATTGGTAATAAAGAGTCAGAAAAAATAAGAGCTTTTAACATAGTTATGTATGATATACCTGAAGCTTCTTTATTTAAGTATGTAGTTAGTCCTTACGAAAAAGCGACATTTAACAAAGCTCTAACAGTAATAACTGAGGATCTTAATAGATACGATCTTAAAGAAATATCAGAAAAATTAAAAGAACATAAATTTCTTCTAATCACTATTACAAGTGATAAAGAAGGTTCATATATTAACTTGGCTGAATCATTGGGTCTCAAAGTTGTTTTGATACGTAAAACAGCAAATGACATTACAATTTTGTTGCGTAAAAAATGTTTATTTACTAACATTCAGTTAATAAATGTTTGTGAAAATAAGAATAAAACTATAAACATAATAAAAACTATAAATTAGTCAGCGAGAGAACGGATTGTTTTTATCTTTAAGTCCAAAGATAAAGACATAAATATTTATCCATTTATAAGTCAATTAGAACAAACATGTAATTTAGAGAAAATTAGAATATACGTAATTCAAGGCATTGATTTACCCGAAGATCCTTTTTCAGAACTATTCTATAAAAATCAATTAGAATTAGATCTGTTTATAAATATTTTAACCCCTGAAAAAGCTTGGGCAACATTGCGACGTACAGCAGTTATTTTAAATGCAAAATCATGTCACAGCTGGGCCGCAAATCAGATTTATTTACATGATCCAATGAGCATTACTTGGACACAAGGCCCCGCTGTTGAAAATATTAAAAATATTATTCGAGTTGAATATTCTACACTGAACTCTCAAGATAGTCTTATAGCAAATGGAATTTTTTATGCAGACTCAGGTGAAATTAGTGGGAAGAATAGAATAGCACAAACGAGTTTAGGATTTGAATTTTCTGGAACAGACTCCAAAGGTAACAGAGTGATGGGAATCACTTGTGGAAATTCGTTGTCAAACTTTGTTGATGCGGACGCAGGATGGATTTGGACAATACCAAAATCTTGGAGTTTAGAAGACGCAGTAACCATACCATTTCCGTATACTATAGCCTATTGGACTATTTTAGTTAAAGCGGAAGTCAAAGCAAATGATAAAGTATTAATATCTAATTGTTGTGATGGAATAGGTTTAGCAAACCTACATTTAGCTATTCAAACAAAATGTGATCTTTTTGTGACTTATGAAACAGAAAATGAAAAATACTTTATAAAAACTACATTTCCTCAGCTACCAAATACTCGCTTACTTAAATTATCTAGAAATAGTTTCATAGATGAAATACTTTTACATACTGAAGGGAAAGGTGTAGATGTTGTAATTTGTAACAAAACTGAAGTGAGAAAGCTGCAAGGATTTTTTAATGTATCACACGAAAATGCTCGTTTTGTATTAATACATGATCTGAGCGATACCAACATTCATGAACATATTGGAATGAGAGTTTTCGTAAAAGAAGTTAATTTTTCTTTAGTTGTACCAAGACGAGTACTCTTATCGAATTCAGAGACAAAAGAAATGTTAATCAATATGATAAATGATGGTATAAATGCTGGTTGCGTAAAACCATTACCTAGGACAGTTTATCCTCGAGATTCGCTAACTAAAGCTTTTAATTCTTGTACCTCAAAGAAGAATTTAGGAAAGGTAAATTTAAATAAAAATTTTAATGTTATTATGTGCAATATAAAATTAAAGAGAGAAAGCACTGTTTAAACTTTAGATAAAAATAAAAATATGTTAATAGCTTTTTTAAAACGCAAGAAGCCATTGCGAAACTTTCCACGAGAAATTTTAACAAAATTTTAAAAAGAATAGTACATCTAGGTTAATTTAATGTCTGTATAACTCATTTCTTTACACATACAGCCTTCTGGCGCGTATATGAATTATTAGAAAGCTAGTGATCTTTTTTATCTACCATGCGATTTTGAGATCTACTTTTATTTGATTAACTTGAAACTGTCAGGATGAATTCAGAATATGCTTCTTAAAGGTAGACATAATGTTTTCAAAATTTTTAACAAATGATAGAATTATAAAATAGATGGATAACATAATATAGTTGAGTCGGACTACGAAAACTAATTATTTTCATCAAATGCAGTGGTCTCGCGTTATTATGCCGTCATTATAACGAGAGGAACTTGTAAAATTTACTCGAGGATAATTCATTTCTATTGAAATTGGTATTATAATGCAAAACCACTGTTTTGGGGTCGGAACTGCAAATATATATACAGTAGAATCCGTTTATAACGAACTCCAAGGGACCACCAAAATTTGTTCGTTATATCCGACCTTCGTTAAACTCGGACTAAGGATTTATGAATACAATTTTTGCGTAACTTTTTAAGGTATTGATTAAATAATTTATATATTAAAACTATACACATTATTTTATAGCAGCTTAATTAATTTAGACTTATATAAGCTATCTGCGAGTCACCAAGGCTCGACGCGTACTGTAAATAGCTTCTGCGAATAATTATTCGTTATAGCCGATCTAATTTTATGCTCTGTGTTGAGATTTTCTACTCGTTATATCCTACCTTTTCGTTATATCGAGTTTATCTGTCCGTTATAAGCGTTCATTTTTTAATGTATTTTTCATTGACAGCAACTAAATGCTCTCAGTTTGTTCATTATAGCCAACTCTTCGTTATAACCGAGTCCGTTGTAAGAATTCTACTGTATATATAGAAGTGTAATAACAATTAAAGTAGCCTTTTCTCATATCTTTTGAAGTTTACTGCAATGGCAGAGTTCCAATTCCAATACCAAATGTCACAGACACACACGTCTGCAACGCTTGCAGCGCGAGCATATGAGACGAGTCAGCGATAAGAGGAGCCGGACTACGATGCACTTGGCCTACATCGTAGACGTTAGCTCCGTGGTATGAGCACGAGACTCGCACACTGGGGACCTGGGTTCTAGTCCCGTCGTCTACTTTTTTCGCTGCCTACCTCGTCTCCCATTCATCCGTAACACAAAACAAGAAATAATTTGTATTTTTTGTTTCAAAATTCAGCTATGTCAATATCCATTGCACAAATCACATATTAATATTCTTTTAGTACGTAGAATCGTTTACATGCAGTATCTATAATATGAAAAAGATAATTGTTGATGATGTTATTGAGTTATAACTAAAGTATTAAACCATATGCTTACGAACAAATTATTAGATGATAGTTTAACCCCCCTGCGCAGGAGTTATCATGCCAGAAATACCTTCCAAATGCAGTAAGTTTTCAAAGCAAGTCTAAAACGTAGAGGGGAATGATTTTAAGGTTTTTGGAGTCGCTGATTGCGAATCTGCAGTCAGAATTACGAAATTCAAAATGGCGGATCCAATATGGCTGCTACATACTAAATTCTTGTATATTACGATTTTTTTAAAGAAAATAACCATACATGGGTTTTTGGGGTGGCTAATTACGAATCTACAGTCAGAATATCGAAATTCAAAATGGCGGATCCAATAAGGCTGCTACATACGAAATTCCTGTATATTACGATTGTTTTGAATTCTGAAATTCTGACTGCAAATAAGTAGTCAGCGACCACGAAAACCCATGTAAGGTTATTTTCTTCAAAGACACTTGTAATGTCCAGATATTGCATATGTGGCGGCCACATTGGATCCGCCATTTTGAATATCGAAATTCTGACAGCAGATTTGTAATCAGCGATCCCGAAAACCCATGTATGGTTATTTTCTTCAAATAAACTTGTAATGTCTGGATATTGTGTATGTGGCGGCCATATTGGATCCGTCATTTCGAATATCGAAATTCTGACAGCAGATTTGTAATCGGCGACCCCGCAAACCCATGTATGGTTATTTTCTTCAAATAAACTTGTAATGTCTGGATATTGTATATGTGGCGGCCATATTGGATCCGCCATTTCGAATATCGAAATTCTGACAGCAGATTCGTAATCGGCGATCCCGCAAACCCATGTATGGTTATTTTCTTTGAAAACAATCGTATTAATTATACGATTGTTTTATATATTATTAAATAATATACAGGAATTTTGTATGTAGCGGCCATATTGGATACGCCATTTTGAATTTTGGAATTATAACTGCAGAATCGTAATAAGCTACCTTTCTAGCTATTTTGAGGTATTTTAAGCAATTTACGAAAGATTTTACAATTGCATACAATAAGTATAACAAACGTAATTTTCTTATTTTTCAGATTATAATAATTTTATAATAACATTTAAAATCGTATTTCAAACTCCAGCTATCTTATTGCATATATTCTAGGCTTTAATTTGCGGGGTCGTTGATGTCTTATAGTTATTTTGTTCAAAAGTTATGATAAAAAATGTTTGGACGAGTATACTCGTCCTCCTGCATACGGGAACAACTCCGTTTGGACGAGTAAGTATACTCGGCTCTCTGCGCAGGTGGGTTAAGGAGGAAATTACATAAAAATAAAGGAAATACAGAAAAAATTATTTTTTGTTATGAAATATATGATATGCAAAGTAACTACATAGCATTGATGAGATAAAACATTTTTATTTACAAATTAAATTTAATAACCAAAAAACAACAATAAATGAGTTAGTAACTGTAGTATGAAAAAATTAACGCTCGTTTACAACCCAACATATTTTTATTCTTAAACTTATGATTTTTTTTTTCGATGTTATTTAAAATTCTTATACAATTTACAAGACCTCCACCGTTTCAATTTTAAGAGAATACTTTATCAGTGAAGAACAATGAAAATTTGTTTATGATACTTTTGGCCACATTTCTCATTATTATACGTCACATTTTGTAAACAAATGCTCATCGTTCTTCCCTGGTTAAGTATTTTTTTTCCAGATTCAAACAATGAAGGTCTTGAAGGAACGGTCTTGAAAATTGTCTAAGGATTCTAAAAACTATCTAGAAAAATTATAAGTTTAAAAATAAAAGTTTGTTGGGTTGTACACGCATCTCAGTTTCTCCATACTTTTTCGTAAATAGAAAGGGGTTATCTAATAATTGCCGTATATAGTTATTTTACTCATAATTACTCACGATAATCAAATAATAATGGGATACCTAAATGAAAGGGTCACTATAAAAAAATCAGGTGCTAACTGCTAAGTGAGCGGAAAAATCGCCTGAAAATTTAAAAAATTTTCACACTTGATTTTTCAGCTGAAGTATTTTGAATAATTTAACTATATAATTCAAAGGATTGGCACGCATTTCTGCATGATGTTACAATCCATTCTTTTGTAATAGGATAGAAATATAGAGGGATTGCTATAAACATTATGCTTAAAAATGTAAATTTATTTTGAATTTATAATATATTAATTCTTTAAAGATTTAAAGAACAAGAAGAAAATTTGACAACATCAAAGTTCGTCGAACTTCAAGATACTTTTTTCAATCCTATAACGTTTTACGTTTACACAAACACATTTGTCTATTAAATTTTTATATTTTAAAATTTTTGCATAATTATTGTTTCAGATTGTAGTTAAAGTAGTGCCGGAGGATTTAAGGACAAATGAAGCTTTAGCTATTCCACGTTTGCACTGTTTGAAAAATAAATGTTATTTGATCATCGAAGGTTTAACAACATTTGGTCTGGAATTGATTGACTGGCTGATAACTCGCGGTGCTAGGACTTTGGTTATTGCATCAGCATTAAAAGTGGAAAACAGCTTCATGAACCTTCGATTAAGCCTTTGGCAGAGTTACGGAATAAATATTATTCTGCGTGAGAACCTCGATTTATCTCAACCACAAAATATCAAGGCATTGTTTAAAGAAGCTTCGTCTCTTGGACCTATCGATGCCGTCTTCGATTTATGTCGAATAGCGTTTACATGTAGAAAAAATACATTTTCTAATGAAGCTTTGGATTTAATTACCAGGACTGCAGATGAAGATCAAGAGCTACATGCCATGAACTTAGACTATTCATTGTTTGCTCAGCAATAGCGAGTGCAGGAAGTTTGATGACTATTAAGAAATCAGTACAATACAATATAAACAGTCAGAACAACGAACTGTAGAAGAAATAATTGAAAGAAGAAAAAAAGACAGTTTCCATGGATTGCTGATAAGGTGGGGATTCATATGTCCTCATGAAAACGAAAACACTCTTGATTTGAACGTGATATTACCTGCTGTTAGCAAATATATCCTAAAACTTGATGAATTTTTGGGAACAGAAGAAAATGTCGTCGAAATCTCCTATTCAACTTCCCTTACTACTGAGGTAAATGCTTAGAGTTTTATATATTTAGAAATATATTTTTGGAACGTTACGTTGATATTGCGAAGATAACTTCATATTTTAAATTCAATGACAGTATTATTAATAATACTTTTAAAAACATTCTTATTTTCTTCTAATAAGTAATTTAAAACGTTTTCATGTGCTCAGAATAAATGAATATTATTAAATATTAATTAGTTCTAATAATCATTACAATTAAAAGTGGATTTGAACTTGGGTGACCGATCATTAGAGGGTTACTAAATTCTGGCATAGTGCGTTTCTTACACATAATAATTGTACACGTAATTATTGTGCACAATTTAGCATTGGTCAAATATATCTATATATAATTTGGCCAATGCTAAATTGTGTACAATAATTACGTGTATAATTCTTATGTGTAAGAAACACGCTATGCCTAAATTCTTGGGCCATTACTCTGTGTTTTTTAATAATCATAAACTTTTTTGTTCCAACATTCTGATTGTGCGTATATACAAATTTTAAATAACTTATTTAGAGTAACTATTTGTGATAAAATTAATATTTTACTATTTATTTTAAATCTAAAAAGCATCATTTCTAGGTTACATCAAATATTAAAAGCTCTCTCTATACTCCTTTATTACTCATATAAATTCCGTTGACCCATCTCATTCTCTTATCTTGTCTGCGTCCAGAATAGTGTCAAAGTCTTATAGATAAAGTCTTTCTATACATTTTATTTTAATTGGTAAATGAAGCAAATTCTCAAAATCGAAGTTCAACATATCAATTTTGACAACATTTATACCAGTCGGACTTGATTAGTTGTATCTAACTTAATGTCTAAGAGTTTTCGTAGAAACTATGAATAAGGCTGGGACTCCGTGCACACGAAAAATTTACTTTCTATGGTCGAAGTTATCCCGTTAGAAAAAAATATAGGAAAAATATTTTAGTATTTTCAATTTATATGCAAGGTTTGGAGCGAATATCAGTATTTGAATCATTAAAATGATTAGTTGAGCATTTTCTCATGTATGTACATGTGCGTGTATATCATATAAAATGGATATTGGTGTGCACAGGGTAATGTTATGTTGAACATAAATATATTGAGATTATAAAATAACTGAGCATTGTATTTGCAGGTTGAAGAAGATATCGTTGAAATAGAGGCCAATGACTTGAATTTAAGGAAAAACAAGCATAACCTTTTCATTAAAAGTCTTGAAGCACCTATCACTGACAAGTGTTTGAATGCTCTGAATGTAATGGCTATAAAGATTAAAATGATTTAAATTACGAAATAATAAAAATGGATATATTAAAATTTTCTTATTTTTAATTATTGACTTGTAAGGTGTTTGAGGTTTCGTTAAGAAACTAAGGTTGAAGGTGCGAATAAAAGACTTCCTAATAAGTTATAACAGAAACATTTTTTTATAGTAGTGTTAAATAAGATATTAAACCAATAAGAAAGAAAAAATATATGCATATAGTAAATAACTTAAGTGTAAGTGTATTTCTTGTATTTTAAAATAAAGAATAAATTTGTATAATTGAGAGCTTATCAAAGGTGCTTGCATTAAAATTGCGCTGCTGATAGATCATTTTCATGATACCGTTTAAATTCCGCAAGTCTATGCAGAAACCATATCTACAAAAATACACTGTTGAAAGAATATCCTTATAATTTATATTTGCACATTTTAATATGTAAAGAATAAAGTTAAGTAGTTAAAATTTTTATTAAATTCACCCATTGCCAGACCTCGAATCCCCTTGTTGCTTTCAGACGGACACGATGAACTAATAATAGTTTTATAGGGCTTGAATTGCTTGGTTTAGATTCTATTTTAGCCTCAGACTATTTAGATAAATAAGTTAAAAAATATAATTTTTGTAAGGATCTGAAAGCTATATAAAGATTAAAGTTTAGGTATATTTTAACTTCTATACGATAATATTTTACATTAGAGTAATAATGACATCTTATATAAATAACATATGGAAAAACAGATTCTAATCAGAAATTAAAAAGTTTAAAAGTACTGGAATGATATTTATGAGAGAACTTGATTAACAGTTTAAGTCTATTAAAATCAATTTATGTTCAAAAAAGCCCATATATTATCCTCATATTAGCCTCACCTATATTAATTATTCAATTTATTCTAATAAAAATTTGTTGTTTATTAATAATGATCAACTGTAAGGCGCGGCACACTCATATAAGAACAGACCCTGCCTTATACGTGAATAATGGATAATAGCCGATACACTATAAACCGCATCTTCACTGTTTATATTATTTAAATAAATTCTATTTATACCTATTTGTAAAAGATTAATATAGAGAAACCACTAGTATTTTTATTCTAAAATGCATGCAATAATAATTAAAAAGTAATATAATAAATGTAAGTATGTATTTTTTATCTTTATAATTAATAAAACGCCAGAAAACTTATACGACTACGACATTCCGTAAACTCTTCATTTTGTATCTTAACAAGCGATTAAAACATAAAGGGCAACTGTAAAAAACGTAGTTATTCAATTTGTTTGCTAGTTTATTTTAATAATTTTTTTTATTAAATGACAAAGGTTTTGGAGAAATGACCATAAATTGAGGGTACTTCTAACAAAAAAAAAATTTTCTTGATATTTCGATATTATAAAATTATCTATCGCGTAAATTAAAGAATAAGTTGACAAATGATTCGAATCTTTTTTATTTGTTATCCAATTTTAATTTGGAAGGTCTCATTTTGTTTCTTGAAAGATTTTAGCAGCACTTCCCCATATAAAAATTAAAGCATATCGTAAAACCTATAAAGTTATAGCCTATGGTTTACACTTGTACGCACACAAACTTACAAAAAAACGTGTATGGACTTATATACAATTGACTGTAACTTTGCAGGGTTTTTGATGTTTTTCAATTTCTATATGAGTAAATCTCCCTGATATCTTTCAAGGAGCAAAATGAGACTTTCTAAATTAAAATCGGATATCAAATAAAAAAAATTCGGATCATTTGTCAAATTATTCTTTAATTTACGCGATATCTAATTTTGCAATATTGAAATTTTCATGAAAAAAATGTTTGTTGTCACTTAAAGTACCCATGTTTTATATTATAACGTTTCTGATAGTGTAACACGTAAACAAATCATTGTATAAATTTTTGTTTTGAAGGTCGATTCTCGCGAAGCAACCACCTTAATTCGCCGTGGCGAACTACATCCTATCTCTCGTCCCGCGCGTAGAAGCTCCTCATATATCATTCGTATAATATTTTATTATTTAATAATATTATAATAATATTATACTGATGATATCTATTATGAGAATACCTTGCAATATTTATGAATAAAAATGTAATAGAATTAAGTGCTCTTAGACAGAAAGATACTAGAGCGGAGGAAACAATAAAACACTCCGATTGATAATAGTATAAAAGTCTTCACTTACAGAGATTTATTTAGTGAGATATAAACATTCGTACACTGCGTTTTACGCAACAGTTTGGCGTCATACGCACTATCCTCCTCGCAAAATACCTTATCGGCTCGCTCGACCCGACAATGATCGTCCTCACCTGATTATACATCTCGGCTCTCCAATCCTGGACAAGCCTCGACCCGTTCAAGTGCGCTCGAGTAATCCTGCGAATAGACCGGCGGTCTAACGAATTCTGCTCTTTCGCGCGCAGGCCGCGCCCTTACGCGTTCTCCGCCAGTGATGCCAAATCGACAGTTATACCAACGAATATAGACTTTCTATATTCGTTGGTTATACTCACACTACATTCATCATTCTCACACATTTGTTCACTCACACACACACACATACACACACGTACACACACAGTCTTAACATACATTAGGTTAGATATATAATTAAAACTAAGATTATAACAAAAACTTTTTTGTGGTTACTTTTAATAAAATATTAGATAGAAGCTTCTCACGCGGGCCGAGATAGGAGTTTTTAACACACCCAGCCATAAAGTACGTACTTTATCCCCGCCGAGCCGGGAATAAAGCGCTACATTAAATCCCTACCCCCACTCTAGTCCCCGCCGCTACGCGCATGTGCATACATATCATACACAAACAGCGCGTGGCGCGGCGGAGACTAGAGTGAGGTTAGGAAGTTAATATGTAGCACTATTTTCCCTTGTCGGCGGTGAACGAGTACGAACTTTTTGGTAGATATGTTAAAAAATTGTATATTGCACGCGTGAATAAAGTGAGCCAGCGATTGCCAGCGATCGAATATTCATATATTTTTATCATCATCTTCAAATGTTAATAATTTTGCATCAAAATAATATTTTTATACGAATTGAAGCTTGAATTACAGCTCTATCCGCCTACTTTGATTATCTTTTAGGTCAATATTTCTAACATAAAAGTTTTCACAGTTATCGTCTAAAGAATAGGTACATTTTTTATTGAAATAACGCATAATCGAAGCAAAATACTTCATACCTCGAGAACAGGGGCCCATTGAAAAAGATTACGGGTGTTAGGCTTTATTTTTAGGTACCAGAATCCATCTGCTGAAGTTTGATAAAAAATTGTCTCCCACAGGGTGTGCACTATCCTTGTAAATAATTATGTAAATTTAGTAATATGTTCATTTCTATAAATATCGGGGAAAACATGTTATTGTGTGTTTTAAATTGGAAGCTGCAATTTTGTAGTTTCTTTTTATATTAAAATATTATGCTTTCTAGAACTTTTATGGTTTTTACCAAACAATATATCGTTAAAAAATACACTTAGAAGCAACTGTGTGGGTGCAAATAATCATGAAATGAAATTATATCAAGAGTCGCGGCTAATTTTAACAATACTTGATATATGTAGGGAATACCGCGTAGGAAGGTGCAATGTATTGATGTTTTCTTAAATATTACCTCAATCACAAAGAGAGTACACCCAACTTTGGGAGATGGTTTATGGTAACCAGACCCCGTAATTAGTTCCAATGGACCCTTGCTGTCGAGATATGAGGTACTTTATTCCAAATAAGTGTTCTTTTAATGAAAAAAGATACCTCTTCTACTGACATTAACCAAACGACAATAGAATTAGGCGCGAAAAGCTTTAATGTAAGTTCTGTTTAGTATAATAATATTAATATAATCAAAAGTTATTAACAATTGAAGATGCTGACTTGAATTGCATAAATATACGAGGAAATTTATTAAAAAACATACGGTGTGTAATAGGGGGGGGGGGCGAAATTCGAAATAGCCCATTTCCCCCCTTGTTGCACAATATACTATTTCTGGCTACGAAACAGAGCTTTTAAGATACTAAAGTTGGTAATTTAGCTAAGCTTAAAGAATTTTAAAATCTGTTAAAATAATCTGCTAGCTTAACATATTATAAATGTTATTACGTTATAAAACGCTTTTGTGCGAAAATTACTTTAAAAATTTGCGCGTGATTATACTCCGTATCTCGCTTATAACTTTTCTAATGCATATTTGTAAATATTAAGATCAATCTGTTAAATTCTACTCAATAGAAAGTGTCATGAGTGGGTATATGTAATTAGGATTTTTCACATGGAATTATTTAAAATTTAAATAGGGTCCTGATCGGACCGAAGTCATGGATGTAATATGGTGCTCGGTACGTTCGCGCCTGTACGTGTGCGTGTACTTATGCGACTGCGTGCATGTGCATGTGTATGTGTGTGAATGTGTGTGTGTTTTCGTGCTATTTTAGCCGTGTTATGCACTGCACTATCATTAGTATAATTGCAACTTTCGCCATCTTATAGGAATTTAACGTTGCTTTTGGCGCTAGTACTAGCCATCAAGTCGAAAAACAAGATTAAATTGTATACCAACTTATTTACTTGGTAGATACTACTTCAAAGTCTGATAAGGCAGCGAATAATTATGTTTCAAAGCCAATGAGTGAATAGGAAAAGACCTGTAAGAATTATTCTTCGTCACTTTTCACTTGTCATTGAAACTCGCTACACGCATGCAGAAACGTTACCACAAACTGGCAAAAACTGAAATTCTCTTTTTAATATTCACACGAACTTATAAAGAAATTGTCATAAAAATTAAAAATTATTTTTCAAAAAATTAACAACTTAATTAAACTTTTCAAAAAAGTATTGAGCTTAACTGATGAACAAACATATTTCAACATTGAACGAGTTAAAAGCGAGCTCAATTTTTATCTATTTTCAACCGTTTTCGAGATATTTTAACAGTACATTTTTTTATCAACAAAATTTGTGAAAAAAGCGGAATATTACAACTTTGCAACAACCGTTCTACAAAGTTTCCATGAAAGTTTCCAATGTTTCTGAGAAACATGGTAGCACTCTTTTTGAAATATTTAATGCTGTCCGGGAAGGGGTCCCATGCGAATTGCTTACAATAGACAGAATTAAAAACTGTTCTCCGGTTACAAAAAATATATGGAATTTTTTTAAATTTTAACCAGATAATGTTCTTCCAAATTCGGAGGGCATAGAAAGCTGTAACTTTTTCCAAAAAAATTATTTAATATCGAATAATTGTTTAAAATAGGGAAGTCAATAATACAGATACGTGTAAAAAATTTCGATTTAAAAAAACGGCAACTTAAAAAAATATTGAAATAAAAAGTTAATAAAATTTTATTGGAATAATGATTTTTAGAATTCTTTAGGGTACCTTTGTTTTTGAGGTCTGAAACTTCATCCATAAGTTCAATACTACGTAATGAAGGACAACCGAATTTGGATTTTGTCTAAATATAAGTCGGTATTTTTATAATTATAAATAATATATCCTAAAAAAACCTAAAAATTTATTGGAATATAAAGTTAATAGAATTTCATTGCAATAATTGTTTCGAGAATTTTTTAGGGTACCTTTGTTTTTGAGGTCTGAAACTTCATCCGCAGGTTCAATACTTCTCAATGAAGGACAAGCGAAATTGAATTTTGTCTAAATATAAGCTGGTATTTTTATAATTATAAATAATTATTCATTTCTCACTGGATAAAAATCAAAGTGGACGATTTTAATTTTTAAATGATCTTATTTAAATAATTTAAAAATTTTTTTTTTTAATTATTGATAAAACCAATTTTATTACATCCATGACTAAGCAAATTAAAGCTGGAAACTTGTAGTATAATATTCAGTCGATTATAAAATTTCGTTTCTCTACGAAGATACTTGCTTTTACTTCCGTTTCTAATGAAATGTAACATAAATATATAACTTGTAAACGACCATTGGACTTTGTCCACAGATTGACTGAAACGTATAGCAATAAGAGACGGGTAATAATATTCGATTCATAGAAGACAGTATTCAGAGAGCTGTGTATAAACGTAAACATTTAGATAAAGACGACTTCGTTTAACGCGTGTTAATATAAAAATAAAATATCAGAGGATAATACGTTTAAGTCAAGGCAATTAAGGTACAAATAAATACTGATAAAAATAATTCTTATTTTGTCTATTCAACTTTAGTCCGTGATTAGTGTATAATTTATATTATGTGGATGTAAGTATTCTAGAGAAAAACTGTGATAATTTTTATACAATAATAGACGATCAGTATTACAGATAATCGTGATTTCAAACATGTTTAAATATTCTGGTTTGTGTTTTTCAGTTTATATGAATAAAGTTTTGGTACTTTTTATGGTAAATATTTATTATTGGTTTAATTGTAGGTGATGAAGTAAACCAAAATATTCAACATTATTTACAAGAAAATAACATGATTTTTAAAAGGTTCCAGAAGGAACCAGAGACAATCAGTAATAATTCAGGTATTTACAAATAAAATAAGAATAATTAGTGATGATTAGTTATAGTGATACACTTCCTATGCATAGTACACACATTTTACCTTTTTATTGAAAGTGGTTTAGTAAATTTTTATCAAAAATCTTATGTTAAAGAAGAAGTCAATATTTTAAATACATTTGATTTCTTTGGTTCATATCTCTTTTTATTCTACATCGATGTATAATAATAATTTCTAATAAATGATGTATGGTAATAATTTGCAGATTATGAAACATTGAACAGCAATAATAGTACTATGTTACAAAGTGATAATATTCTATATTCACGCTTTGAGCAGGGCAATAATACATTACCAATACCATATAAAGAAAATATTGAAATCAAACATGTGACTGAAAATTCAGGTATTTATCATATGAATGTATTTGTAAATATTTGTATACCACTTCGTGACCTATGCCCGCACTTATGTCACGCCTATCCGTGACATAAATAGTCCACTAATGCACCGTGCTTAGCACCCTCGTTACGCTCAGGCGCTATTGCACGGTGCGACAAGGGACTGCTTAGGGCACGGATAGACGTGAGAGCGGACTGAGGATAGGCAGTGCTAAAAAATAGTATACGATACTCATGTCTTAAGTCGTCCTTCATAGCACGGCATTTAGTCTAGGACTACTTAGGTCACACGTAACGTAATGTACTATTTTGTGAATAATTGATTGTTATTTTTATTAATTTTTTAGATGACGATAAAATAGACATTTTTCATATTACTAAAGACGATGAAAAGATACTGTGGGAAATGCTTTTAAGTAATACAGATTATGATGATATTAGTATAAACAATGAAATCAAGAATGGTATGTAGTACCAAGTCAGATTTAAAGAATCTTTTACGACTGCAAAATTTAATGTTTTTGGTAAAAACGAAATTGTTAATGTAACTGCTGTAAGAATTATTTTAGACAAATTATTCTGAATTTTAGATAATACATGTGAATCAAGTACTGATGAAATAGTGACGAAGTCTCAAAGCATCAAATATAATAATATTTCAAATGAAGTTCACACACAGACGAATATGTTTAATTACTTAAAAAATTCTTTACTAAGAGAAAGCGAATTACCTTCTAGCAAAGATGATATTGGAACTGACGTTACTGAAAACGGAACGGGTAAGCTTTAATAGTGTAACGTTAAATTAAATAAACGAATAGTAAAAACCGTCAATACTTTGAACAATAATTATTTATATTTATAGATTGTACTACCAATTCAATAGTTATAGACGTAATTTGCAAAAAGACATTGATTAGAAGTACAGATTATAGTCTCGTAAAAGCAAAATTCTCTGATTCTGAAAATTAATTTATTTATTAAAAGTGGTTGAATTTCGTCGAAGGGTTATTAAACCATTTCCGAAACTTAAAGAAATTTTGTGGGTAAATAATAAATTAAATAAAGAATATATTTAAAGATTTTTTTAAAACGCATTTTAAGAAGTATCAAGTTATTTTTTAAATCAAAAAATATGTTACTGAATATTTTAAACACCCTTTTTTCAAAATGACTTTTTTTTTTAAATCAGCTAGCGGCATAACTCTAACTGCGTAGAAATTTATTTTCGCGTATATGGATTTGATCGAATGTAAATCTGCAACCATATCTTCTGCAAGTTTCTCCTGACTTGAAACTATTCAATTTAGCTTCGACCTAAGTGGTTGCAGTTATCCTTATGATGCATAGATTTAAATTTGTGATGCAAAATGTATACAAAAATGTTGTGCATTTTAGATGAGTATATTCGGCTTTCTGTGCAGGGGGGTTAACAATTATTTGTTGATTTACATACAATTTTGATATTACCTTCTAAAGTAGATTCCCGTTTTATCCCAAGAGTCGCATTTGGTAATTTCTTTAATCGTATAGTTGTTGAAGTAGACGATGGTGAATCTTAATAAAACTATAGGTACTCTACAGTTTTCTGGTGTGATCCATTCGAATCTGGACCCCGTTTATTCCCAAAAAGCAAGAAATTTTCCAAAATTGCGGTTTTTGGTTGTTTTGATTGATTGTTCTAACAATTACTATTTTTATTTTTTAGAAATCTTACATGGAACCCAAAATGGCGACTTTTAGGTCAAAAATTGTAATTTTGCTTCATAAAATCCGATTTATCTTTAAAATACCCTTTATTTCCTAAAAAGTTTTATTCTACAATAGCAATATAAATTGAGTTGAAATTAGGGCTGCCGCAAAACAAGACAAGACGAGACATTTCGAAGTCTCGTCTGGGTCTTGAGAAAAATCTCAAATTGTGTTTCTTGAATTGGTCTCGTCTTGGTCTTGTCTTGGCCTTGTCTTGACTTGGTCTTGTCTTGGCCTTGTCTTGTCTTGGTCTTGTCTTGGCCTTGTCTTGTCTTGGTCTTGTCTTGGTCTTGTCTTGGCCTTGTCTTGGTCTTGTCTTGACCTTGTCTTGTTTTAGTCTTGGTCAATACATTATGTTCTCGTCTTGTCTTTATCTTGGCTGGTCTTGGTCTTGGTCGAGACATTATATTCTCGTCTTGTTTTAATCTTGTTTTGGGTTTGTCTTGGTCTCGTTAAATAAATTAAAATAGGTAATTTTTATTTAATCAAATTATTTTAAACTTCCAACCATCGTTGGGTAGTTAGTTTAAAAGTTACAAGTTATGTTAAATGTTAATAAGTTATTAACTCGTAACTTAACTCTCTAATGCTTAAGTATAGAAACTGGCAACAAAAATTATAAAAAGTATTTAGAAATTTCTTTCAGCCCTATTTAAATGACTTTTTGCAAAGAAATATTTTAAAATTATTTTAGTTTCTCGACTTTTATGCTATTAGAAATAACTTATGATTTATAAGTCCCCCTTGTGAGATGCAGAATAGTCCACTTTGATCAGATCCATAGATTTTGTTTCCAGAATTTT
Organism: Gastracanthus pulcherrimus; assembly: GCA_949152435.1. NCBI lineage: Eukaryota > Metazoa > Arthropoda > Insecta > Hymenoptera > Pteromalidae > Gastracanthus > Gastracanthus pulcherrimus. The sequence continues at coordinate 176,578,020 of OX424576.1, forward strand.
AAGTCTATCACGTGAGAATTTAAGAAAAACGAAAAAAGAGTACTTTCTATTTATGACTTTGAATTTTTAACTCAACTTAAGCGAAAATAGGATATTTAGGAAATAATAAATTTAAATATTTAGGAAATTTTTGAAAATTTAAGAAAGTGAAACATTACTTAATCAATGTAATTGTAGGTTTTTCAAAATTGGACTGCACTCTGACTATAACTACATCAGAAGCAAACATTTTAAGCTCCAGTTCACGGAAAATTGTCCGCCGATGCAACTGGAACCCAGCGGTTAATGAACTTTTCTTAGAAAACAGGAATACTATTGATGATAATATTTAGTTTACCAGGGCTTAAATTACACATAACTATAATATATTTTGATACAAAAAATTTCAAAGTTTGTTTTAACGTGCAAAATTTATGCATTTTCATGATCGGTGTCAAAAGTGACATGCCCTGTTAATTGCAACACGAAGCGGTTTAGAATAATTTAATCCTTTGTCTCATGGTGCATGTATTATGTTGTTACATATATATGATTACAATTTGTACAACTTTATTGCAACCTTTATTAAACTTATTATTTTCCAGACATGCCGGGTACCACGAGCGTTCTCGTCTGCGAAAGCTGCAACGCGAGTAAAAAATTCGTGGCCGACCCAGTGAAAACTCAATGTGAGAAATGTCACAAGCAAATGAAGTACCAGTGCCTGAAATGCGATATTCCGCCGATTGTCTCCGCCGGTGAGTTCTATTACCATATGGAGTTCAAATGCGGCCGGCCCGAATTCTACCACTGCGACTACCCAAACAAGATCAAGAACAACTCGCGTCGTCACACACTGGACGAGCACACCGATAAAGTGGACAAAGATACACTCTTCGAGTGTAACAAATGTGGCCGTAAGTACAAGGGCTGGAACAACATTCGGAAACACCAGAGTTATTGCGGCTTGGCGCCGTTCTGGAAGTGCGACCACTGCAACTTCAAGTCGAAGTTCAAATCGAATGTGAATAGACACTTGGTGACTAAGCACAGGAATTTGACGGGAGAAGAGTTCCAGAAGATTCTTGATGATAATGCAACGCCGAAGGAATGTAAGTTAACAACTGATATGTGTGCATTCGTTCGAAAAATGTATGTTTAGGTATAAGTAGGCCGGTGTGAACCCTAATAGAGAATAAGCTTTTGGCTAAGTTTGGCTAAGTATTGCCAAAACTTTGCCTAACTGTACTGAATGACTACCGGCAATTGCTAGGTGAGCTGTGTTAGTCAAGGTTTTGGCGACGTTTGGCAAAGTTTAGCACAGTTTTAGCAATTTTCGGCAATGCTAGGCACAGTTTGTCAAATAAACTTGCCTATATATATATATATATATATATATATATATATATATATATATCTGCAAAAAAGCTTAAATTAGAATTTTTCTTTAAATTTGATGTCAGCAAAGTTAAGCAAACTGTTCCTAAACTTGATCAAAGTTAGAAACAGTTTGCTTAACTTTGCTGACATCAAATTTAAAGAAAAATTCTAATTAAAGCTTTTTTGCAGAACATTGCCGAAATTTTCACATTTCCACCAGAGAATGCTTTGTAAAAATATGTTTAGCAAACGTTTTTATATGTACAGATTTGCATTTTTTTGTACGTGATATGTTTAGATCTACTAATAAAGAAACAGAAGTACATTCGGTGCCAAATCTCAGTAAGTTTATGTAATTTTGAGTAGAATATCGCGCTATTCGCCTTGTTAAGGATGTATAGGCTATACCGTCGGAGACAAAAGTGAGGAAAATGTAAAAAAGATAGATTTTTGGACGTCAGATTGGTTGAGAATGATGTGATTATAATAAAACACAGTTAAGGTGGTGCTAAACACCCTGTTATCGTCAAATACGGGGAACTACTTATTTCATTGAATTTTCAATTTTGAGAAAATATCTCTCTGGATAGTTGTTGTTTCTGATTAGAATAATAACGTTTCATAAAGATATTTCTTAAAAATTGAAAATTAAATGAGAAACGTGGTTCCTCGTATTTGTCGGTGATAGGTGGCTTTAGCATCACCTTAAAATAACTATTCAAAAGATATCTAGAGATCAATTTTTAACCTTTTTTGTCGCAAATTTTTTGATGTACATCCTACAGGCTTAAAATAGCAGCTTATACAAATAACTCATGTATGATACTTTTTTCAGTAGAATATGTTAATATGATTGATATTAATAATTATTGAAAACTTTGGGAATTTTTCATTTTGGCTTCTATATTTTTTTTACATTTTTTGTATAACTCTATAAGAACGTGTGTTAAAGCATAAAAATTTAAAATTCTAATAACTTTTAAAAACTCCCATGAACCTTTCTGAATTGTACATATTGTTTTACAACGATTGTAGGCGCCTATTATCAAAGTTTAAGCGAATTGTCGCTATTTTTTACATATAGCCAATACACCCTTAAGGGCACAATCCCACTAAACAGGGACATGTAAAATAGATGAGGAAGTGAAAAACGGAATTGCCGTAACCAGGGAGAAGTACATAGTACTTATGGGAAGTCTTAACAGGGCAAATAAAAAATCTATTGCGCTTTAAGAATAAGTCAATAATTCCAAATTCACAGGTCGCAAGGATTTCATTAAATTGTACTGCTCAAATTGCGGCGTGAATTTTGAAACTATTACTAGCGGTCTTCAAGGGCGGAAATGTATTCAGTGCGGCAATATAGCACACTGGCAATGCTTGAAGTGCGACAAACTCTACATGAACAAGACCAGTTTGTACCTACACTTCAAAAGCAAGTGCAATCCCAAAGAGTACTTGCAGTGCCCGCACTGCGATTACGGAACCACTTTGAAAAGTCGTTTGTTCGATCACATAGTGTGGAGGCACGTGACGGTAGCGCCAAAAGATTACCACACGTGCGGAAATTGCGGTAAAGGATTTATGCATCGTGACAGCCAGCGGATGCATGAGAAGTATTGCAGCAATGAGACCAATCTGCAGTGCACATATTGTCCCTATAGAAGTAATTTCAAGGGGGATTTCAATAAGCACGTGCAGAGGCACATACTGCGTCCAAAGAACGATGATACAATGGTTGATAGAAGTACTGTTGGTGAAACCTGTTGGCGATGACGCTGATATGATAGGTACGAGTGAATTGTACGGCACGGTTCTATTGAAAAAATTTAATTTTAACCCTCAGCTACCGTGTTGGTCTCTGTGAGACCCCACCCAAAATTCAAATAGCTATAACTTTATAATTATTATAATCTTAGGTTTTCAACCTTCATGTAAATTCGTTTAATATCATTTCAATTATTGTAAAAAAAGGTTTGGAGTTAAAAGTTAATTAATTAAAAAGTTATAAACAATTTAAACTAATAGAACGAAAAAACAAAAATGTAAAAATGTAAAAATGTAAAAATTAATTTTTATTTCTAAAATCGTTTTATTTCAAACATATATATGTATGATGAAAATTAAAAAAGCTTCCAATGAAAATTTTATACTCGTTTTCGATTTTATTAATTTCATATGTCACTCATTATTTGACGCGCTTAAATATGAAGGACCATAACCTCCTAATTAAACAAATAATTAGATCTCATACATTAAATTACTATTTTAACCAAATTTTGTTCTGATTTATTCATTAGTGTTGTCTCTTACTAATACAATTTTTTTATACAGCAAATATTATGTATACACATCAATAATAGCGAAATATCGGCATGGGGTGTCGCGGACGCCATCGCGCTAGTTACGTGACTAATTCAACCACATAGCTAAGGGTTAAATCAACTAATATTTTTCCCTTGTAGGTAATACTTTGAAGTCTGATAAATCAATGGATTAGTGTATTTCAAAACCAATGAAAAGTCTAGTAAGAATACTTTATCACTTTTAACTTGACGTTGTTCACATTGATTATCCTTTAGTAATATATTAAAATTACTTGTCCACAGGAGCATAGGAACTGACGATGGAATATAGATCAAAATGTCAGAGTAAGACTAAAGTCGTTTAATGCAGGAGAAAATGGAAGAGATGTTCAATCATATTCAATACGACATTATCGACAGTTTGAAGAAACGACACATGTGCTCCAAATGCGGCAAAATATTCAATGCGATCACTAGAAATCCAAAACGAAGCCAAATCTCGCCTCACACAAGTAGATAAGGCACCCTGAAATGACGCTCACTGAAATTCCCACTCCTGAAATCTACATTTGTCTGAAGAGTGTGGGAAAAAGTTCAAAGGAGCTCCAGGTTATTATATAATGTTCAGTCGCTTGTGAGCATTGCAGTTTCAAATCCTGCACGACGAAGCATTTGATCGCTCATCTGCATAGGGTTCACCTGCGACTATTTATCGAGATGGCGTTCAAGTGCAAAGTATGCGGAAAGGAGAGTTCAAATATGTACACGCCCGTTACGCATGTTATTATTATAAAATTTAAATGACATTTTATGCGTACCAACAAAATTACTAAACTGTCAATAGATAAAAAAGAAAGCCATATTTTTTAATATTTATTTATTTATTTATTTATTTTAATTTTACTATAAGTAGAGCTGATAATTTCTTTAAATGATTCGAATGCTTTTATTAGTGCTATATTGTCCGACAATTAGAAAGAAGTAATTTTGAGAACCAGGCGTTTTTAATTTTGTAAAACATCAGTTCTGTATAAAAAAAAATCGTTTTACGTTCTTATAAATATAACTATAATAATAAAGTATTTGAACCAGATTTAAAATTTCTTTCAATATATTATAAAAGCCCAAAATTACACTTTGTTTTCAAAGTCCTACTGTGGTATATCCGCTCAAGGGGATTTGAAAGTCAATGAAGAATTCTAATTTCCCATCTTGGATTTTACCGACCAAGAAGTAAATAATTATTTATAATTATAAAAAACTTATAAATAGACAAAACTTTAATTCACTTTCCCTTCATTGAGTAGTAATAATTGGAATGAAAAGTTGATAACATATCATTACCATAATATTTAGGGTTCTTTTGTTTTTGATGACACGCGAATTTGGGTTTTATCAAAATATAAGTAGGTATTTTTATAATTATAAATTATTATATATTTCTCGCTCGGTAAATATCAATGCGGAAGATTTGTTTTTTTAAATTATGATCTTATTTAAATGATCTTTGAAAAATTTTTGTTATAAATATTGATCAAATCAAATTCGGAACATCTACACGGAGAGAATTTTCTAATAAAAATTATGACGAAATTCGAGGTAAAAATTACCGTGAATGACTATAAAGCTGAGACACTCTAACTTCCCGATATATTTTATTGATATTTACGATAAATTTTACCGTACTGAAGGGTAAAATTTGCCTGCCGTAGAGTAAAAGTTCCCTTTACGAATCTTAGAGAAAACCAAAATTTGTGGTAAAATTTGTACGAAATATTTTTTAAAAATCTGGATTTTCTTCCAATTCACATTCATTGTTGTAGCAGTATCATTAATACTTAAATAAGTACATTTATACACATTTATATTTGAGTTAACCTAAAATGTGTACACGCTCAGTTGTTTCCTTTATCAGCTGTCTTCTTTTTCTCAAATCAGGCAAATTTTACCATTCAGTGCGGTAAAATGTATAATCTGTGCGGTAGAATTTGTAGTCAATGAGGTAATTTTTATAGTAAAATATCAGTAAAAAGTGCCAGAAAGTAGGAGTGTCCCAGCTTTATAGTTATTTACGGTAATTTTTACCCTGAATTTCGTTATAATTCTTATTAGAAAATTCTCTCTGTGTACGACCGAGCAAATTAAAGATGGAAAATTGTAGTATAATATTCAATTAAAAAATGTCCTTTCCCTACGAAGAAACTTACTTTTACTTCCGTTTCTAAGGAAATGTAAAATAAATAAATTGCTTGATAACGGCCATTCGCTTACGAAAAAAATGCAATTCTGCATGCTAACGAGCATATTTTTTGCGCTTTTTACACGCAAAATTTTACGTGAATTTGTGCGCAGAATTTTACGGTTATACCTGTATAGAAAGACGCATGTTTAAATGCAGACTTATGTGCACGGCTGCAAGCAAAATTACATGCACGCGACTAAGCTTGCTATCCAGTATGCGAAAATGCATGCGAACAATACCCTCATGAGAATGTATACGAGTTTACCAACAATTTAAAATTTTAGATTATATGAACAAGTGTTTAAAATTTTAATTTTAAAAGCAAACAAGTGTCCAATGTTCCTGTACTCACCAAGTCAATATTTAGACCATACAACCGAGTAAATTTCAGAGATCCAGATAGCACTGAATGGTTCGAAAAGCTGCTGTCGTATCTTCAATGTAACGAATAAGCTACGTCAAATATGACTCGAAAAAATCGCAGTTTTTACATCTACCAATAGGACTGCAGGAAGTTGTCGTCAGATCTCTAAGTGAGAACCGTCCAGCATCTCCCCATAATTACTGATAGAGCAAGGTAACGAGAAACAGCCTTGAATAATCTTTCTCATAACTGCAGCAGTATTATTCTTATCCTTTCAGCTTACCTGAAATCGAAATAAAATTGCATTTTGTGAGACTAAAAAGTACGCATGGATAAAATCATGTATGTTATGTACTTATTTGTAATTTTGTAAAGCAGGTAGAAACGTCAAATCTCTATTGCGCCTTTTTTAAATTTCAATTAATGCAGTAGAAAAACGATAAAATCGGCTTATACGTTAGCCAAGCTATTGCAAGGTTAAGTTAAATAAAAACTGTCCGTGGCATAAAACAGGCATTAGGACACAAATATGCCTTACAATTCCGGGTGTTATCACCAGATGGATGCAAGTTTTTTTATCCATATGCAAATTTATCATTTCTATTCCATATATATTACCGACGCTGGAGTATCATTTAGCGTCTGTAATAAGTACTTGCCAGCATTGCACTGACGATGGCTGACTGGTAAAGTACTGGAGCCGGAACGCTATTATATAATTTTATCATTATTTCTTAAAAGAAACTTTTATTCTTAACTTTTATTTACATTCAAAATATATTTTTTGCGCTCTAACTCTCCCCTCATTCGGATGTTATTTTCGCATTAATTCTCTTTCGTAGGATACAAGACTGTTACAATACCTATCCAAATTGGAGAAAGCGGAATGACAAAATTCATCTGAGTTGAAATGTGTTTAAAGCTCGTGGAGTTACATTATCCTTAGATTATCATTAGATTATCCTTCAGATAAAAAAACCGTCTTATTATCTAAAAATTTACAGGAATATACATGTATGTGAAATAAGTATTCCGAGAAATTTCCTTGACTTTTTCCGTATGTTTTTCGAGTAATAAATGCTGAAAAAAGATTAATCACGCAGTACAATAACGGAAAAAATACTTATATGAAATCGTTTCCAGTCCTAAAATGAAGAATTTTATGAGTACTTTATTGTGTACATAATTCGCTTCTCAGAAACCATTCTAGCATGGAAAAAATTTCAAAAAGCCGAAATTTGAAAATTCTTTACTTCTGCAATTTGGCTATAAAAAATGTATTCGACCACTTTCACTGAAATTTTCAATCGCACACCGCGTATTGGCAGCAAACATCTGTGCAAAGTTTTAGAAAGTTATACTGCAAACTGAATGAATGGTGATATGCCACATACTAACACACACATTCATATAAACATTTTTTAACACTAGTGTATTCGAATTCATAAGACATAAAACATGTTTTACGTTAAGAAAATACAAAAGATAACTTTACCGTCACAAAGCTTTTACTCTGAGAAAGCAAAAAGGGGGAGACTATATTCCTGATTGATATAAAGCACAGATTTTATTAGACAATAGTAAGTAATTTTCTGTTTTCCTTACAATAGACAGAGACTCTACCTTAAAAAATACGTTTCTGAGAAATCTTTAATTTAATGAAAGTTTATTATAATCTATTATTTTTGAAAGATTATGTATGTTTCAATTGGATTTGAATATTTGTATTTATTTGTATTATAAATTAAGAAAATGTTGCAATTTGTTTGCTGGAATTATTTTAAGAATGAATCCAACTTGGATTAAATCAATAAAAGCTATTTATAACTTATGTGAGGTAATATAATTCTAACTTGAGAATAATTAGTGCCACAGTTTCATAATTTTTAATTAAAATCGCAGGAGTTTTTATTTATTATTTCATGTATTCAATACAAGTGTATAATAGTTACAGAAGTAAAAATATTAACAACAAAAATCGTACATTCGTAATTTTTATAAAATTACAACCGTCAATCTTGAGGGCCTATCTATCATTGATTCGTATTCCTATATTTCCAGCATCTTAGCATTCAGCGTAATAAACTCAATAAGAAACTTTTTCATTCAAAGTTTCATAATAGTACATTATGTAACAAGGGCAAAAAGTCGAATATTTCACCCGAGGGAAAAATCTACTTTTTTCTCGAGTTATATATAGTACTTTATGCCCATATCAATTGTGGCACCTTTTTGGTTTAAAAAACGGGACTAATGGACTATTAAAAAAAGATATTGTTAAAAGACAGTCGAAAATCAGGGTTATTGGTAGCACTTGATGAAATAAAGGAATTTGGAGTAGTTTCTAGTAAAGTCACTTTTTACCGCAAATGCGGGAAAAAAGTAATTTTTTCCCGCTAATTATTTTTGCTGGCTAAAAGTGTAATTTTGGTCTCGCTTTTCAGGAAAAAAGTGGCTATTTTTGTTCAGATAGGCATAAAAACATTTTCTTTTCTGTAGCGGTGTAGGATTTAGAAGCCACTGCACTACGAAGTCAGAAGTGTAAAAAAGAAAATGGTAAAATTTGGTACACATTTTTACTAAAAACGTATAAAACGGTTTGTTACGTTTGTTTACGTTTTCTTACGATTTCCTCCGTTTTCTTCCGTTTTCTCCTGTTTCTTCCATTCTCTTCCGTTTTCCTTCGTTTTCTGACGTCTCATTCTTCGTTCCTTTCCAATTCGACCACTGCATATAAAATTTCATGCGCCGAATTCGGATAAGCATCCGCCATTGCGTTATACTCCTGGAATTTGAACTTCTTAGAATTCAGAGCAATGAAATCAATAGCCTGCTTCTTCAATTTCGAAGCATTGCAGAGATCGGCATACGTCAGTAATCGCACCTTGTTGTCGCAGTACAAATTTTTCTTGGCGATATCCTTGACTTTGCCCGTGTACACGAATCGCAATATCTCTTCGAATACATGGTTTCAAAATCTTTTTCTACAGCGAGAACTCAGCGAACTTCGAAATGTAGATTATTTTAAATGTAATATGTTGTTTGTAATGGTTGATTATATCGCGTGGTAATAATAGTACTTAAGGAAATAACACCATACTATCAATCTTTTAAAGTAAATAGCTAGTAAACTTTGTAACTGCTTTTGTATTCTATTGCTAATAATTTATAATTTAATATACGAACCATGAATATTTTGTATTTCTGCTATGTATTCAATAAATAAATATCGATTATAGAATGGCAGAATCGACAATATACAGATTTTTTACCGTTCTTCGCTTTGAAGTTTGAAACTAATAGAAATTAAAAATAATCCGCCTATTTTATACTATTTCAAATACGTAAAGGCAATATTCGACATATGATATTATACTATAGGTTCAACATTTGCAACTTGTGGGTTAGGTGCATATACTTTAAGTATACGAATGCTGGTGTACATATACTCAGAGAATTACTTGTTAAACTGAATGTTCAAAACATCTCATAAAATAAGCTTCTAATAAAAAATCATGCGGTTTAATGTAGGAATAATGACGATTAAGATCCACGGGAGTTGTTAATTGAGTTTAATGTTGTAAAAATAAAAATTAAATGAAGATATAATTCATATTTTATTTTATATTTTTATATAAGTATGGAAGTAGCACCAGCATTCAATCGTAATACGAATGTCCGAGATCTAAGTGTTGATTAAATATTAGGAAATTATATATATATATATATATATATATATATATATATATATATATATATATATATATATATATATATATATATATATATATAATTTCCTAATATTTAATCAACACTTATATATATGTACGTATTAGTATATTTATTTATCATTAGTTGAGAACGTAGCAAGATGTAAATAATAATTAAAATATTCAGTAGCAGGTGTAGCCACGTGGGAGGTGCAATGCGGGTTGCAGCTCTGCCGGAGTGGAGGCGTATAGCGGAATGCCGCTCCGAAGGCGCCGACCGTTGCACATTTGCAATTTCTTTGAAACCCTTTGCGTTAAGCTAATATCCATGTCGTTGTAAACCAGAAGTTTATATGTCTTGAAAATTACTAAGTTCGATATCAGCGATGAGGTAAAAAGAGTGTAAATTTTAAATACGTAATATTTATCAAGATTTTTTTCTCAATTTATTTAATTTTTATTTTGTATACTCGTGAACGCAGCGCGACGAAACGCGGACGCCCATGTAAAAAGTTTGAAGTAGTGTACGCGTGTTTTATACGCACGATCTCTTTACATTGATACCCACATTGCGATGCGCTGCACAAAAGAGTACCTATACCAAGACCTTAAAGGTGCACTCGAAACTATAAGAATTTTCTATCAAAATTTCATCGATTTGTGATTTTTTAAAGTAAAATTTACATAAAAAATATATTTTTACCCTCCTAAAAAGTAGGGGATGCAACCCCTCAGAGCAAAAATTGTGCCTGTATATGCGTCTTTTTATAAGTAATTATTTGGTGCCAGTTGTATTAAAAAAATTTGATTGGTCTTGCAGATATTTAAGAAGAATTGGTTTTGGGGTAAACTTTGGGGTAAAAAGAGATTAAATTATAGCTCTTTTCACCTTCTTTTATTATCCTTGGGGTCAACTATTAATTATAAAAACTTGCAGTTTCGAACACTTATCAGCCATTTTTTTGTACATTTTCTCATATATTCTGCAGGTACAAAAGGTTTTATTTTTATCAAATCATTTAAATTATTATAGAGAATAAGTCCACAAGGTTTCATTTTGATACCAATTGAAGGCAATTTGATGCATCTGTGATGGTACACGACTGAACGTATTGGTTGTTTGCTTATGTAATTAGTTGTGATCAATCATAAATTGTTTAGCATTGCGGAAAAAGTCGTTTTGAAATATACATGTATATGTAAATTGTAAGTATATTAATTTTATCATTAGTAATCAGTGATCACTTATATACAGAGATAGCGAACAACTGATTCGTTCCGACATATAGGAAAGAGTATGACTAACGAGGAGAGTATCAGGGATGCGGATCCCGAAATTTTCTGAAACTTTCAGGATCATTCACTGGTAGCTAGAAATAAAGAGTGGCGCTGGTAGTTTCTGTGAATGGGCCCTTTTTCGTAATATATCAGCTATTTTACTCTGAATAATATGCATTATTTCATTTAAAAATGGTACCTCTAGCTGTGATCATAACTCTGCATGTTTTTGCATTACAGAAAACTATCTTAAAGTATCTAAAAGTAGTCAAAAAGAGCTTTAATTGTAGATCTAGAACGTTAAAGAATATTAATCTCAGCTAAAGTTATTAACAATTGAAGATATCAACAAAAAAACATGAAAAATCAACGGATTCAAAATACTTCAATTTCTACGAATATTCATGCATTTATAATTGATATCTTTAATTATTAATATCTTTGGATCAGATTAATATTTTTTAACATTCCAGGTCTCAAATTAAAGTTCTTTTTGACTACTTTTAGGTACTTTTCGGTAGTACTACTTTCGGGGAGTTTTCTTTAATTCAAGAACATGCGGATTATCATCACAGCTAGAAGTACCATTTTTTAATGCAATAAAGCATATTTGGAGAAGAATATCTGATATCTTACGAATAAGGGACCATTCACAAAAGCTACTGGTGCTAATACACTTCATTTCTAGCTATTAACGAATGATCCTCAAAGTTTCAGAAAAGTTCGAGACCCGCATCTCTGATAGTCTTCTTGTAAGTTGGATATGAAACAAACTTTGATAAAGCAAATATCCATAATCTAATAAACGTTATTTAAATCTACCGGCTATGCTTGTTGAAAATAGAAATAAAATGAAAATTTTTTTTAACAACTTTTGGAAATTTATAGGTTAATTGACCGATTTTCATGGACATTTCTTGATGTTTAGACTCTTTTTGTACACGGAAAATTTTTTTTGAAATGCCGGTAGTATCTACGAGAATTTCTTTAATTAGCTACGAGGTTTTTTTAATTCTTATTTTCCTACTATCAAAAATTTTCACCAAAATTAAATATGAAAAGATATTAATAACCAGAGTTCTTAGATCATTGAAAACTGAACATTGCACTGAAAGAAAAAATTATTGATAACATGCATATACAGAATAAGTTAATGTTTAAACGTTTGTCCAAACGTTCATATTGTAACTGTTACAATATGTATTAAAATTGGGGCTAAACTGGAAATTATGTATACTTTAAAGAATTAGTGCGTTTTGCTTTCTACATTTTTTAAATGGAAAACGGTTCTTAAGATTAGTCTATATATAACAATGTATTATGTGCTTAACCAATTATACGAAAATAATCGAAAGATTAATACTATTTTTAAGGGTGCCTTCAAATTAGTCATGAGAATAAAATTAGGATCTATAATTTAAACATCTAAAATATCAAATTCATTTATAAAGTTACAATGCTTAAAAGGCATATAATTCCTCAATTTTGTAACAATATGAAAAGAAGTAAATCATAAAAGAAAAGTGTCCCACTTAGCCCCACTTTCTCCTACCGTCGACACGAAGAACAGTCAGATCACGTGCACATCACATATATATCGCATCAGTGTAGAACGTCTATTATAGTTTAATGTTACCGATAGCTGTGATAAACTCACGACAAAGATTTGACATCCTTTTGATGGCGGATTTTTCTCTACTTAACTACAGAAGATACTTTTTTGACCAAAAAATAAAATCCGTGTTACAGTACTTTTAGTTATAAACAAGCATCTTAAGAAATTTTAAATAACTTATATTAAACTTCAATTACGTATCTATAAAAATCCTTTTCTTTCTTACTCAATCTTGACCAATTTACAGTAGGCCAAGAAAATATCCAAAAATACTTTAATCGATAAATTTGATAATACGTGCAAACAAAATAAGTGTTCCGATGATTACGTGAAGTAAGTGATATTGTATTAAAAATTATAAGAATTTATACAATATAATTGCATATTCGTTATAATAAAAATATTCAACCCCATTACAACCCAGCAGGAGAAATTACCACGCGCGCGCATCGCGCGCACTAAATCAGCTTCCAGTTTAACATAAATTTGAAAACAAAGCAAGCGACATACACTAATAAACTATTTATAGCACACGTTATGTAGAACGACGATTTTGTAATTGATTTTAAAATTTGAGAAATGGATTTCAAGCGTTCTAGATCTGTTACAGGTATATCAGTAGAAACTTTATTATTTCATCAATCAAACTGTTACCAAAATAAACTGCTATGCTAAAGTATCATTCAACAACACGTGTGTGTATGTGTGTGCGTGTGTGGACGGATGTGTATGAAAATTACTCTGAACATTCACGGTCATAATTATCTTTCTTTTATCTGTTATACAAATTTTATTCAAAATTTGAGGTGATTAGGAATATGGATAAAAATATTTTGTAAAACTTTCAAGCCTTTATCCCTTTCCTTTGTTAAAAATAAAATAATTTTGTAAAAAAAATCATTTTCCTTGGCGCTGGATAACTTAAAACGTCCTTATTCCTTCTGAAAATTTCCACATAGGTAACTTTTTACTATCTACTGAAACTAATAGAAGCCTAGCTTATAACGACCTTTACATTCAGAGTTATTTGAGGTTATGTTTTATTTTTGATCGTTTATATCTCGAGAACGGCGCGGTCATTGTTTGCAAATCAGGGCTCATTTTTTCGTTTTTTAATCAAGATTATGAATTGAAAAGAGATTTTGAGATTCATCGATCCGTTTTTTTTACAATGATTTCTTTATTTTACGATATTTTACGATATTCTGAAATCGGTAAAGTAAATTATTTTTGTATTTTAGACATAATATGATTGTTTAATTCTTCCTTTCTTTCTTTGTATTTAATGGTCATGTGCCGCCTCTTTCTTGGAACTCAGATATGTCACAATGCATGTGTGATTTTGTATTTTACATTTGTATTGTACTTCGAATCTTGTTCTTCGAGAATACTATGTAGTACTTCCTCTGGAGGGGGCAAATCACCAACTTTTAGAGCCAAAAAGTTTAAAATTCGCGCCATCCATGCAGCCATCTCCCGCCGACATTGCAACTCACTTGAGGCAAGACGAGAACTGATCTATCGATAGCCAAGCTTGTACTAGAGACAATACATGTGCTAATTACAAAATGCCCAAGATCGTTTAAGAAACAACACGCGTAGTCTGCATTGGTCTAATTGCTAACAGTGTTAGTTTTCTGCATGCTCATTTGTCAACAACAGAATTATTAAAAAATTATTACATTGTAGTTGTGAAGAGATAACAGTCGTATTTACGATTCAAAAAATTGTTTAATATATAAATAAAAGAAACTTTCCAGGTTTATCTGCATTTAATAAAATAAACGATACAACTCTAGTTTTTTTTTAAATAAAAGACACCTTGTAGGTGTACCAATTACCGACAGCCTGTAGATGACCTAATTACCGACCATCGATAACGTCCTAATTACTGATATCATGTACATGTTCTAATTACTGACACCTTGTATGCGTACCATTTGCCGACATCTGATAATGTCCTAATTACTGACTCCCGTATGTCCTTCGTATGAAGGACATCCGTATGAAGGAATCTCACACTATATGTCCTAATTAACGATATCCGACATAATGAGGTCATACAATATGTTGTTATAATTAGTACACATACAAGGTGTCGATAATTAAGACATAAACATGATGTCGGTAATTAGGATATATCCAGGGATTCTGTAATTAGAACATATACAGGGTCTCCGTAATTAGGACATCTACAAGCTGTCGGTAATTGGTACACGTACAAGGTATCGGTAATTGGTACACATGCAAGGTCTCGATAATTATGACATATGCATGATGTCAGTAAGTAGGACACTATCGGATGTCGGTAATTGGGACATCTATAGGCTGTCGTTAATTGGTACAAGTACAAGGTGTCACTAATTGGTACACATACAAGGTGTCAGTAATTAGGACATATACATAATGTCAGTACATATGCGCGCATTCTTATGTTAGTCGATACGCGCACATCAGAAATATGTATATACTTATTTGTGTGGAAGTACGTATTCGCTCTGTAAATTTTTCTATCCCTTCACGAGATTTTAGCCAGATACTTGACTAGCTACTACTTAATAGCAAGCTAACGCAATTAGCTAATCATTAAATTCTTAACATCAATTTTCTACCAGGGTACATAAAGAATGTTTTCGGACAATGATTTTTAAAGTTTAATATAAATTAATATAATAATAACGGAAGTTTTAGTATTATTTCAACTCATTACAGTCATTAAAGGTTTCAAAGATTAAAAAATATAAAGTTTAAAAAATGAATAATGTTTACAACTAAAATTCCTAAATTAAAATTTTTATAAAAAGTTTATCATAATTTGGAACTGTAAGGAGCTAATTGTAGTCCATTTAATAAGTTTTAAAGTATAGAAAACGTTGCAAAACTCTAATTTATCTTACAGAAAATGGTTATAAAAAGTATATAATAAAAAAATTCACTGTAATCTATTCGTTACACATACAAGTGAAAAGCTTCCTTTAACAGACTTGATACTTACATATTTAATGCAATTAAATAATAGCAACAATCAATTGATGCTAATAATAATATGATTAATTGAGATTATAAACTTATATGGCAACATAATACAAAAGTGGTATCATATGAGTTAACAGTTGTAAATAAAATATTTTGATATGTAATATAATATTATAATAAAAGAACAATATAAATGTCTATAATGTCGATGGATAGGAATAGATTGTCGATAATATTTACTTACCTGTAAATGAAGATCGATTCAAATTATACGAAGAATATCGTTTGAGATGATTACTATGTCTCACCCGTAATGTATCGACCCTTAAAATTATCCAAGTAATTATCTCAAACAATAAGAGAAATTTTATAGAAATTTTATTCGAACCTGCTTTAAACATAATGAGTTGCAATGGCGACGGGAGATGACGACACGGATGGTGCAAATTTTTAACTTTTTGGCTCTAAAAGTTGGTGATTTGTCTCCTCCAGAGGGTACTACATAGTAATCATCTCGAACGAGATTCTTCGTATAATATAAATCGAACTTCGCTTATAGGTAAGATTCGATGTTTTCGAGGGGACATTTCAGGTATATTTGCCTGCTTACGCTACTTTATTATTCTGAATATGTTATTTAATATTTTTTCAAGTTTGGAAATAAGAAAAAATCACTGATGGCCAAATTTGGTGAATACGGCGGATGTTGTAATAATTCAAACTTTAATTCCATAATTTTGGCCATCGAAATTGCGCAAGTGTGCACCCATGCATTGTCTTGATGAAAGAGGATCTTTCTCTTTTTCAAATGAGGACGTTTTTCCTTGATTTCTTCGCTCTACTGGTGCAATAACGACGCATGATACTCTCCTGTTATCGTCTTTTCTTTTTCCAAGTAATCGATGTAGATGATGCCGCGTGCATCCCAAAAGACCGTGACCATCACCTTGCCGGCAGATTTCACCGTCTTCGCCTTCTTCGGAGCCTGTTCACCTTCAAAAATACACTGTTTTGACTGTTCATTTGTCTCGTTCCTTTGGAGTGTAGTAGTGTATCCATGTTTTATCCGCAGTTATGTATCGACGCATAAACTCCCGAGGATTGCGACGGAAAAGCGCCAAAACAGCCTCAGAGTCGACCACACGATTGCGTTTATTTTCCACTGAGAGTAAGCGCGGCATCCATCTTGCCGAGATTTTTTTCACAGCCAATTCTTCATGCAAAATTGAAGCGACTGTACCTTGCGATATGCCTGTGCCCTCAACTATTTCGCGAACTTTCATTCGTTGATCACTTAAAATCTTATCGCGGATTTTGTCAATCATTTCGGGGGTAGTGACTTCCACTGGGCGTCCCGAACGATGTTCATCTTTTGTGGATGTACGGCCACGTTTAAACTCATTCGCCCAATTGTAAACAGTTGCAAACACAGGAGCAGATGTGCCATGAACTTCATCCAACTCAGTTTTGATTTCTTTCGGTGTTAAGCGTTTTAAATATAGATGTTTAATCACCTTTCGAAACTCACTTTTTTCCATTGTTATGAATAAACGAAAGTTGATTACTTCAATCGACAATAAAAGCGATACTGTGTGATGCATAGAGCTGAAACTTTAACAGCTGTGTAGTTAGTAGTGCCGCTCACTAAGAAAAATTAATTTTCAATACTACGAGCGCTATCTCTTGGATTTTCTAAGTACTTATTGAACGGCCCTCGTATTTTTATTGTAAAAGCATAAAGATCTCCATCAAAACTTTTGTAATTATTATAACATTAAGAATATTGTGATTAGTGATACTTTTTTAAACATTTTTATATTTATTTTAGCGGTTGAAATAAATAAAATTGTATAAAGTATGTATCAATGTTTTAGTCATTTAAATTCCATTCACATCCTTTTTAATTCCGTGCAGAAATATCACAAACTTAAATGTTATTTCGAACGCTTAACTGAATCTAAATATTGTATAATTCTTACAACACACCGAATTTCAGTTGAGAGTTCGAAATCACTTTCAATTTGAGGATTTTTTCCTCTAAAGTGGGCTCAAAGCAGCCGTTTTCCGACCGGAGGGCAAAAAATATCTTCCAAAATTGAACATTAAATGGAAAAAGTGGATACTTGTAATTATCGGTGACGGGTGGGTTTAGCATCACCATAATCAACGATGTTGTTTAAATAATACCTACGAAATAGTTTGAATTTTACAAAACAAGAAATTCAGAAAGAATATTCAATAAACGGCGAATATATGAATTCAAACGAAATAATACGTTTTGAATTATACATTGAAATGAAACGTTACAAAGTTTTCTTAACAATGAGCTCGATTCTTACAAACGGATTTTCAGTTTAAAACAATGTAGTTTCAGTCGAGCTTCTAGTGTCTAAGTGATGGAATTGTGTTTGTAGTTCCCAAGGAAAAGAATCACGCAGCTAGTATATGATAATATAGTTGAAAAATATTTTTTATTTTGCTGGAGCTGCCACGAAGATGACGTGCGACGGCACCGACCTAGCAGGTGATGCAGTTGTTATATCAGGAATTGCTGGAAGATTTCCAAATTCGGCTAACGTGACGGAGTTTCAAAGTAATTTGTTAAACAAGATTGATTGTACTACGGCTGAACATGGAAGATGGAATATCGGTAATAAATCCAGGATCTATTGCTATATTAATCCATAAATTTTCTTTGATCCCTGTAGGTTCTTTCTCTTTCGAGTTGTGCAAAATATTAATAATGGCTAAAATATGGCTTATATTATTTACCGTTGCGATATTTTTGTGCATAGAAGTAAATTAAGAGGCTACACTTTCATTTTAGTTCTCAGAAAACACTACTTAAAGTCATATCAAAATCAATTTCCCGCACTAATAACTATCTCCTAGTAAGTATAGTATATTATGAGTACAGAAAATTGTAATCATATGGTTATAAATTAAATAATCGATGAATAATGCGCCCTTCGCTCGATGAGAGGGCCAGCCTGAGTTAAACTCGTAAAAAGAAATTCTTTTCACAAGTCGATAAAACTTGTTCCTTTAAATGCAACCATTCTGAAGTTCTTCTTACTATAAATATTTGATAATATCTATAATTTTACCGTGGTAAAACCTTAAAATTGTGCTCCTACGTGATACATTGTCAATACTATATTTATGGGAATAACTTTGTGGCGTGCACGTTTCTAGGTGATACGACAACAATTTTTCTTCCAACCGTAAACAGCAACTTATGACATGTACTAAATCTTTAACGATTTACTTTAACGTTAAAGATTTTTTTATCATTATTTTTCAGAGAACAAACTAATATTTTAAGAATCACTAAGAAATAGTACATTGTGTAACGAGTGTGATATAGTGGCCAACAGCGCAGGCGGGCACGTTGTCGCCCAAGTGGCGCTATTAGACACTACACCGCACGAGTTTCACACACTATTTTTTATCATAAGTGCTGCGAATCAGACATATATTGTGTGGGGGATTTGTGTACGATAAATGGTCAAAAGACACTACGGGTATTATTTCCTATAACACACCCGACAACGTGACGTAATGAAAATAACGCAAGGTTTAGCGTGCGTTATTTTCATTACGTAACGCTGTTGAGTGTGTTATGGGAATATCGCCCGCAGTGAGTTATTAAATTTTTAAATAAAAATTTGTTTGTACTTCGAAAAATAATGATTAAAAAAACTCTCTGCGAAAAATTAAACCGTAATAGTTTTAGTCTAAGCTAAAAGGAATTCAATTGCCGTCGGAAAAAATATTTTTGTTGATCGTATCTTCTAGAAACGTGCACGCCGCAAAGTTTTCGCAATAAATATAGTATTGATAATGGTAATATTTTGTGTCACGTAGAAGCAAGATTTGAGGTTTTACAACGATAAAATTACAGACACTATCAAGTATTTACAGTAAAAGAAGTTTCAGAATGGTTGCTTTTAAAGGAAATAGTAAAAGTTTGAAAAGGTCACACAAGGTTGAAATTACATTGTCTCATATTTATCGAACCGTATTTTTTACACGACGTGTGCGAACCTCGATTTAGCATAAGCTTATTTGATGCAGCGTGTGCTAACCGAGTTTCGCGCACAGAGTGTACAAAAATTTTTATTAGCTTATGATAAAGAAATTTGTTTTTGGAGTTTAATTCACGCTGGCCCCCTTAAAACATTGCACACAAGGTGTGATGTAACTTATGGTAAATAAATAAACAAAATATATCCTTTTTAAAATAACGTTTTTGACTATTCACTGTGACCCATGTATGTCGGTTCAGGTTAGATGGATGTTAACAGCGGTTTTAATTAATGTACTAGAATGATTATTATGTTGGGTGCACGTAGACTTCAGTGCCTTACATAGCAGAAGAACGATTGATTTGGGTGAAAAGTATCCGTTTTAGTCTAAATATTTTAATTTTAATCTGAAAAATGCAGAAATATTCGAGAAATTGTTGCATAAGCAGCTAAAAATTATTATTTGATCTGTTTTACGTACAACATCGCAGTTGTACATTTACATTTTTTACTCAAATGATTTGTTTTTTCACTATCGAGGGAACGTTCTAGGGAGGGATCGGACAATTCAGTATAGTGGCAAAACCGGAAATGCCTAGTTTTGGTTAATAAAGAAATTCAGACAAAAAATTAACTCTCACATTATGTTAATCATGCATTGTTTAACTAATTTGAATAAGTGGTTTTATGTAATTAGAAGAGCCTTGTTAATGTCCTTAAGCAAAATTACAAAGTCGGAAGTATACATGCTTATTCCGATCACTGCTTGAAAGAGCACTACATGCACCCTTCCTATTAAGTTAGAGAAAGCTAAGTGCAAAATAAAGGAAACCGAGTTTTGCTTCCTCGAAGAGAAAGCTTTGTGATAATAAAAAAAGTTTTGCTAAAAACATGTTAGAAATCAATATACACTTTTTTTAGAAAATGTCTGTGTAGATGTATGTGTGCGTGCGTGCGTGCGTGCGAGCGTGTGTGTGCGTATGGACGTAGATCAGAATTACTCTGCATATACAAGGTAAAAGTTAATGTTTCAGGACTCATTCGTTTTGTTTTTCTTAAAGGAACGCGACACAATACAATTTTTTCTCTTTCTCGATTAGGTTTAGTTTTTTAACGGCTCTTTGATTTTTGAGTTTTTTTTTAGTTTTTCGGGTTCTTTAATGTCTTAGAAATAATATCATCGATCCAACGAAAAGGCATTTGAAAGAGCATAAAAGTACCTAACTTTTCCGACCTGAAAGTTTGGATAAGGTTGTTCCCTTTTTTTGTTATACACGAAAACGTCATGTTTTGTTTAAACGGTTATATCTTGGAAACATATGACAGAAAATTTTTGAAAAAGTTGGAGATATTTAGGAATATGGAGAAGAATGTTTAGTAAATCCTTTGAGTCTTGATCTTTTTCTTTTGTGGAGAATGAAATAATTTTGTAAATGTTTCTGTTGTTCAAATGTATATAGTAGATTTTTTATTAAAGAGTATATGAAACACTCTAACGTAACATGTTTTATCCGTCTAACAAGTTTACGAGAAACTTGCAGGATAAATACGAAAAATATTTGAATTTTTTATACTAATTACATTTACATATTTTATGAATTAACAGTTTAATTCAATTCTGGGAGGGGTATTTGCCCGCAGAGTAGTTGTTTCTGTTGTTCTAATAAATATAGTAGATTTTTTGTTAAGGTGATGCTAAACCCACTCGTTAGCAATAATTACGAGGACCCACTTTTTCCATTTAATTTTCAATTTTCAGTCAATATCTTTATGGAATGTTGTTGTCCTAATCAAAAACAATAACTTTTCATAGAGATATTTTCTTAAAATTGAAAATTACGTGAGAAAAGTAGTTCCCGGTATATACTGGTAGCAGGGGGTTTAACATCACCTTAAAGAGTGTATGAGACACTCTAAAAATCTCGTCTACAATTTGCTATTAGAAGCAATCATCGAAAATTTGTAAAAGAAATCAATTTTCTTTCTCCGACGATAACTGAAGTAAATCGGCAGCATTTTATCTGAAACTTTACAAAAAGGTAGCTTTTTACTCTTTCATGACCTATATGTTTTTTCAGATCATTTATTTTAGAGATAATTTATTTTATTAGATATTGATGTTATGTGTGATTTAAAATTTTTTTGATCGCTTATATCTCAAGAACGGCGCGGTCAATCTTTATTTTTTAAGATCCGAAATTTCAAGATTCCTCGACTTGTATTTGTTCGATTTTTCGACTTTTGAGTTTTAGGTTTTCTGTTTTTTTTATACATTAGAAATATTATGATAAATCTATTGTAAAATCATTAAATAGAGCTAAAAATCTTTTACAACCGTAAATTTTGTATAGACTCTATTCTTTCTCCAAAATTGTTTATAAAATATAAATACGTGAATACACGGGGGATATCGTCTAGTAAAAATTACTATTTCGTATAGTACTATGGCGGGACTTAGTTGCGCAATCCCAATAATTACTTTTATTCTAGGAGTAAATGCTATATTAATGCGAGTTATTGCTATTTATTTATTAATATGTACTAGCAAGTGTAGGATAATCTGATAAATAAGTATAGTAAATATAGTGTATAGTATAATGTTGTGTCAGTTATTCTTCGATTTTTCGAATTTTGAGTTTTAGTTTTTCTTTTGGTACTTCTTAAAGGAAGTTTTGTAATAGTAAAAAATAAGTTTTCTTAAAAACATGTTAGAAATATGCTTTGGACCATTTGGAATCAAAATACTCTATTTTTAGAAAATGTCCATATGGATGTGTGTGCATCTGTGTATGTGTCTGTGTATTTGTGTGTGTACGTGTGTGTGTGTGTGTATGTGTGTGTATGTTTGTGTATGTGTATATAAGGATGTGTACCACCATAACTCGAGTAATCCGTGGTTAAATTCAATGTTTCGGGGCTCATTTTTTTGCTTTTCTTTAAGAAAGGTGACTCAAACATTTTTTTTGTTCTTCGATGCATTTTTATTTTCTTATCGGTTTTTCGATTTATGACTTTTATTTTTTCGTTTTTCTAACACCTTAGAATTAATATCATCGATTTCGTGATAGTACATTTGAACGAGCTTAAAATTACCTGTCATTTCCTAACTGAAATTTCTTATAAGCTATTTCCATTTTTCTGTTATACACGGAAACGTCATATTTTTCTTTAAGCAGCTATATCTCGAAAATGTATCATAGAAACATATTGAAAAAAATTGAGATGATCAGTAACATACAGTACAATATTCAGTAAAAATTTTGAGCCATTTTATTTTTCTTTGGTCCAGAAGAAGAGTCTTAAGAAATATTTTATAATCATTATTTATAATTATAAAATATTCTCATGAAATTTCTTCCTTGCGCGTACTAAAATTTTTGAATATTATTAATAAAGAATTGAACCGTAATAACAATAATAAATAAAGTTAACAATTTTGAAAACTGACTGATGTTAATACTTAGTTAAATTCTGTTTTCTTCATGGTTTTGTACTTCAAATTTAGTCGTCCGAAATCCTGTCATCCTTCTTTTGTGATAATTTTTTAATCTAATGTTAACTACCCGAAATTTGATTCTTCTGTTAATCCAGATTATTTTCTTTATTGTGGCTAATTAAAAAAGAAGATAACATAAATTCACAACAATTATTACAACATTAAATCATTGTAATATATAACCTATATAGTTATATATATATATACTATATTTCTCTACTTCAATACGTTCGAAATTTTGAACTTCTAAATATATGTTGTTATCTTCTATAAAATAAATATCGTATTATAATAACATTATAGTAATCTAAATATTTCTAATCAATCGTTAATAATACCTGAATCGTAAATTTTTCCAATTAATCTCAATTTTGATCCACGTTTTAACTCGTGTTTATCTGTATCATTTAAAATGAGTACTTCTAATTTGTGAGATTTGTCAGTGATAGCGCCAAGAAGTTTATTTGAATTTTTATTTGTAGCATCTAATTCACTTAATAAATATACTTCGGTTTCTATAAAATTAATAAACAATTTATATTATTCAATTCAATTTCAATCGCTTTTTTACTATAATATTTCAAAGAAATTAAATAATTAAACAAAGTTTTTATACTGATAAGTCCATGTTTTTATGTTATTTCTTCGAAAGTAATGATTGGTAAAGATTCTATATTTTCTATCAAATTATTGAATGCTAGTACACTAATTTTTTAATAGTGTTTTAAATGCAACTCAAACTGCATGTTTCCATTATTGAAATCTGAACGCTCTTTAGCAATCACAGTTTCCAAAAGTATAATCTAAAAGATAATATTGTGTATTTATATTATTTATTCAATTAATAAATTATTATAATATAATATGATAATGTTTTAATTACTTCATTGACTATTAGTTTCGTTTCAAATAGTTTTATATCGTCATTCCAAAAGTTTCATAGAATTTTACAACTATCATTGTTATTCAAAATAAACTTATATATTTCAAAACTTTTTCAGGTAGTTTTGGAAACAATTGTACGTGTTTCTTCGATACCGTCTACGTATCCGATTACTATCCTTCCGAAACAAATATATTCAGTTGTAATAACTTTAAATAAAATGTATTTGAATGTTCACGATTTATGCAAATGTAAATAATATGACATAACTTAGCCATTTTTATTTCCAATATGAATTTTGTATTTTAAAAAATCAGAAGGTGTGTATAAATAGTTATCGGCATTTTTTGAACGTTTTTTGGGTGTTTCATCACGACTTTTTGATTTTTTACGCTTCGGCATGTTAACAGCTATTATAAAATATAAAGTTTATACATTTGTACATTAGTATTGTTTTATATAGTAATATAAGTAATATAATTTTTTAAAAAGAAGAAATTAAAAGAATCATAATTTTTTAAAATATTTTTAATACCCTCTTTTTGATTTTAAAGAGGTCATCATTGGAAAATTTATTTCCATACTATATTTTCAATTTCATCGGTTTGATTTATATCATTTTCAATAAATAATTTTTCTTGATTTGTACACCTTGATAAAGCAACATATAATTGTCCGTAAGAGAATAGAGGTCTTTACAAATAAATTCCAACTTGATTAAAACTTTGACCTTGCGATTTATTAATAGTTATGCTAAATGTCAGTACAATAGGGAATTGTTTTCGATACAATATAAAAGGCAGTGTTGAAAATTCACCAGAATTTAGAGCTATTTTAGGTATAAAAGCTATTTAGTTTATTGTATGATCATAGCTTTAATATTATACTTGTATAATTTTAAACTTTTCAATCATGTACCATTACATAATCCATCATTGATACTTATGTTTCTAATAAGTATCACAACGGCATTGATGTTCAGTACTAATTTATGAAATGGTAATCCAGGAAATTTCGAAGAATTGAGATACTCTATGGGATAGTGTAATTGGACATTTTCATCACTTTGATCCCCACCTTTGGGTTGGGCATAATCAGTACTGTAATAAATTTCTTCTTTTGATTGTATTTTTTTAAGTATTAGATTATTTAACTGATGAATATCTTGATTATGCCAAGATAGTATTGCCCTATCTGATAAATCTTCTTCATCTGTTATTATTGAACCATAAATTTTGTCACATATATGATCAGTTTTCCACTTTTCAGGTATTGGTAAAGATAAGTTTATTCCTTCACCAATTTCTGACAAAAATTTTGAAAATTCTTCATTATTTGATCTCATATTTTTGGTTAATTTTAAAATTTTAAACTATGGCCACAGATTAGCATGTTGAATTGATTCATTTAAAATATTGATTTTACATCCATTTTTAACCACCGGAAAAATTTGTCTAAAATCTCCTCCTAAAATTATTAATTTTCCAGCAAAGGGAATCGAATCAATGCTACAACAATCTCTTACAGTTTTATCAACAATGTTTAATGCTTTTTTTGGAATCATTGATGCTTCGTCCCAAATAAGTACATCACGTTAACGTAATTTATTTTTGTCCGACTTCAATTTTAAAAATGTTTCAATATTCGATAAATCTAATGGTAATCTAAAAGTTCTATGACTCGTCATGCCTTCTGGTAGTAGGATAGAAGCAATTCCTGTCGATGCCATAGAAACAACTATTTTTCCTGATCCTAAGAAATGATAAATTAATGTTTTGTAAATAAATGTTTTTCCAGTTACTCCGGGACCATCAATAAAAATCATACGATCATTCGTTTGTATTATGAAATCGAAAATATTATTATGTTCATCATTCAATTTATTTTTAAATCCTTGTAATAATTTTTTTAAAATTGGGTAATCCAAATTCAAAACATGAGCAATTTTCACCTCTAAAAATTTCATAAATTTCTTTTAACGCCTTGTAGTCTTGATTATCTTTAAAATCTTCACAAAATTTTGTTTTGAAAGTATCCCAAATTTTATTAGCAGGAGAAATGTTATCACTAATTAGAAACTAAGCAAAGAATTTTCTCAATTCTTTAGGCATTATGATAGAACATGCTTCTTCAAAAATTTTGAATATTTCAATAACATTCTGTACTAATCCCATAACGATTGCTGTTTCTTTATACGTATTATATGATACATTTTCAAATTTTTTCAAATCATTAAAACATGTAGCTTCTTTTACACGATTTAATATCAATTTTAAATGGAATCATTCTACATCTTACACTATTTATTCTACCGATAGATTTTGAAAATACTTTTCTTTTTTGCCATTTTTTTTTTGATGAATCAAATAAATAATTTTTTGGTATGTTACAGTATTTAATTTTTCTTGTTTCAACATCTTGAATATTTAATTGAAACCAAGCAGTCAACGTAGTATTATTATTTTTCTGTAGAGCCTCCATTTCTTTGTTTTCTTCAAAGTATACATATTGCTGGTTTTCGGTATGAACTGCTAGATGAGCAACATTAAATGATCTTCCTGATAGTGGTAATTTTTCTATTCTCCATGTTGCTTCTGTAGGACTAACATATCTCCCATCAAGACAATCAGTTATTTCATCAAATACGTCATTATCATCAGCATCAAGATTTTTTTTTCAAGTCTACATATGCTCTATCAAAACCTTTATGAAGATATTTATCAAGATATTTGATGGCCATTACTAAATATGATATTTCACAATTTATATAACATCGGTATTTTTTCAAAAGAGTGGGATTATTAAGAACAACCGTTGAATTATTTACTTTTTTGTAGTGTCATAATAATAAATAAGATCTGTGTTTTATATTGTTCGGATTTCGCGATTGATTAAACGATACTATGGGATCCTAGCGGATACAAGCTCATCGTACGATATCAAATATACATTATATCTATATATATTGAAGTATTTATTCTTACTATTCTACTATTCGTAATCAGCTTCGCAATTTCATCACCAGGTAAAACTTACATAGAATTTCTGGTACAGTTGTTTATCGTTTAATCAGGAATATAATATACATTATTTCAATACATAAATATGATTCGAAGATGCAATCTTTGTTTAAAACATCTCTAAACTTTATATTATCTTTATTTTAGATGATCCAAAAATTCCACAAGGGCTTGGACCGTGCAAAAATGTTAATAAATTTGACCGCGTTTTCTTTGGCATTCGCCATAGACTGGTTCACACAATGAACCCAACCTCCAGATTATTATTAGAACATACTTTTGAGGCAGTCATAGATGCAGGCATAAACCCTCGAAGTTTAAAAGGGAAGAATATAGCAGTATTTACCACTACGAATTTATCAGAAGCAGAAAAAAAGGACATTTGCCTTTAAATTCCAGGTAATAAATTTGACTATTTACTGAACTAAATATAATTAGAATTATATGGGCGTGCCTATGTTGACTTTTCCGCAGCTTTAAGGAGTACCTACAGCTTAAATCTGTAATAATGATTGGTATTTTTATAGCTATAGAATAGTATATTACGCAACTAGTGCGCAAAATAGGTGATTCCTGCATGAGCAGAGTTTGTCGCTCGAGCAAAGCGAGGCCGACACAAACATGAGTGCCAGAATGACCTATGCACACGAGTTGGCACACTCATTTTACATTTCCGCACCAGAGCGGGAGTATACTATTTTGCACACTCATTTTGGTGCAAAATCAAATTTTGCGCACTCAGTTAGGAAATAGTACATTGTTTAACAATTAACAACTATACCATCACTGGTTTCATACACTATTTTTTATCATGAGTGCGTAGAAAATGCTGGAGCGTGCGTTATTTTCATTACGCAACGCTTTAGCATGCGTTATTTTCATTGAAGTCTTGGTATACTCGTGAACGCAGCGCGACGCAACGCGGACGCCCATGTAAAAAGTTGGAAGCTATGTATGCGCGTTGTATGCGCGCGATCTCCTTACATTGGTACCCACATTGCGATGCGCTGCACAAAAAAGTACCTATACCAAGACCTTAAAGGTGCACTAGAAACTATAAGAATTTTTTATCAAAATTTCATCTACTTGCGATTTTTTGAAGTAAAATTTACATAAAAAATGTATTTTTACCCTCCTAAAAATTAGGGGATGCAACCCCTCAGAGCAAAAATTGTGCCTGTATATGCGTCTTTTTATAAGTAATTATTTGGTGCCAGTTGTATTAAAAAAATTTGATTGGTCTTGGAGATATTTAAGAAGAATTGGTTTTGGTGGTAAACTTTCAGGGTTGTTTTCACCCCTTATAAGGGCTTATCAGCATGAAAAAAAATACGTGTCGATTATTCTTTTATGTACTACGACATACCACAAAATGATCGAATTCAGTGAGATACACCTGGGCGGCTTCCATGTTATATCATCTTGTTTTATCATCTTTGGTATTACTTTTCTAACATTTGTAACACCACATTTTGTGCATGTTACACACAGTGATTGAGATCACACGACCTACCAACTTCACTCACTTACACATTCACATACACAAACACTATGCCCTCGGACGACACAGAGCAAGCGAGCTCTCATGCTCTGGAGCAGCTGAAGAAGACGTGTAGCGGCCTCCCCATTAAGCCTCGCATAGGTATAAGCTGGCTGACCCCGGCTGGGGTACGCTGAGCACGCTCTGGCGTCTCCTCTCCTCACTCCTGTCCCCTCGAACCAACCTAAAAAGATACACAAAAGATTAGAAATTAGGAAAAGAAGTAGAAAGTATTGGAAGGATACCCACCTGATTGTATACCTACGCAAAGTATATAATTTAGCTTAAATATTTCATTTAGTCTCATTTCTTCTCGTTCGCTTGTCGATCTGTAAATGATACATTTAAATACCGATAATTACTTACATTATGCTGTACATGTGGTTACGTTGTGAGTAGTACGGTTGAGTCTTAAAAAAAAATAATACATAGGTATATACAAAGATATTCTTATCAACTAAATTCTTAGAGTCTAGGTTTCCTAACTTAGTAAGGGACACTTCATACTTGTGCATAGTAGAATAATATTCTATATAATCGTTAATACCAAATTTTTGTGCATGTAGCTGGCACTAAGGTACATGCCGATTTTACTACTAGTTACTTGTATCCAGTGAGTGGATGCTCGGTGCGTTCGCGTAACGAACCCACACCCTAATATACGATTGAAGTCCCTTAGCAAGGTAGTTAGAATCAGTCTTGGCAATCACATCCGTCAGTTTTTTTTTTTTTATATATACCTTAATTTACTTTATACTACTTTATACCATTTTATACCATGTACTCCATTTTACGTATGCACAATCTCTTACATTTCTAGGTTACGAAGTATGATTGCAATATTTACCACGAAGGTTCGGTATTACGATAGGGGAGAACTAATTTGGTAGGACATTATTGCCGATAAGAAAAAGAAACAGGGTTGGTACTTCGGTAATAGGTGTTTGGTATTGTCGATAGGGTGGAATCCGTATTGCGGAAGGGAGGGGGTTGGTATCTCGATAAAAGGTTGTCCGGTATTGGCGATAGGAGGGGATCCGTATTTCGGAAGGAGAGAAGGTTGGTGTTTCGGTAAAAGGTTGTTCGGTATTGGCGATGGAGGGAATCCGTATTTCGGAAGGGGGGAAAGGTTGGTGTTTCGATAAAAGGTTGTTCGGTATTGGCGATAGGAGGGGATCCGTATTCCGGAAGGGGGGAAGGTTGGTGTTTCGATAAAGGTGTTCGGTATTGGCGATAGGAGGGGATCCGTATTCCGGAAGGGGGGACGGTTGGTGTTTCGATAAAGGTGTTCGGTATTGGCGATAGGAGGGGATCCGTATTTCGGAAGGGGGGGATGTTGGTGTTTCGATAAAAGGTGTCTTATTTCGGAGGTGAGGTGAAGTAAATAGTCGCTCCCGGCATCACTACCAGCACGGGCTGAGAACCATAGGAGCTACGGTTGCCGCGATAGGCATGGGCGCAGGTGTCGGCTCTGGTGCCGGTAGTGGTGTGGGGCTCGCTTTGGGTTCCGCCTGCTTGTGAGTTGGTGGTTTGCAGGGGAGGTTAAGCGGCTTCGCCGGTCCCATCGATGGTGTTCCCGAGCATTTCGGGCAGGTGTAGACGTCAACCCCCTGCTGACCGCACCGGTAGCAGAATTTGTAGCTCCGTCGTTGTTTACATTTCGCGTACCGGTGCCCCTCTTCCTTGCAGTTCCAGCAAGACCCTTGGGATGACACGGAGGCCGAGTCATCTGTCTGGTACAATGCTGGAGGCTGGATCCTCAGGTCCATTAGGTTAGGAATGGTTCTCTGTTCCGCGATCGAGGTCGACTTGATTGGGCCCACCGACATTATTAGCGGTTCCCGCTCTGCACCGACCTGCTCTCTGAGGATCCTTCCTTTCTCGATCAGCAGTTCCTTCTCCGATGAGGTTTGAGTTGACGCTACCCTATTATACGTTACTTCGTCACCTCGCAAAATGCGCACCTGTCCCTTGTATTGGTGGGAATTCACCCTCTTCTGGTTCCTGGGGCTGTCCGGCTTGTCGGGTGGGTCGTTTAGCTCGGGTGGAGTCTACCATTGGTGCCCTAAACATCGTTAGCGTTTTATATATAATACGGGTCGAAGGGACACGCGCCTCGATGTTCCTCCTCCCCGTACGACCCTTTTGGGATGGCCCCCTTCGAGCGGTCAATTTGAGCCACCGGTTTCCTGGGTTTGTACGATCCTGAGAAGGGGTCGTATAGTAGATCGGGTTCCTCCAGAGCTACTGTCTCCACCGGTCGCTCAATCACCGCCCGCGGGGATGCCACCTCCCCGGGGTGAAACCTCGACCCGCTGGTCGGGGTGAGGGGGGCAAGACGACTCGACCTGGGCCGACCGCGCCGACGCCGGCCTGCTGGCGGTTTTGGAGCCAGGCTCCCCTGCCAATTCCTGGGCGGTCGAGAATCGTTATTGGCTTGGCCGCTTTCCCTACTTTGGCCAAGGCTGTTCTTCGGCCGCTTGCGGAGATTGTAGCGCGGACGCCTCTCTCCGTCGGTGTTGTCCCGGGTCGAGCCTCGGCCATCCGGGGTAGCTTGTAGCCGCGACCTTTCCCTATACTCTGCATCCTGGTCACTGAAGCTGTTATCTGTTGGAGAAATAGGCTGTTGTGAAGGAGCTGAGTATGATTTTAGGTCTGAAATATGCACTTTCGCTTTTTTCTGACTATTAATGTCTTGCAGTTGATACACGACTGGAGACAAGACTTTCTCTACTTTCAACGGACCTACAAACTTTGGAGCGAGCTTAGCTGCAAAGTTATCTGCTGTTGACGACAGCACGTGGTTACGACGGAGTACAAGGTCTCCCACGTTAAAAGTTATATCTCTACGATTTTTATTGTAGTACCGAGCTTGTCTTTCACTTGCTTTTCTCAAGTGTTTCTTAACGAAGTCGTGTATTGCTGCCAGACGTTTCACTCTCTCCGCCCATGCTACAGAATTTGGGGAACTAGGAGTTTGAGGATTTTCGAGGAATTGTTTGAGGGTTTTGGATTGCCGCGGGTTGCTACCAAAATTTAAAAATGCGGGTGTCAACAGTGTTGACGAGTGCACCGCGGTGTTAACGGCAAACGCGAATTCATTTAGGTGAATGTCCCAATTACGATGATCTTCTTTTACAAAGATCGAGATCATTTGCTTAATAGTGCGATTACTACGCTCAACAGGGTTTGCTTGAGCGTGGTAAGGGGCTATCGTCGTTTGGATAATTCCTAATTCATCCAGTTTTGACGTCGTAAGCTTATTCGAAAATTCCGTTCCGTTATCGGTTATGAAATATTTAGGACATCCCCAGCGAAAAATTATCAGTTCCTCGAAAGCTTTTACTATGCATTTAGCGTTAGCTTTCCTAAGAGGTCTGATTTAAATGTATTTCGTAAATAAGTCTTGAAATACTACGATATAACGACATTGCCCTTTACTATTTGGCAATGGACCCATGACGTCAGCTGCTACTATTTCCCAAGGTCCTTCTATTTTCCTTTGGGTCAAAAGTCCCATTGGTGCCTGTTGGGGAACTTTGTACATCTGACAATCTGGGCATTCTTTTATGTAACGAATAACATCCTTCTTCATCTTGGGCCAGAAATATGATTGTTGAAGCCGATGGTAGGTTTTATTGACTCCCATGTGCCCTGATTGTGAAGTGTTATGACATTCGAACAGAGCTCTTTCTCTATCGAACTCTGGAACTACGAGTTTCCAACTGTCTAAGTCGGTTACGATCGAATCAATCATGAGGTTGGGACGGTGTTTGTAAAGGCATTTATTTACAATTTTCCAATCTGGATATCTTCCCGGATTTTTCTTTACCATCTTTATTCGATTGGTATGCCAGCTATCCCTATCCAATAGTCCCGTTGTTGCTAAGCAACAAACCTCGTCAAACGAACGAGACTGCGCATCAGGTACTTTATGGAGTGCTCCCTTGCGGTGTATAATCTCCATGTTGTAACCTTGAAGAGCTGTGGCCCATCTGGCTAACCTGCCAGCTGGGTCTTTTAAATTGTGCAGCCAGGTGAGGCTACTGTGGTCGGTAATAACAGTGAATTTTTGTGCATGCGGTAGGGATACACAAGGTAAAACTCAACTACTGGCAATTTGTAGTCGGGTGGGGATCGATAGGGTCTCGTGATGTTATTTACGTTCGATATGGGCTGAGGAATGTGTGTTCGATAGGTGGAATATTACTAATTCGAAATACTATTGTACACTTATTTTAACGAAGGTGGATTATTGTAAGCTAGCTTTGTTTACAAAAGAAAATAAAAATGTATTGCAAAATTAAAGAATATTGCAAATAAAATAAAGGGTTTCTAACTAATTACGAAATAATAAAAAAAAAAATTTGTAGGTAATAACAAAAAAACAAAATTTCAAAATGATCCAAGTTTTAATTTAAATTTACAATTAATTACCATGAAAGCAGAAAATTTTATAATTCCTTTAGTCAGGTCCAAATAGTAAATTAAACTTTTATACGAAATATTTATTGAACTATACGAGGTAAATAGAAAGTATTTATACTAAGTATTTATCCGACTATACGAGGTAACGAGAAAATATTTATACTAAATATTTATTCGATTATATATTATATACGTATAAACGAGGTAAATAGAAAATATTTATACTAAATATTTATTCGACTATACGAGGTAACGAGAAAATATTTATAGTAAATATTTATTTCGAATTTTAATACGAATATTTACTACAAATAATATACTATACAAATTTCAATTTCCAAGATTTTGAACTGAATATTAGAAAAAAGTTTTATACGAAATTTTATACAAAGTGTACGAACTAGGTTGGGTATTATCTATTCGTAACAAAACGAACAAAATTTTCGAAGGGGAAACTATTCACTTATTTTTGATAAATCCACTTTGCAACGATTAAATCACTGTAGTGATTATAGGGTTCATGGGAAATAGGTGTAAATGTTATTGATCGGAAGGTGGGAGTTTTTTTTGTAGCGATAGGCGGAGAAAATAAATATTATATATTACAAAATTGTGCATAAAATACATAAAATAGGGTACATGTGCGTAAAATGTAAAATTATGAACGTATAATAGTAATAAAAATGTTACCTTTTATTTTCGAGTGAGTGAGGTTTATTAACTTTATGCTTTTATTTAAGTTCCAGAAAAATTTTTGTAACGTCGTGGCAATTTACAAATATACTATCATTATACGAATATACTATTATTATGTGAATATACTATTATTATAAGAATATACTAGTATTGTGTGGATATACTATTATTATAGTAATGATGATTAATATTAATTTATTAAATTTATGCTGTGGATATTCTAATTTTAAAATAAAAAATAAAAATAAAAGTATCTATTCGACGTCTATTTAATTGAAAATAATTTCCACTGCGTGTATTTATACGAAAAATGTATTTAAATCTGATTATAATTGCTCCAGTTATGTACCATTGCTAATCACATTTACTAATTTCTGTAAATATTTTTAGCCAAAACAAAATTTTATTTGTTATACTATTATTTAAAATCGTTAAACATATGGAATTACAATTGAGTCACAAAAAGATTTTAACTAACTGATTTTTTTAAATAAAAAAAATGTTGAAGTAGATTGTAGAGTCTATACTGTATTTAATGAACACGTGTTGCCAAAACTTATTTTCAACTATCTTCTAAATTTATCGTTTTGATATAACACAAAAATTTTCGAAATTGTTGATAATTATCACGAATTTTATTTAAATATTTTTATTAATACTCGAAGAAAATTTTTCGAAACTTCACCACGCACTCACTCACTGTTTAATACACTAAATTTTGTATTTATACAATCCTAATTATTTAGGATATACGTATAAATTTTGGGGATATATTTTATTGTGTTTATGCTAATGTGCAAAATGCTAAATAATCAGCATAAACTATTAATGCCAAGTAATGCTAGCGTGGCCTACCACCTGACGCCAACGACAAAAGATGGCTGCCTGCGAGACGAACTCGCGGCGCACATGCAAAAATGGCCAGCTACAAGCCATCGCGGCGTTGTCAAGCGTCTCGCCGCGGCCGCGTGTATCTCACTCGCGAAAATTGCAACGATATATTACAGGTGCCACTATATGTTTAATTACACCTGCACTGTCGTATTTTACGAATTATTACTCACGAATTAATTTCCTTTAAATTTTAATTTAGTTTAATAATATAATTCAAATTTCACCGGAATATTTTCTCGACCCCACGTTACTGCGTTAATTTTATAACACGTTGGGCGTCAATTTTATGACAATAATTTTGGCTAGTTTAACCAATATTATTGCGCCGCACATGCAGGCTTTAACATTATATTTATTCGAGGGTTAAAAGAAATGATACACGGGATTTAGGATAAAACTGTGAACACTTGTGGTTCATTCTACTAATTTTACAAAGGTTGAGCGCCAGCTGCTCGAATTCGCAGCACGATTTTACAATTATTATCCGACCGATACAATAAGGTTACTTATACGATACACTAGCTACGGTGAGCACGCGGTACGGTGGGAACGGTAAAAGGGTGGAATGGGATAATAAATGTCCGATAATAAATTTACGAAATTAGTCTTGATATTCTACTTTACTTGTGAAAATCGCGGGCAACGCCACGGCAGGGGATGTTATTTATTTGTATTTTACGTATAATGTATAATGTGCACGTGTATAAAGTTGTGTACAAATAGAATATTACTATACAGAAGATTTACTATTCATATAAAAAATAACAATTGAATTCTAGTGGAGAAAATAAAACGGTTTCGATTAATTTTATAGGCAGATGGATTCGGTATTGTGGGTTGCAGCAAAGCTATGTTTGCAAACCGTATTTCATTTTTCTTTGGTTTCACTGGAACAAGTCTGAATATGGATGCTGGTTGCGCAGGTACTGCATCAGCTCTTGAGAAAGCTTATTTTGCTATAAGGAATGGCCAATGCGATGGTGCAATTGTAGCAGGAGCTATAATAAATATGCATCCACATCTTTCCTATCAACTGAAACTTTTAGGTAAGAATTTTTGAGATACTGATTTTCTTATTTAAGTTTAGTTTCTTTACTTAAAGAGGTCTGAAAGTCAATTTCTTGAATTACCGACTGAACCATGCATTATTTAATTTATGAACTAAATTACATATACTTAGCTAAAATCCAAACTCTCTTATCCTTCATTGAGCATTAATCGACCTATGAAGTCTTAGACGTTAAAAGTAACGGTACCTTAAAAAATTGCTGGAATAACATTTTTCAAATTTTCATTCTAATAATTTTTAATATTTTTATTTTCATTCTAATCAATTTTAATATTTTTATTTTCATTCTAATAATTTGCTTTCTGACACTTAAATATCTAGCAAATCGACACACTAATTGAACACACTAAAAACGAAAAGATTTTTTAGTCCAAAAATATTATAAGATACAATTTATATGCTAAATCTATGGTAGAATGGAAGGAACTTCACTTTACTGAATAACAAAATTATTTCTTTATGTACAAAATAGGAAGTTTAAAAATCTTTTTTAAATGCTTTTGTGCTAAATCAATTATATTTAAAACGATTAGTACGCCTTTTACTTTACAACGCATTCATATGGCCATTTTACGAACCGATTAGCATCAATCAAAGTTGAAATTTTCGTATCGAAAATGCAGTTTATGGTAAAATCGAATATATGCATTTAAAAGTACGTAAAAAGTTACAATTTCATCTACCGTATGATTCTTTTCGCTCGTATCACGCTTAGAAAAGCGGTTTC
Organism: Gastracanthus pulcherrimus; assembly: GCA_949152435.1. Taxonomy (NCBI): domain Eukaryota; kingdom Metazoa; phylum Arthropoda; class Insecta; order Hymenoptera; family Pteromalidae; genus Gastracanthus; species Gastracanthus pulcherrimus. The sequence continues at coordinate 176,614,651 of OX424576.1, forward strand.
TCTACCTGCATATGCTGATAAGAAATCAGTGTTTTTATGCTTCCACGCGTAAGCATGACACTCTCAATGGTATCCTAAAATAACTCATAAATCGAGATCTCCTATATATGACCATATTTCCTGTACAGGTACATAGTACTAAGATTACGTCGGGTGAAATGTCTATTAATGGTAGTGGAAAACGCGCATCCTTATACTGTGGTAGATAATTTCTACCATAGTATTTTCTGTGCAGGAATAAATGCGAAATTTAACTATTTGCCCAAACAATTTTCAAAATTGAACTACGATTTCAAATTTTAAATCGGTTTACCTTAAGGGGGCACACCACCTTTAAAATGTGAAACAAAAAAATTGATTAGAAATTTTTATTTTGATATTTATTTTAATAAGGGTTTTTTTCCTGAAAGTGTACATAAAAACCTACCAATTTGTATATTTTTTACCTTTCTTGGACCTTCTATGCCTCCATGGCAAACCAGACTGTTTTCGAAGACTTTAAGCACTGTCCGTAAGATTCCAAGTCTACGCATGGATGGACTGCGCTAAAAATTTATGGAGATACTCATTATAGTAGTACTTTTAGTATGAACGTAGGAATTTTGATTTGAATGAGTACAACATTTTTTACATCTATAAAAGTGATAAAATTATTAAAAAATAAGTGTTATATTGTTGACATTGACATTGTTCATATAAAAAAATACTTCTACGCGCTCAAATCAAAATCCCTACGTTCATACTAAAAGTACTACTATAATGAGTATCTCCATAAATTTTTAGCCCAATCCATCCATGCGTAGACTTGGAATCTTACGGACAGTGCTTAAAGTCTTCAAAAATAGTCTGGTTTGCCATGGAGGCATAGAAGGTCCAACGAAGGTAAAAAATATACAAATTGGTAGGTTTTTATGTATACTTTTAGGAAAAAAAACCCTTATTAAAATAAATATCAAAATAAAAATTACTAATCAATTTTTTTGTTTCACATTTTAAAGGTGGTGTGCTCCCTTAATGACAATTACATATATTATTGCACAAGCATATTATATTTTTTGGAAGCACTCTTTAACTGCCTACACCCTTTAAATAATAACAAATAATAATTAATAATCACATGCATTTGATTATACTTAGAAAACGTACCTAGTTACTTCGTATTATTCGTATTAGAATTAGTCCATGAGAAAATTGTAACATAAGAAATAATATATGAAATATTTTTAGATGATTATAGCATCGGAGACTGGACAAATTCCACCAAATATAAATTATAAGAATCCTAACTCAAAAGCAGAATGTTTGAAAAGTGGTAGAGTACGCATTGCTACTGGGTTGTTACCTTGGAAAGGAAAATATGCTTCTGTAAATACACTTTGTTATAATGGATTATTTGGAAACGTTCTTCTAAAACTGCCGAATATTGAGAAAAAAGATAATGGAGCTCCTGAGGATGATCTTCCACGGCTTGTTACTGCATCAGGTCGGACTGAAGAAGCAATCGTATCTCTATTGAATTACGTAAGACAACATAAATAAATACTTTTTCATATTAATTTTTTTACTCAGATAATACAAAAATACAGATGCAACTACGATAAATAATGTTTAATAAAATATCTATCTTGGCTTTTTATAAATATCGTAGTTACTCATCCATTAAAGTAACAATACATTTTTACAAGGTAGATGATGTCAGTAAAATCACTTCAAGTAAGTTTGTCTGGTAGCAAAAAATATTACTTTGTTATTTAACAAATAATTTGCTTTGATACAATAATCATTAATCTGAAAGGTGTCAAGTTTTCAGTAACTATACTACTTGTAATAAATGTTAAGAGTAATAAGTTAGTATAAGATAAATTAAGTTAAGTTAGTAAGCATTTAGCAGCAGGGATTCGGAGTTATTGAAAACTTCTTTAAAGACTCCCTCCCGGAGCGGAGTTATTATCAAATTTCAAGAAGCACTCCGCTCCGGGAGGGAGTAATTCTTGAACTCCGTGAATAACTCAGCTCCGGGAGGGAGTGATTCTTGAATACAAAGAGCAACTCTAAGTGGGAGTCTTCTGTGTCAGTCGAGAATAGCTCTTACTCGGAGTCGGAGCTTTTCTCCTGGAAAAAAAGGCTCCTGCTTGGAGTCAGAGTTTCCTACAGGAAAGAGAATAGCTCTTGCTCAGTGTCCAAGTTATAGTAATACTTTCAAAGAACAAAATGGTGGAGCCAGTAACTATAGTATTTGTTTACTCAATTTTATGCACCTTTTGCTAAAAATTGGTAAAATTTATTATACAAGGGTTTTCGAGGTCGCTAATTGCGAATCAAAAGTCAGAATTTCTAAAAACAAAATGACGGATCCGGAAACTATAGTGCTTACTCGATTTTATGCATCTTTTGATAAAATTTGACCACATTTTATCTAAAGATATATAAAATCGAGTAAACACTGTAGTTACTCGCTCCGCTATTTTCATTTTTTAAATTATGACTTATGATTCGTAATCAGCGACCACGAAAACCTCTGTATATCAAATTTTACCAAATTTTATCGAAAGATGCATAAAATTAAAGTTATTTTCAAAAACTCCATAGCGGGGCGCTCTATGTCGGAGTTATTCTTAAATTCCAGAGCGGAGCGCTCCTTTCTCAAAGTTATTCTTAAAAACTCCCTGAAAGACTCGTAAGGAGCGCCTCTTCTTCCAGTGGTTTTCTTGTTGATTTGCTAGAATAGTCAGTAAAAAATGTTAATTCATAAGTGAAAATAGTTCTTCTTACATAGGTAGCCAGACTTCTGGTCTGAACATATTAACTTCACATACCTTGTAAAAATTAAAATTATCATTATATATACATATACATATATATATATATATATATATATATATATATATATATATATATATATATATATATATATATATATATATATATATATATATATATATATATATATATATATATATATATATATATATATATATATATATATATATATGAATGCTTCCACGACAAGTAAGCAAGTACAAATTTTTAAAACTCTGAATCTTTAAGAGAATGATGTATTTCATACCCAAAATATATAAAAAAGATTTCAAAGCTATACCTCTATTGATTCAGGATTTATGACAAACTGAAAAACATGATTATTTGCATTTTTCAATTTTCTCTGAAAGTATGTATTTAGTATGTATTTAGTATGTATTTTTTTCTCATAAAATGGCGTAAAGTATTGTGTTTATTCCCCGTTTCGAGGGAATAAAACGCCACATTATCTCACGCCTAGAAACTGCCACACGCATGCACGTCTCTCTACTTTTACTCGCTTCGCTCGGGCCGCAAATTAAGCAGGCGGCGCTAAATAAATAAATAAATAAATAAATAAATAAATAAATAAATAAATAAATAAATAAATAAGTAAGTAAGTAAGTAAGTAAGTAAGTAAGTAAGTAAGTAAGTAAGTAAGTAAGTAAGTAAGTAAGTAAGTAAGTAAGTAAGTAAGTAAGTAAGTAAGTAAGTAAGTAAGTAAGTAAGTAAGTAAGTAAGTAAGTAAGTAAGTAAGTAAGTAAGTAAGTAAGTAAGTAAGTAAGTAAGTAAGTAAGTAAGTAAGTAAGTAAGTAAGTAAGTAAGTAAGTAAGTAAGTAAGTAAGTAAGTAAGTAAGTAAGTAAGTAAGTAAGTAAGTAAGTAAGTAAGTAAGTAAGTAAGTAAGTAAGTAAGTAAGTAAGTAAGTAAGTAAGTAAGTAAGTAAGTAAGTAAGTAAGTAAGTAAGTAAGTAAGTAAGTAAGTAAGTAAGTAAGTAAGTAAGTAAGTAAGTAAGTAAGTAAGTAAGTAAGTAAGTAAGTAAGTAAGTAAGTAAGTAAGTAAGTAAGTAAGTAAGTAAGTAAGTAAGTAAGTAAGTAAGTAAGTAAGTAAGTAAGTAAGTAAGTAAGTAAGTAAGTAAGTAAGTAAGTAAGTAAGTAAGTAAGTAAGTAAGTAAGTAAGTAAGTAAGTAAGTAAGTAAGTAAGTAAGTAAGTAAGTAAGTAAGTAAGTAAGTAAGTAAGTAAGTAAGTAAGTAAGTAAGTAAGTAAGTAAGTAAGTAAGTAAGTAAGTAAGTAAGTAAGTAAGTAAGTAAGTAAGTAAGTAAGTAAGTAAGTAAGTAAGTAAGTAAGTAAGTAAGTAAGTAAGTAAGTAAGTAAGTAAGTAAGTAAGTAAGTAAGTAAGTAAGTAAGTAAGTAAGTAAGTAAGTAAGTAAGTAAGTAAGTAAGTAAGTAAGTAAGTAAGTAAGTAAGTAAGTAAGTAAGTAAGTAAGTAAGTAAGTAAGTAAGTAAGTAAGTAAGTAAGTAAGTAAGTAAGTAAGTAAGTAAGTAAGTAAGTAAGTAAGTAAGTAAGTAAGTAAGTAAGTAAGTAAGTAAGTAAGTAAGTAAGTAAGTAAGTAAGTAAGTAAGTAAGTAAGTAAGTAAGTAAGTAAGTAAGTAAGTAAGTAAGTAAGTAAGTAAGTAAGTAAGTAAGTAAGTAAGTAAGTAAGTAAGTAAGTAAGTAAGTAAGTAAGTAAGTAAGTAAGTAAGTAAGTAAGTAAGTAAGTAAGTAAGTAAGTAAGTAAGTAAGTAAGTAAGTAAGTAAGTAAGTAAGTAAGTAAGTAAGTAAGTAAGTAAGTAAGTAAGTAAGTAAGTAAGTAAGTAAGTAAGTAAGTAAGTAAGTAAGTAAGTAAGTAAGTAAGTAAGTAAGTAAGTAAGTAAGTAAGTAAGTAAGTAAGTAAGTAAGTAAGTAAGTAAGTAAGTAAGTAAGTAAGTAAGTAAGTAAGTAAGTAAGTAAGTAAGTAAGTAAGTAAGTAAGTAAGTAAGTAAGTAAGTAAGTAAGTAAGTAAGTAAGTAAGTAAGTAAGTAAGTAAGTAAGTAAGTAAGTAAGTAAGTAAGTAAGTAAGTAAGTAAGTAAGTAAGTAAGTAAGTAAGTAAGTAAGTAAGTAAGTAAGTAAGTAAGTAAGTAAGTAAGTAAGTAAGTAAGTAAGTAAGTAAGTAAGTAAGTAAGTAAGTAAGTAAGTAAGTAAGTAAGTAAGTAAGTAAGTAAGTAAGTAAGTAAGTAAGTAAGTAAGTAAGTAAGTAAGTAAGTAAGTAAGTAAGTAAGTAAGTAAGTAAGTAAGTAAGTAAGTAAGTAAGTAAGTAAGTAAGTAAGTAAGTAAGTAAGTAAGTAAGTAAGTAAGTAAGTAAGTAAGTAAGTAAGTAAATAAATAAGTAAATAAATAAATAAATAAATAAATAAATAAATAAGTAAGTAAGTAAGTAAGTAAATAAATAAGTAAATAAATAAATAAATAAATAAATAAATAAATAAGTAAATAAATAAGTAAGTAAATAAATAAATAAATAAATAAATAAATAAATAAATAAGTAAGTAAGTAAGTAAGTAAGTAAGTAAGTAAATAAATAAATAAATAAATAAATAAATAAGTAAATAAATAAATAAGTAAATAAATAAATTATTTAACAATTGATTTTATTTAAATTTAATTTTAAATAGTAACTAAAAATACATCTGGCGTTTCCTTAAGGGGACTAGTGCCGTATTTTCTTAATAAAATGTCATTTGGTTTATATAGAAATTCACAAACTTGTTCATTTCGCAATAAGCAAGAAGCAGAATTAGACTATTAGACCGTAATAGAGCTTTTGTAGAATTACGGAAGGGTTCATAACTGGTTTTCCATTATATTTTCAACAAAGCAGTTCCGTACAGTGTGGTATGGGAAATAAGTTTAGAACGAACCTTCAGCGTTCGAGAAATAATTGAAATCGATACGTCTTTATTGTTTTGCATATATTTCATTATATTATCTATTACTGGTCAAAATTTTAGAAAGCCTATCGTCACGGTAATCGAGATAAATAACCTGAAAGTTTTGATATTTAACATGTAAGGCCTACACAATTATACAAAACATGCCTAAATGATACATTTTTATCTATAACTTTTAGAATTTTCTATACATATTATGTAAAAAAAGACATTTGAAAAATATATCAATCGTAAGTGTGCGCCCAATGTAATCACTATATCTATATAGGATACCATTTCATTCAAAAGTTTATATTACGCTTCGTGTTTGGCGTTTTTATAAGATTTTCACATTATTTATGTAAGTTTATTCTACAATATAATATAATTTACACTTTTAAGGACTTATAACCCTATATTATATGGTGATTTATAATAAAATTAACTTTTGACTACGTATGTAGCACGACTACCCCATTGAAGAAGATTTCTTCTAGATACTGAAGAAGCATTACAAACATATTACGACTCTGTCAGAGTTCATTAAGCAAGGTTTGTACTAGTGATTGTACAATGAATTGTAGAAATAGTCTAAACGCTGATTTCTAAAACCTTTTTACTTCTTCATCAACTTAAAAGAATTTGAGAATGTATAAAATAAGTATCGTTTTGTGCGAATACTTTGATGTAGTTCGCAAAAATTAGCGTTTTTCTATGAAAGATAATTAATGTCGCGAATTTTTAGGAATGCACGAAAAAGTCGTACAAAATTAAATCATAAAAAATATTGTACATGTTCTTTTGGAAACCGCAAGTCTGCAGAAGAGAATGATCAATAAAGAGTTTAAGTATCTACGATAAATAAATATTAGAGAAAAAGCGGATTTGTGAGTGTTTCGCACACAATGAAACAATCGACTGTTTAGCACGCGGAAAACAAGCACGAGAAACCGTGTTTCGTGCACGCCGTGTTAAAAAATAACTTTCGACGTAGGTAGATTATAAAGCCTTTAGGTTTTTTAAAAACACAAATCAAAGCTTAATTCATATTAAAATTACTTTCAATTTTGTCATTTTTGCTTTTATTGCTCTTTACTACCTTAGAAAATCTTTAATAATTTAGTTTAATTGAGAAAAAATCAATCTCAAATTCGTAATTAAAACATTAGGAAGAACAAAACAAACCTGACGAATGGCAACCCATATTGTAAATTAAAAAATTATACATAAAATATTGCTACTAGATTTGCATAGAAATATAAAATTTTAAAGTATGGCATTTTTATTTTTTAAGGTAAGGCTTTCTTAAAAGTACCAGTATTTAATGATGCCATAAGAAAATGCGACAACGTTTTAAAACCAAGAGGATATGACATTTATAAAACTATAACTGATGACGATCCAAAAATGTTTGATGATATTGTTAATTCTTTCATCGGTATTGCTGCAGTTCAAGTAATTAATATTTTTGTTTTAAATTAATTATTTAATAACTATACTAATAGTATGTACATTGACGGATGCTATTTATTTTTAATGAAAATATAATACTAAAAATTTGCTAAGATGTTTTAAATTGGTTTTAGATGGTTTAGTGGATGTTCTGAAATTTGTAGGTCTTGAACCTGATATTATTACTGGTCATTCGGTTGGAGAGCTTGGATGCGCTTACGCTGATGGTTGTTTTACTGCCGAACAAATGATCTTGGCAGCTTTGTCACGTGGCTTAGCGTCGAAAGAAGCGGATTTGATTCGTGGCTCGATGGCTGCTGTAGGTCTAGGATACGATGATGTAAAACCTCTTTGTCCACCCGATATTGATATCGCTTGTCACAATGGACCAGATAGCACGACGATTAGTGGACCTGCAGAATCCATGAACGTGTTCGTAGCAAAATTAACGGTAATTAATATTGAATTTATCGTAATAATTATATTTATAATAGTGAATGCGCGTAATAAATTATCAGAAAGTTCTCGAAGGAAATGTGCATCAAATGTAAAGTAATTTGAAAAGTATAATAAATGGTTATTGACAAGAAAAATAGCTTAAAGATGACTGTAATTCTATGCAGTCCTTTAAAATATTTACTTAAATTGTAATCGCTTGAAGTGCCTCCATTTTAATACGGTTACATATCAGTGTCTTTTAAAATTGACACTGCCACTTATTTCTCGGTAATACCGTTCAATCTTTTGACCTGAAATTAATTTTTTTAATTTAATTACTTGCTCAAACAAAACAAAGAAAAAAGGTCTTAATTTTGTATACACTTTTATATGCGTCAATAATGCGTTAATAAAGAGATCGACATTGTCTTCAAATACTGCGACACATTACTTGCTTTTCTCTTATAAATATAAGTATTTTAAATATTAAGTATTTTAAATAAAATACTTAATATTTTCTAATAATTTTGAAATATGTTTTTTGTTAATTAATTTTTAAGGCCAGAGGAATTTTTGCCAAAATAGTACCTAGCAGTAATATTGCTTACCATAGTAGATACATAGCTCCTGCTGGATTCAGGCTTCTTCAATATTTGCAAAAAGTCATTCCTAATCCTAATCCTCGCAGTAAAAAGTGGTTGAGCACTTCAGTGCCTCGTCAAGAGTGGAAAACTGCAAAGGCACGTCTATGCTCAGATGAATACCATACAAATAATCTGCTAAGCCCGGTTCTATTCGATGAAATATCTCGTTTAATACCACCAGAAGCCGTTTGCATAGAAATTGCACCACATGGACTATTACAAGCAATACTTAAAAGATCTTTACCTTCAAGCTGTATTAATATTCCTTTAACAAGGAGAGATTATCACGACAATTTTGAACTTTTATTAGCAGGATTAGGTAAATTATAAATATTGGATTGAATCCAAAAATACAGAACTTGTATCCGAAGGTACAATACCCTGTTGGTAAAGGAACATCATCGATATCATCTCTTATTAAGTGGGACCATACTACTAATTGGTAAGATAAAAATTTATTATTCTGATTATTACTAGAGTTTTTATTTATTAATAAATTAATAACCGTACTAGACCTAGAGCTCTCGATTCCGCGTGTACACGTGTACACGGATTACACATGTATTTAAGAATTACGTGTATAAATCCGTGCACAACGTTCTTCCGTGTATTACATGTATACATGGATTACACGTGAATGACGTGTATTAAAAAATATTGTAGGTATAATAATCAAAATAAAGGCATTTCTTATCATTATCCGATGTAATTTATTAAAGTTTAAACAGTATATTAAAACATATAAACTTCTTAGAAATTTGTTTATATAAATATCACGAACAATGTTTGAAGAACAAATATAACAAAATATTTTATGTAATTAAATTTTGTTTGTACAATATAAAATAATAAATATATTGTTAAATGTGTCATTCTTTAATTGTCATTTACTTTGTACTTTAAATAACGTACTTTGTAACGAAAGTGCTTTAGTTTATTTTACATTCTTTCTTTCTAATGCTAATATAGTCATCTTTTCTTATCAAAACTCTATTTTGATAGAGAAATACCAGTATATTAACAGTGCTAGGTTCCAATGATGCTTTCTTATAAGTTACTATATTCCCTGCAGTATAAAACTGCTAAAAGTGTAATCACAGGATATTTGTCCTTTCTAGCTTTCCACCACACAAATAGACTCATGTCGAACTTTAGTTGTGGTACGGCCAAATATGATTGCCAATATGATTTTTATGGGGTTTTTGATTTTTATGGGTTTCGTTATTTTTATGGGATTTATGATTTTTATGAGGCTTTTGATTTTTTTGGGGTTTATGATTTTTATGAGGTTTATGGGGTTTATCATTTGTATGGGGTTTATGATTTTTATGAGGTTTATGGGGTTTATCATTTGCGATTTTGATGATTTCTATTGGATTTACGATGTTTACGATTTTTATGAGTTCTATTGGATTTGCGATGTTTACGATTTTGTTTACAATTTTGATGAGTTCTATTGGATATAGGATGTTTACGATTTTGATGAGTTCTTGGATTTACGATGTTTACGATTTTGATGAGTTCTATTGGATTTACGATGTTTACGATTTTGATGACTTTTACGATTTTTACGATTTTTAAGGGGTTATCGAGTTTAAGGGGTTTACAACTTTATCGGTTTTATTGAGTTTATGGGGTTTATGGGGTCATGATTTTTAGGAGGTTTATGATTTGTGTGAGGTTTATGATTTTTATGAGGTTTATGATTTTTATGGGCTTTATGGTTTAGTTTGGGGTTTATGACTTTTTTTAATTGCCATTTATACGTATGTATAAGGAAAGTACAAATTATAAAAAATAGTTAAGTAATATATGAACTTTAGCGCCTTGTGAATTTTCTATATGAAAATATACTATATACAGATACTGCAATCACTTAAAATTCCATTTTCAAGAAAAGTGGACTTAAGTTATTATGCCTCGAGCCACAGATATATTCTACTTTAAAATAAATAGAGTTATAAATACACGTATATACGTTATAAGTACACGTGTATACGTTATAAATACACGTCTAACGTATCCGTGTACTCGTGTTTCACACGGCGTATAGTACGACAACACGTGTAGTACGAAACACGTCTTCAATCGAGAGCTTAATTCGTACGGATAATAGACGTTTAGAATGATTCTATCAGTACCTTTGTAGATCAATCACTTTTTGTTCTTAAGACTCTGAGATTAAGATTCTTAATCCGTTCTTAAGATTCTTGTACATTCTTTATTGCATACTATATTTGTGAGACATTATTCTATTTGATGTACAACATTTGTATATTGTTTGTAAAACTTAAAATTGCAATGGAGAGCTTTTCTCTTCGTAAAAAAGAATTTGTGGGTAATTTAAAGAAAATTAAATCTATTAGCTTTTAGGTCTCGAGACTATCTGTACGCATTATCAGTACAATATATCTTCCTATATAATATAATCGTAAGCGTTATTAATTCACTCCACTCCCCTCCACCCCCCTCCACCTCCTCCAGATCCCCTCCACCCCCACATAATAACTTTTCATTGTTTCAAAAACTACTTTATTCTTTTTATTTAATTGCCCTCCACCCCTCTCCACACCCCTCCAAATCCCCTCCACACCCCTCCACAATCCCTCCACATCCCATCCACCCCCCTCCTTACCCCCTTCACATAATCAACAGAATATATATAAATTTGTCTATATTTTTTAACTAATTTGCTTACAGTAAATCTGTTACATAGTCACCACTGACTACATAGTCTTAATATTTATTATATTTCTTATTAAATTAAATAAAAAATGATGTTATATCTTACATAAAAATTATAGAGTTCTTGTTTATGCACATAAGAATCATGCACATTATAATTGTGCACAATTTAGCATTGGTCGAATATAGATATATTGTACAATGTTAAACTGTACACAATTAAAATGCGCGATTCTTATATTAAATATTACAACAGACACTCAGTTCTACAAGGTTTATTAAAGTTTAAAAGTTGAATGGGGGTTGGTGAGAGGAGCGAGCGGGGAATCCCCCCCCCCCCCGTAGTATATATATACCGCATCAGCGGAAATAATGGATTCTTGTCAACTCAGTCATGAAATAGGCCTTTTTCATGCCTAAATGTAGCGTAGAAAATCGCGCACTTCAAGCGCGTTTGTAAAAATTGTGAAAAAATATTTATTTAGCGGGAAAAAATGACTTTTTTCCCCGCATCTCACAAATGCAACAATTTTTAACTGCGTTGTGCACGACTCGAAATACGTGATCACCTACCAACTTTCATGCAAAAAACAGATTATAACCGAATGTTGTTTTTACCTTTTAATTATTGGTGTCTCTTACTAATACAATTTTTTTAGCAAATAAATATTACGTATTTATATACGTAATATTTATTTGCTAAAAAAATTGTATTAGTAAGAGACACCAATAATTAAAAGGTAAGTTGATATTAGCGAAATTTTGCCACGCGGTCTCACAAACGCCACGTCGCGGCTTCCGTTACTAATTTTCACCTCGGTAGTAAAGAGTTAAAAAATAATAAGCCTGAAGTCAAAATCGATCCAGCATGGCCCTACATGTAATAATTCTGATTTGGCTGTTAAGAGATTATCTAAAAATCAATCAAACCGTTCTAGCAGTTCACGTGACACTATCTATATTATATAATATATATCAAATTTTCATGTTAGCTAATATTGTATCTTGTGACTTGCGTCCTCGATAATTATTTTAATTATATAATATTATTTTTAAAAGGCGTGATGACCGATTCAAATCCATGGAAGAAATAAAAACGGGATGCAAAACATTTAAAATAGAACTTACTACAGATGACGCTAAATATCTGAAGGGTTGTGTTATTAATGGAAAAGTTGTTATTCCCCTCTCAGTGTACCTGGGTAAGGTTTGGGATATTTTCCAAAATTTAAATGCAACGAAAATGCTTGATATTATTTTTGAAGATATTAAGGTTAATAAACTAGCATTATCTATACCTGATAATAATATTGTTGAAATATCAGTAATTGTTTTAAAAGGTACGGTAATAAATACATTTATAGAGATACAATAAACATTCGTATACGTATTTTACTTTGAAAAATTGTTTTTTAGGTAGCGGGAAGTTTGAAGCGCTTCAAGCAGGAGACCTAATAGTATCTGGTATAATAAAATCAACGACATCACCTAGCAAAGAGCTATTCGATGTACATAAATCGAAACATTTGGATCAAGAAACATATGAAATTAGCCAAAAAGATTTTTATACTGAAATGCGAATGCGTGGCTTTTATTACTCAGGAGACTTTAAAAATGTTCTTAAATCATCATTTAATAGATCTAGTGGCTTAGTTAGATCGAACGATGATTGGGTAACGTTCATAGACAGTGTCTTACAATTATATAATTTTAGCAATGATACGCGCCAGGTAGAAGTACCCTTGTCTATTCGCAAGATTGTTATTGATCATACACAACACGCAACTGCAATTCAAAAGTCAGAAGGTAAATAATTTATTGCTTATTACTAACATTATATTCCTTACTATTGATGACAATGATGTTACATAATAATGAAACGATAACATTACATGTTAATAACCGATTAAAAAATAGCCTTTAAGGTGGTCCTATAGTAAATTCTGAAAAATGTACTAGTTACATGATAACATTTTTTTAAATTGGTGGTTATATTTTTTACCTGAAAAGAAAGTTTTTTGTAATTTTTAATACATTTTTAGACAATTTACCCATCGTTATGTAGGAAAAACTAGCAATTTTCAGTGAAAATTGATTGTTTTTCGAAACTGTCTTTGCGCATAGGAATGCAAGTATAGCATTTGAAAAAAATTATGTAATACCTAACACCTGTACGACACAAAACTGTGAACTCCAAATTTTTAAAAACACACTTATAAAGAAAAATATAATTATATTGAATTTTCATTGTAAAAATAACCCAAATAAACGACATTTTTAACTCTATTCATGGGTAACACTTTCTTAATAAGTTTTTTTTTTGAAAAATTAGAGTTCATGGTTGTAATGCGAATAAGTTGAATAAGATACCCTTAAAGTTTGAGATTAAGTCATTGTAATCCTATGCGCTTAAGACTTGCTAAATATTGAAAAACCATAAATGGAGAAAACCACACTTTTGTAAAAAAAGAAATAATTTTCTGATGATTTGAAAACAATTTTTCTATCGCAGAATATCGATCAAAATATTTTTCTAATAATTACTATGTTTTCTGAAGTTTGTCTGCATAGTATAGAGTAGATATTGACACGGGGTTGGATTCGGTTAGTGTAGGAACACGCTAGATTGTGTGCAATAAAGTTCGGAAGAAAAAGACGTATAAATAACTATTAAGCTCATTAAAATTGTTTTTATGGCCAATATTGCTAATACATAATCATTTTCTGTTCTAAAAATGTACAAAGTATCAGAAAATGAAATAAAAAAATCGAGTTTTTCGTCAAATTTTACTATATGACCACCTTAAACTATTCCATATTATAACAAATATTTTATAGTCAAGTTTGAAATTCAATGCTTACAATATTTTCACGGTACTTGTTTAATAACAATAAAAATATAAAATTGACAATGTACATACGAAAATAAAAATAAATAGATAGATATACTTTACATATACTATTGTACAACAGATTCCAGAAATGGATTAATAGTTTTCTAAATAAAAAATACCCCTATGTATTCGGTAAAAAAGTTATTATAATTACGAAAAATTTCATGAATAACAAATATTGTTAAAATTGTTATGTAGTTTGTTATGATGAAGTAGGAATAAATTTTTTCTTTGCCCTTTTTATTAAAATAATACAATAATATACCGTAATTTACTCCATGGCGTGTGTTTCTTTGCCTTCGCCTTCAATACCCTCTCCCTCTTCCTCTCCACATTGAATCCATAACGAAATCATGCCAGATCAAATTTCCAAAATTAACTTCATCTCCCTCCTTGACGCCGCGGGTTCACATAAACCCGTGCCTCCGTCATTCTTTATATATTTGATATAAACTCTACACGTGCTGTTTACGATTTAATTAAGAATTCAAAATGAACTTTTTAAGAACTATTTCTGAATCATTTATGAACATTCTTTACGAATACTCAAGAATAAATGAACTCTTTAAGAACTTAATGAAATACTTGGGGACAAATTCTGAACAAAACGATGAATTCATGCGAACTCTTGCGAACTCATTAAGAACTATTTAAGAATGGCATAGCGCGTTTCTTACACATAAGAATTATACACGTAATTATTGTACACAATTTAGCATTGGTCAAATTATATATAGATATATTTGACCAGTGCTAAATTGTGCACAATAATTACGTGTAAAATTCTTATGTGTAAGAAACGCACTATTATTGTCTTTGCCGTCTGGGATTATTTGAGAAATTTTTTTAAAATGTTGATAAAACTTATGTATAAGTAAACAAATATTTTGTTTAGTCCTTTATACCTTTTTCTAAGAGATTCAGTATGTTTAATAATGTTATATGACCACGATAGAAAATCATGATAATTGATAATAATAATGCTGAAAATAATTTAATATATTTCAGATTTACAAATTACAATGGATAAGACATTGGATTACATTTCGACTGAAGGATTATACATCCAAGGTTTAAGATTTTCCACACTACCTAAATATGTTGAACAAAATCGACTTAGCAGCGATACACTAAACGTACTATTAAATATAGATAAATCAAATTTATCTTTAGCTGTTAATTTACGTTTAATATTGCAAATAGTTTTAGAGAATACATTTTCTAAAAAGGTACAACAAATTCAGCTCATTGGTAATAAAGAATCAGCGTTTAACAC
Source organism: Gastracanthus pulcherrimus (assembly GCA_949152435.1). Taxonomy (NCBI): domain Eukaryota; kingdom Metazoa; phylum Arthropoda; class Insecta; order Hymenoptera; family Pteromalidae; genus Gastracanthus; species Gastracanthus pulcherrimus. The sequence continues at coordinate 176,629,784 of OX424576.1, forward strand.
AGTTATGTATGATGTACCTGAAGCTTCTTTATTTAAGTATGTAGTTAGTCCTTACGAAGAAGCAACATTTAATAAAGCTCTAACAGTAATAACTGGGAAACTTAATAGATACGATCTTAAAGAAATATCAGAAAAATTAAAACAACATAAATTTCTTCTAATCACTATTACAAGTGAGAAAGAAGGTTCATATATTAACTTGGCTGAATCATTGGGTCTCAAAGTTGTTTTGATACGTAAAACAGCAAATGACATTATAATTTTGTTGCGTAAAAAATGTATATTTACTAACATTCAGGTAATAAATGTTTATGAAAACAAGAATAAAACTATAAACATAATAATAGTATATTATGACACTGTTGTGGGAGATGGTTTTCTACCTTGTTCGAGGGTTTTCGCACGAGCGAAGCGAGTGAGAAAATCGAGCAAGGTAGAAAAACACCTCCCACAACAGTCTCATACGATATTTTATAGCACAACAACCTCAAAATCGACAATAAAGTTGGCATTTTGAGGTTAGTGTGCTATAAAAACTATAAATGAGTCAGCGAGAGAACGGATTGTTTTTATCTTGAAGTCCAAAGATAAAGACATAAATATTTATCCATTTATAAGTCAATTAGAACAAACATGTAATTTAGAGAAAATTAGAATATACGTAATTCAAGGCATTGATGTACCCGAAGATCCTTTTTCAGAACTATTGTATAAAAATCAATTAGAATTAGATCTGTTTATAAATATTTTAACCCCTGAAAAAGCTTGGGCAACATTGCGACGTACGGCAGTTATTTTAAATGCAAAATCATGTCACAGCTGGGCCGCAAATCAGATTTATTTACATGATCCAATGAGCATTACTTGGACACAAGGCCCTGCTGTTGAAAATATTAAAAATATTATTCGAGTTGAATATTCTACACTGAACTCTCAAGATAGTCTTATAGCAAATGGAATTTTTTATGCAGACTCAGGTGAAATTAGTGGGAAGAATAGAATAGCACAAACGAGTTTAGGATTTGAATTTTCTGGAACAGACTCCAAAGGTAACAGAGTGATGGGAATCACTTGTGGAAATTCGTTGTCAAACATTGTTGATGCGGATGCAGGATGGATTTGGGCAGTACCAAAACGTTGGAGTTTAGAAGACGCAGTAACCATACCATTTTCGTATACTATAGCCTATTGGACTATTTTAGTTAAAGCGGAAGTCAAAGCAAATGATAAAGTATTAATATCTAATTGTTGTGATGGAGTAGGTTTAGCAAACCTACATTTAGCTATTCAAACAAAATGTGATCTTTTTGTGGCTTATGAAACAGAAATAGAAAAAAACTTCATAAAAACTACATTTCCTCAGCTACCAAATACTCGCTTACTTACATTATCTAGAAATAGTTTCATAGATGAAATACTTTTACATACTGAAGGGCAAGGTGTAGATGTTATAATTTGCAACCAAACTGAAGTGAGAAAGCTGCAAGGATTTTTTAATGTAGCACACAAAAATGCTCGTTTTGTATTAATAAATGATCTGATTGATACCAACATTCATGAATATATTGGAATGGAAATTTTCCTAAAAGAATTTAATTTTTCTTTAGTTCTTCCAAGACGTGTACTATTTTCAAATTCAGAGAAAAAAGAAATGTTAATCAATATGCTAAAAGATGGTATAAATGCTGGTTGCGTAAAACCATTACGTAGGACAGTTTATCCTCGAGATTCGCTAACTAAAGCTTTTAATTCTTGTACCTCAAAGAAGAATTTAGGAAAGGTAAATGTAAATAACATTTTTAATGTTATTATGCGCAATATAAAATTGAAGAGAGAAATCACTTTTTAAACTTTAGGTAAAAATAAAAATATGTTAATAGCTTTTTTAAAGCGTAAGAAGTCATTGCGAAACTTTCCACGAGAAATTTTAACAAAATTTAAAATGAATAGTACAATCTAGGTTAATTTAATGTCTGTATAATTCATTTCTTTACACATACAGCCTACTGGCACGTATATGAATTGCAAAGCCTATGATCTTTTTAATCTACCATGCGATTTTGCGATCTACTTTTATTTGTTATTTTGTATTCGTGATATCCGACCTTTTCGTTATATCGAGTTTATCTGCTCGGTTTAAGCATTCATTTTTTAATGTATTTTTCATTGAGACCAATTAAATGCTCTTATAGTTTGTTTATTATAGCCAACTCTTCGTTATAACCGAGTTCATTATAAGCGGATTCTACTGTATATATAGAAGTGTAAAAACAATTAAAGTAGCCTTTTCTCATATCTTTTGAAGTTTACCGCAATGGCGGAGTTCCAATCCCAATACCAAAAACAAGAAATAATTTGTATTTTTGTTTCAAAAATCAGCTATGTCAATATCAATTGCACAAATCACATATTAATATTCTTTTAGTAGAATCGTTTATACGCATTATATGCATTACTTATAATATGAAAAAGATGATTGTTGATGATGTCATTGAGTTTTAACTAAAGTATTAACCATATGCTTATGAACAAATGATTAGATGGTAGTTTAAGGAGGAAATTCCATCGAAATAAAGGAAATACAGAAAAAATTATTTTTTGATAAGAAATATATGATGTGTAAAGTAACTACATATCATTGATGAGATAAAACATTTTTATTTACAAATAAAATTTAATAACCACGAAACAGCAATAAATGAGCCTATACCTGTAGTATGAAAAAATGACCACTCGTTTACAACCTAACATATTTTTATTTTTAAACTTATGATTTCTTTTTGATGCTCTTCAAATTCTTTATACAATTTACATGATCTCCACCATTTCAATTTTAAGAGAATACTTTATCAGTGAAGAACAATGAGCATTTGTTTACAATACTTTTGACCACATTTCTCATTATTATACATCATATTTTATAAACAAATGCTCATCGCTCTTCCCTGGTTAAGTATTTTTTTTCAAAATTCAAGCGATGGAGGTCTTGAAAATTATCCAAGGATTCTAAAAAGTATCTAGAAAAATTATAAGTATAAAAATAAAAGTTTGTTGGGTTGTACACGCATCTTAGTTTCCATACTCCAGATAGATGCTCAATTGTTGTTATTTTTTGGTTATCATCTTTTTTTCGTAAATAGAAAGGGGTTATCTAATAATTGCCGTAGATAGTTATTTTACTCATAATACTTCACGATAATCAAATAATTTTTTTGTATTTCCCTGATTTCATCGGAATTTCTACCTCTATGGCATAATATGAGGATAAAGGGATACCTAAATGAAGTGGTCACCATAAAAAAGAATCAGGTGCTAACTGCTAAGTAAGCGGAAAAATCGCTTGAAAATTTAAAACATTTTCTCACTTGATTTTTCAGCTGAAGTATTTTAAATAATTAAATAATTTAACTATATAATTCGAGGAATTGGCACGCATTTCTGCGTGATATTACAATCCATTCTTTTGTAGAAGGATAGAAAGATAGTGGGATTGCTATAAACGTTATGCTTAAAAATGTAAATTTATTTTGGATTTATAATATATTAATTATTTAAAGATTTAAAGAACAAGAAGAAAATTTGACAACTTCAAAATTTGTCGAACTTTAAGATACTTTTTCCAATTCTTATAACGTTCTCCGTTTATACGAACACTTTTGTCTATTAAATTATTATTTTTTTAAAATTTTTGCATAATTATTGTTTCAGATTGTAGTTAAAGTAATGCCGGAAGATTTAAGGTCAAATGAAGCTTTAGCTATTCCACGTTTGCACTGTTTGAAAAATAAATGTTATTTGATCATCGAAGGTTTAACAACATTTGGTCTGGAATTGATTGACTGGCTGATAACTCGCGGTGCTAGGACTTTAGTTATTGCATCAGCATTAAAAGTGGAAAGCAGCTTCATGAATCTTCGATTAAGCCTTTGGCAGAGTTACGGAGTAAATATTATTCTGCGTGAGAACCTCGACTTATCTCAATCACAAAATATCAAGGCATTGTTTAAAGAAGCTTCGTCTCTTGGACCTATCGATGCCGTCTTCGATTTATGTCGAACAGCGATTACATGTAGAAGTAACACATTTTCTAATGACACTTTGGATTTAATTACTAGGACTGCAGATGAAGAATCAAGAGCTACATGCCATGAACTTAGACAATTCATTGTTTGCTCAGCAATAGCGAATGCAGGAAGTTTGATGACTATTAAAAAATCAGTACAATACAGTATACATAGTTCAGACCAACGAATTGTAGAAGAAATAATTGAAAGAAGAAAAAAAGACAGTTTCCATGGATTGCTGATAAGGTGGGGACTCATAGAGGCTCCTCATGAATACGAAAACACTCCTGATTTGAACGTGATATTACCTGCTGTTAGCAAATATATCCTAAAACTTGATGAATTTTTGGGAACAGAAGAAAATGTCGTCGAAATCTCATATTCAACTTCCCTTACTACTGAGGTAAATGCTGAGAGTTGTATATATTTAGAAATATATTTTTGGAACGTTACGTTGATATTGCGAAGATAACTTAATTTTTTTTAATTCAATGACAGTATTATTAATGATACTTTTAAGAACATTCTTATTTTCTTCTAATAAGAAATTTAACACATTTTCATGTGCTCGGAATAAATAAATATTATTAAATATTAATTAGTTGTAATAATCATTACAATTAAAAGTGCATTTGAACTTGGGTGACCGATCATTAGAGGGTTACTAAATTCTTGGGCCATTACTCTGTGTTTTTTAATAATCATAAACTATTTTGTTCCAACATTCTGATTGTGCGTATATGCAAAGTTTAAATAACTTAATTAGATATATAACTTAATAGAGTAATTATTTGTGATAAAATTAATATTTTTCTATTTATTTTAAATCTAAAAAGCAGCATTTCTAGGCCACACTAAATATTAAAAGCTCTCTCTAGACTCCTTTACTACTCATATAAGTTCCGTTGATCTATCTCATTCTCTTCTCTTCTCTGCGTCCCGACTAGTGTCAAAGTGTTATAGATAAAGTATTCATATACATTTTATTTTAATTGGTATATGATAAGTATATCTAAATTTATGCGAATAAGAGTATATGTAAACATAGTATTTGAGCAAATTCTCAAAATCGAAGTTCCTTCAACATATCAATTTTTACCACATTTATACCAATCGGACTTGATTAGTTGTAACTAACTTGATATCTAAGAGTTTTCGTAGAAACTATGAATAAGGCTGGGACTTCGTGCACTTGAGAAAAGTGCTTTCAATGATCGAAGTTATCCCTTTAGAAAAAAGTATAGGAAAAATATTTTAGAATTTTCAATTTATGAGCAAGGTTTGGAGCCAATATTAGTATTTGAACTTTTTTAAATGATTAGTTGGGCATTTTCTCATGTATGTATATGTGCGTGTATATCTTATAAAATGGATGTTCGTGTGCACAGAGTAATGTTATGTCGAACATAAATATATTGAGAATATAAAATAACTGAGCATTGTATTTGCAGATTGAAGAAGATATCGTTGAAATAGAGGCCAATGACTTGAATTTAAGAAAAAACATACATAAATTTTTCAGTGAAAGTTTTGAAGCACCTATCACTGACAGTTGTTTGAATACTCTGTATGCAATAGCTAAAAAAAATAAAATTGGTTAAATTACGAAATAATAAAAATTGATATTTTAAAAATTTCTTATTTTTAATTATTGACTTGGAAGGTGTTTTTGAAGGTGGGAATAAAAGACTTTCGAATAAGTTATAACAGAAGCAATTTTTTATAGTAGTGTTAAATGAGATATTAAACCAATACGAAAGAAAAAAATTCTTTTATCAATTCCATGCATATAGTAAATAACTTAAATGTAAGTGTCTTTCTTGTATTTTAAAATAAAAAATACATTTGTATAAGCTATTTGATAGCTTATCAAAGGTGCTTGCATTAACATCGCGCTGCTGATAGATCATTTTCATGATACTCGTACCGTTTAAATTCCGCATGATTACGCAGAAACCATACCATTATGTACAAAAATACACCGTTTAAAGAATATCCCTATAATTTACATTTGCGCATTTTAATATGTAAAGAAGATAGTTAAACAGTTAAAATTTTTATCAAATTCACCCATTGCCAGACCTCGAATCCCCTTGTTGCTTGAGATATTTAATTACGAATATTTTTTACTTTTACGTAATAATAGTTTTATAGGGCTTGAATTGCTTGGTTTATATTCTATTTTAGCCTCAGACTATTTAGATAAGTAAGTTAAAAATATAATTTAATAAGATAGGGAAAAACAGAATCGAAGGCATAAATTAAAAAATTTAAAAGTACTGAAATGATAGTTATGAGAGAACTTGATTAAAAGTTTAAGTCTATTAAAATCCATTTATGTCCAAAAAAGCCCATATATTATCCTCATATTAGCCTCACCTGTATTAATTATTCAATTTATCTTAATACAAGTCTGTTGTTTATTTAATAATGATGTACTTCAAATTTCTTTTTTTATATAATGAAATCTAAATCATGAATAAAATTCTTATTTAATAATGTATAAAAAATAGTGGGAACCTCACTTTACCGGGATTCTTGAACCGCCATATTTTGTTGCTTTAACTCAATGATTTATTAATAGTCGGTCAATGTAATTGTTAGCGCAAAAAGTGTTCTCGATGTTTTGGGAATTTGACGTGATGCGTGTCGTCCCGGGTCTGCTGGCTGGACTCATCAGTAAGGCACCACGTGAGAACAGACCCTGCCTTATACCCGAAAAATGGATAATAGCAGGGAAGACTTAACTGAGCCCACACAGACCTACCATGGGCGTACGGTCGCCGCTGAGACCAAGCTATCCAGGAAGCTAAGTGAAGTTCGCCGATGCACTATAAACCGCATCTTCACTGTTGTTATTATTTAAATAAATTCTATTTGTACCTATTTGTAAAAGATTAATATAGAGAAACCACTAGTATTTTTATTCAACTAAAAAGTATGCAATAATAATTGAATAGCAATATAATAAATGGAAGTATCTATTTTTTATCTTTATAATTAATAAAACGCCAGAAAAATTATATGACTACGACATTCCGTAACCTCTTCATTTTGTATCTTAACAAGCGATTAAAACATAAAGGACAACTGTAAGAAACGTGTACACAAATGAAAATGAATTCTATAGTTATTCAAGAATTCAGATTTTGAAAATTATAAGTGTGCTTGCTAATTTAGTTTAATAAATTTTTTTAATCAAATGGTAAAGGTTCCGGAGACATAACCATAAAACTTGGTAACATCAACTAAAAAAAATTTTCTTTTCATGAAAATTTCAATATTGCAAAATTAGCTGTTCTGGCACAAAGCAGGATTCACGAGAGGAGAAATTAATAATTCAATCACAGTTTAGACTTTCAAAATTATATTTATTCAAATCTCTAGCCGATATATTCCTGTGACTCATTTACGCTAAAAAGCCGATGCTTTTCCCAATAGTCACACGATGTGAACAATACGAGAGTCTAAACTGCACTGCCTTGTTATTGTGGAGAGTACCAACGTTGGCCCTTTTTTATGACCTTCTTTCGGGAAATGCTCTTGAGACAAAAAAATACATGCTCAATCTTTACGCTTAGCCGATTTCATTTGGTTCTCTTTCTTTCATAACGATGCATCACTTTAGTACTGCACATTTATTTATTATCAATTTAACATTATTATATTATATTCACCGTCAATTTTACTTTACAATAATTATCATTATTTCTGTCGGTGACATTAGCTATCGCGTAAATTAGAGAATCAGTTGACAAATAATCCGAATCTTTTTTATTTGTTATCCAAATTTAATTTTAAAGGTCTCATTTTGTTTCTTGAAAGATTTTAGGGGCACTTCCACATATAAGAATTAAAACACATCGTACATTTACTTATAAAATTATAACTTATACTTTATACTTTTACGCGCACAAACTTACAACACGTGTATGGACTTATATACAATTGTCTGTAACCTTGCAGGTTAATCGATGTTTTTAAATTTTTATACGGGTAAATATCCCTGAAATCTTTCAAGGAACAAAATGGGTCTTTCCAAATTAAAATCGGATAACAAATAAAAAAGATTCGGATTATTTGTCCAATTATACTTTAATTTACGCGATATCTAATTTTGCAATATTGAAATTTTCATGAAAAAAAAACACGTAAACAGATCATTGTATAAATTTTTGTTTTTAAGGTCGATTCTCATGAACTAACCACCTTAAATCGCCGTGGCGAACTACATCCTATCTCTCGTCCCGTGCGTAGAAGCTCCTCATGTATCATTCGTATAATATTTTATTATATAATAATATTGTAATAATATTATACTGATGATATATATTATGAGGATACCTTGCAATAATTGTAAATAAAAATGTAATAGAACTAAGTGCTTTTAGTAAGAAAGGTATTAAAGCAGAGGAAACAATAATACACTTCGATAGATAATAGTATAAGCGATTTATGAAGTAAGATATAAACATTCGTACACTGCGATTTACGCAACAGTTTGGCGTCATACGCACTATTACGTTCAACTAGCGGCACGTCCCGATCGACAGTTATTCGGTATGTTTGCCCGTCCGCGATTATCCTCCTCACAAAATACCTTATCGGCCCGCACAACTCGACGATGATCGTCTTCACTGACAATACGTCTCGGCTCTTCAATCCTGGACAAGCCTCGACTCGTTCAAGTGCGCTCGAGTAATCCTATCAGCATCCGCTCGCTCTCGCGGTCTAACGAAATCTCTTTTGTGGTTATTATTATAAAATATTAGATAGAAGCTTCTTCACGCCGCTGCGAGTTAGGAGCGTCTCCGCGCGAGCCGAGATATGATGTTCTTCGCCGCGTCGAGTTAAGAGGTTCTTTGCCAGAGCCGAGATATACGGGCAGTCCGAGATAGGATGTTCTTCCGATCAGACGTCGATATATAACCGTACCATCTTTCGTCTCGGACTTTCGTCCAATAGTCCTTTTGAGTTTTCTTTCTAAGGTTCTCGAGAAGATTGTACACATTCAGATCACCGAGTATATAACGGCAAAAAATATCCTTAATCCTCTTCTGGCCGGCTTCAGACAGTACCACAGCACTCAAACCACCTTACTCAAACTATCGGAGGACATACGTGGTGGTATCGTAGGCATTAAAGTTAATGTAGATGGTGTCAACAAAAATAAAAAAATGATCACCATACTTCTACTTTTCGATTTTAGTAAAGCCTTCGATACCATCTCGCCGTCAAGGTTACTTCGCCAGCTGATTAGAAAGGGTTTCTCCAGGAAAGTAGTCCTGTGGATCAAATCCTACATTACAGGGCGACAACAAAAAGTTGCCACCAGAACTAGCGGCCAGTTGGATTGGCTCACAACCAGTCCTGGAGTTCCACAGAGCTCGGTCCTTAAACTCCACATAATATCAGACACTTACAATACACTGACGATTTACAGATTTATACGCAAGTTGAAGTGACGGACTTAAATGAGCTCATTCTGCGCTTAATACCTGCAGCACGGTCTGTGTCGGCCTCCGCGTTGTCTGCGAGTCTACACCTCAATGTCAATAAAACGAAGGCTATTATTTTTGGCTCTGTTTACAATATCAACTCCTTAATTAAAATTGCCAGGCATTGAGGTGAATCAGTGGGAACTAACGGCGTTTTATAATGGGACTAAGTTCAAACAGGGTAGAACCAACAAAGGTCTCCCTCAGGGTGCAATTTTAAGCCCTTTCCTTTTCAACATTTACATTAAAATAGTAGTGAATAGAGGCGTAGCAATGATTTCATCTCTGGGTAATTTTAGCTGGGGTGTACACCCTAAAACAATGAATAGTGCAATAAGAAACTGTCTTGGCTGTCTCATAACCACCCCCATTAACGTCTTACACCACTTAGCTGGTATTCCCACGCTGGGAATCCGAAGAAAAGCCCTAACTACTAAGTATATTTATAAATCATGTAGCCATATTAACAACCAGCTTATCCCTAGACTCAAACTTATCCAGGACTATTATGATCATCGCCCTCTCAGAGATAAACCTAGCAAAGATTTCGGTTTTATTTATCACATTTGGACTTCTACATTACCCCAATCCAACAACTTAGTCAAAATTCACAAACTCACAACTTATACCACCCCTTACTTTGCTCACTTTATCAGTGACAAAATTGACATAGAGTTTGGTAGATATTTGAAATACCGCTCTAAAAATGTGTCTGTTGATTTTAGAAACTATACTGCGGAAATGTTCCCTAACTACTCATTTCTGTTTACAGACGGATCCAAGAACCCTGCTGGAGATAGTGGAGCTGGCATTTTTTATGACATTACTGTGGGTCAACGTAAGTTTCCATTTAGACTCCCCTCTGACTTCACAATATTCAGCTGTGAAGCTTATGCCATCTGGCAGGCACTGCTGATAATTGCGGGGTCAGACCCAGGAGCCTTCATTATTTTTTCTGACTCGCTTAGCTCTCTATCTGCAGTAGCCCAATGTGGATTGAATTCCAGTATGCATGTTTTTGTTTTTCTTATTAGACAACTATTGTATGGACTTTCTTGTTCTGGTTTTGATGTAAGACTGGTCTGGATTCCGAGTCACAGGGGTATTCATGGTAATTATGAGGCTGACAGAGTGGCTAAAAATGCCACTTTGATGGCTAACATCGGATTTGGTAGAATCCCTTTCCATGATTGTATTCATTACATTAAGAAGGTTGTGGTGTCGGATATAACGTTTTACACGCAAAATTATAAAAAATCCAGCGTAGGTAGAAGATACATAGACAGAAACCCTACCTTTTCTCTAGTTCCATGGTTTGATAAAGTTAAGAAAAATAGAAAATCTATCTGCTTGCTTAATAGAATCAAATCGTTTCACGTCAAATCCAGGCACCACCTCTTTCAGAAGAACATCATTGAGTGGGATCTCTGTGACTGCGGGGATTCCTTCCAAAGTATTGACCACTTGATATGGGATTACCCTTCGTTAACCGACAATAGACCTGGATTCATCAAATGGTGCCAAGAAAAGTCTATTGATATTGACACCAACATATGTAATTTAGTTAACGAAAGACATCATTCACTAGGTTTTGACATTGCTGATTTTTTAATACATTGTAAAGTAGATCTGTAGATACTATACCCCTTTTAATATACATAGTGAAATGTGATATTATAGAACTAGTCTAACCAAGGCTTTGCAACTATCTATATTATATTTAGTTATTAAAAATAGTGCCATTTTCATCTAATTCATTCAGAAGCCGATTAATTGATTCAAGAAGGGATAATGGAATGGAGCAGATCATCCCGAAGAAGGACCATCTTATACTGGTTTGATTCTGGCGGGTCTTTCCCAATCCTCGCTCTTAGTATCCTTTCTGCTATCCAGATGTCGCTTCAATCCTAATTCTAGTGTACGCAACTTGGTAGTGGGTACATACGGGTTACTGTATGTAACAGGCCCGAGATAACCCTCACGGAGGAAAAAGAAAAAGGTGAATCAGTGACAAACCTCGGAGTTGTAATGGATTCAAAGCTGACATGGAAAATTTGTGGCGTCAGGAGGGATGAACACATCACCGCTTACAGATTGGAACTGAACTGGTTAAATATTGATCAGAGACAAGCATATTTTGCCGCCCTCCTTATGTATAAAATTAATGAATGAATTATGAAACACGTGAGAATATTGGGCAGCGAGTAGTGCGAGCGACGATTATCGGAGAGAGGAGAGATTCGCGAATGAATGTGAGAGAGAAAGAGTGAATAATAGGAAGAGCGGCGGCGAAATAGAAGCGTAGTGTAGGAACGGTGGGGGAAAGGAATGTGAGTGTGTGTGAATAAAAGTGTGTCTGTGAGTGCATATGTGCGAATCTTTTAAATAAGTGTGCATGGTGTACAGGGAGGAATACGCCCCTCTTCGAACCTCGATTTTCGGCGTTGCGCAAAAACCGAGGTAATGTGCCACCGGAAAGCGGTAGCAGACGGATTCCGTGCAGCTTACACGCACGATCTTCTCCTCGGGAAAGCAACATGATAGGCAAGCGCACCATTACCGCGCCATTATTTCGTGCGATAAAATATTGAAGACGTGTACATAGTTTATATTTTGTTATCTTTAAAATAAACGTGCCAAGGCTTAATATCAAGGCATTACCCTGCATGCCGGACCTATAATTAAAATCATATTAAAATTTAATAATAAAAAAGAATCTTTATATAAATTCTTGTATTATAACTTCAAGATTTATGATAAGTGATTTAATATTTGCAAATTGTCAATAGTCATTAGGCCGATTTTTAAATCCTCCTGAATTAAAAATATTAATAGTAAGTTTTTTTAATTTAGAACTATTAATCATTCTATTAGGCAAGCTCGTCAACTTAAAGAAGTAAAATTTAATCTGGATACGACTTTTCACAGTTTAGTATTTAGACTGGGCAGATTATGGAATTTGTTACAAATTGATACGGATTGTTTTCCAAGTATTTCAATTTTAGAAATAAGTTTAATCGGGACTATTGCAATTATATTAAAAGTTATGTATTTTTTTAAGTACTAGTCAAAGAACTATCTTACAACTGTATTAACAGTAAAGCCATTTTTATGACCAAAAATTGTATAGCGGTAACAAATGGGATATCTTGGATTATTTAAAATATTTAAAATCCAGTTTGCCCCTGAAATATGTGCGTTTAAATAAAATTGAGGGACCATCTAAATAAAAAATAGTAAATAAATAATCGGATGGCATATAAAACCCAAGATATCCTATTGTAGTACTCGGTTTACTCTTCAAAATACGATGTCGAACATGTAAATTCATTAAAATTTACTGCCATCAAAATTCGTTGAAATTAGCAGGTTTTTTAGTGAAAAATGAGCAAACTAAAATTTTATTTACGAGGATAATTTTTATGGTCTTGCTTAATGCGGTGAAGTTATAAATAAACTTATAATAAACGTAACGAAAATTATTAACCATATAAATTAATATACAATTATTTTTAGTTCAGCCTAATATAATAAAATTGCTCAGAATCAAATGTTAAAAGTTTAATGTTAACTTCAGGCAGCAGGTGGACACATATCTCATTTTTTGCCAATTACAACATTTTGAAGGGGGTTACAAGAAGAAAATTTGAGATTCGGGAAATTTTGGACCACTCTAGGGTAACCCGTCAAAATATTAAAATAAAATAAAAAAATATTAGCTTGTATCTGTTATTATCAATTTTTAGCAGTTTTTATCAGTTTATATTAATTTTTATATGTCATTATCAATTTCTAGCAGTCTTTATCAGATTATATTAGTCTTTACCTGTTATTATTCATTTTTATCGGTATAGGTTTTGGGTTCTAGTATTATAATTTTTTTCTGAAAACTGATATTAACAGTTTTTTTAATGGGAGAGAGATAAGGGAAATTATTACTAAACAGAAAGACAGGGTGATAGCCTAAACGGGATGGCTCCGGCTGCACGCAAAATCTGCTCCGCTTCCTCACTTACTCAAGCGATCGGTAGCTTATCCACCGTCACCGGGGAGCTTGAGGAGAACAGAGAGCGAGCCGGCCGAACAGCTGTCTATTTATATGATTTGCGCATTTTTCTGTCTCGCGCCCATCTTCCTTCTCTCTTCCCCCTCTCACTTTCTCTCTCTGTAATCGCCCCTCTCTCTTCCTCTGATTTGCCGCCGGCGCGCTCGCCGCTCGCTACGCTTTAATCACCTTGTACTTTTTACAATTCCCGAAAGGGACTTATTAATAGAATTTTCTGTATTTTTCAATCATTTTAATATTTTGGGGCTCATTTTCTTCCTCAAACATTTGTCTACAAATTCACAGTTAAATAATTATATATTAATTCAACTTTTAGGAGAAAAGGCTAATTGTTTATAAGTTTTTACATTAAAAACGTTTTTATGTATAAACAAATAGTCTTTTCTCCTTAAGGTTACAAAAAGTATACAATTTAAGGAAGAAATAATGCCCTGAAATATTAAAATTAATTGAAAAATAAAGAAAATTCTATTGTACAAGTAGAAATTTTCTTCGCTTCTAACGTCACTATTTTGTTGAAATAATTTTTTGCCATTTCGTTAAGCGCCTTCATTTAATATACTTCGTGATTTAAATTATAGAATTTTTACAAGCTTTTTATATAATTTCTTTTCTAATGATCAATTAAAAATGACATAACCGCCTTGAAATTTTTAAACGTGATCATTTTAAAAGTTTTAACTGTCGAATTTCATATATCTTCGGCATTAACATCATTCTTAAGTACTTTAGAACATGGTATAATAATGAAGGTGTACTTAGCTCAGTATATTTTGATAGAAAAAATACTTATAGTTTGAGGTGTGTCGAAAATGGCATATTCTTACGCAAATCGACAGGAGAAGCAGATGACTAAAACGTTCATATTACTTAGTAATATCATTTATGGTAAAAAATAACTGCACAGGTACAATTAATCAGGTTAAAATATTAAAAATCAATTAAAAAATTACAAAGAAATCTGCAATTTTATAGTATATTAAGGATGGTCAGAAGTGGTACAACAAAAACGTTAATATACCAGTTTTGACCATGGTATCCCAGTCATAAAAATATATCAGATTTACTAATTACATGATTATTTTAAGTTTTCTAAGTCTAAGAAATAGATAATATGATTTCAAACTACGTTTTTACTCAGTAAAAAGCTTGATGAAACTAAAATACTAGAGGAATCAAATGCCAGGTATAGGTTATAATAGGATATATTTCATTCATCAAACTTTCTCCGAATTAAATCAAGTTTAATGTAGGAACGCATTTTGTGTGAATTGTGAAGAAAGGAAAAACTGTTCTAAGAAGAAAAGTGTTGATTTTACTAATTTTTAGAATAATAAATGACTGTTACATATATTTGTACTTTAGCATACAAAAGATATATAATTTAACATTTTAAAAGTGATTAAATCCAAACAGTTACAAGAACTAACTGCTTTATTGTTAAATTTATGTATTTTAATTAGTAATAATTGATAATACGAACATATTTTCATGGTATACATGAATTTTGACAGTGGCCAAAACCGGTATATCCCTATGGTCAAAACTAGTGATTAGGTGGCCAAAAATGGCGAAAAACGAGTTTTATATTAATTTTTCCATTTATGAAATTTCCTCTGAGTATTTCATGAAATAAACAATGGATCTATCAAATACATGTGTTTAAGAATACGTTTAAATGTGTTGAATGGTTAAACATTATATTTTACTGTAGTAAAAACGTTCTCGAAAGTCAAAAAAAAATTAAGGTGGCCAGAAACGGTACATTCACCCTATTTAACATAAATTTGAAAACAAAGGAAGCGGCATACACTAATAAACTATTTATAGCACATGTTATGTAGAACGGCGATTTTGAAATACAAGTATATTAGTAGAAACTTTATTATTTCAGCAATCAAACTGTTACCAAAAAAAACTGTTAGGCTAATGTATCATTCAACAACATTAAAAAGTTTTTGCAACATTGTTATTGTTGTATACAATCTTGTACATGCTAAATTCATATAAAGATTGTCCAATCATTATTTTTCATCATAAATTTCATAAAAAGCAAATGGCATACCCTAATTAATTGTTCATAATTAACCTTATACGGGAAGCTGATTTTGGCATTAATTTTGAAACAGTGAACATACTAATATATTAGTACCTAATCTATTATTCGTACAAATAGCATACGCGACTCGATCGTTCAAGATCATTCGATTTTTTTCGCTATGTTGTTAGGGACCATTCACATATTACGTAACACTAAATTTCAGTACTTTTGACCCCTCTCCTTTCCCTGTAATATTCCGTCACGTTGCTCGTGACCCCCCCCCCCCCCCATAAAATTACGCAACGTTTACCATGACCCCCTCCCAAATAAAAAAATATTAATCTAGAATTTGCTTTTATCCTAATATTCAACAATACTCAAATAAATTATACTTATACAAAAAAAATACAGGTTAGTAAAAAAAGTCTTCTTTATTCGTGCAATTACAAAATAATACCCATAAAATGATACATGTTTTTTGTATGTGTATAGTCAGACCAGTACTGGGCCAGTGCTATGAATATTAGACAAATATAAATGTTTCTGTTATTATTTGTCATCCTTATTTTGTGTTGACGTTGCTTTACAACGTATCAACAGAAGTACAGATTAGGGTGAATAAAATTATAGTACAGAACTATGTCCAGTTTTCTATAGAAATTAGGCCTTCGAAACAGTGTTAAAACACGGTTAACATTATAAGACACTAAAGGAATTTGAAAAAATTTTACAAACTTAACCTCATGAACTAACTTTCTCGGATACTACAGTGTGTGTGTCTGTGTATGTGTGTGTGGGTGTGTGTGTGCGTATGGGCGTGTGTGTGCTTGCGTGTGTGCGTTCGTGCGTGCGTGCTTGCGTGTGAGCGTGCGTGTGTGTGTAACGAATGTGTACGAAGATTACTCTGAACGTTCACGGTCATAATTATGTTTCTTTTATCTGTTATACAAATATTTTTTTTAAATTTGAGGTGATTAGAAATATGGATAAGAATATATTGTAAAGTTTTCAAGCTTTTATCCTTTTCCTTTGTAGAGAAAAAAATAATTACGTAAAAATCAAACACCAAAAGCGACATCAAAAACCTACGAAAATTTTCAAATGTATTTAACTCCGATTTTATGAATAAAATGAAATTATTATCAATATTATCTTATTCTATGATTATTTCTTACTAAGAAATAATTTTTTTGTATATTTTTAT
This sequence comes from Gastracanthus pulcherrimus, assembly GCA_949152435.1. Taxonomy (NCBI): domain Eukaryota; kingdom Metazoa; phylum Arthropoda; class Insecta; order Hymenoptera; family Pteromalidae; genus Gastracanthus; species Gastracanthus pulcherrimus. The sequence continues at coordinate 176,646,657 of OX424576.1, forward strand.
CAGGTCAATTTTAAACACTATTAGAGAAACTATAATTGAAATTCGGAATACGACATACGAGAAATGTGACAGTTTAGAGATTTGAATGATAACTTTAATTAATTTATAACAGAAAGTAAACATAAACATGTAATAAACAATAAGCTTAAGCTTTAAACAATAACATAAGCCTATGTGAAACAGTTTAATACGGTTAAAATATAAGAAAAAACGGATTCAAACCTCGAGTCATATAGGTTAAATGTTTGGGAGATTTCCCCATATATAAACCGTTAAGATTGACGTGTGACCAATGCACTTCAACTCTTGGTAAATACACAGTTTAAACTTCTGTTAAATACAAATTGACCAAACGGAACGATCGTTTAAGCAAAAAGAAAAAATTAAAAGCTTAATTTGTTAACATTACAAAGGTTTGCTGAATATTAAAAGCAAATCTAGAATTGTGTTACTTTTCTAAGAACTAATACATTTTTATAACTGAGGCCATTATTTATTGTCAATTGCTATAATATCAAAGTGAATTAATACGCAGTTGTTATGTAGTTACACTATTGAATACCACATGCAATAAAAAATAAAGCGGTCGTTCCAGTGCCAAATATATCTGGCATCGAATATTCACTAATTGATGATAAATATATGCACATATGTATGATGTGTTACCGAGTTGCATTTATGAGCGTTTATTTTTTATGTCTCGAGACAAAAATTGACCTTAAGTGGCAGTAGCGCACGGGTGCGTCAAAGTAACTTCTATGCAAAGTTATTTATAAAAAATTTATAACTAAAAGAACTATTATACTTCGATACATATAAAGAGTACTTATGTATCCAATACTGATTACAAATTTTGTAGCTAGGCACTTTTCGCTCATTTTATCATATTTTTCTTCAAGAGAATTAAATATTTAATGTTTGCTACAATTTCCATATCTCGTTCAGTGTTACAACATTAATGGTGAAATTTAACTTATTATACAATTTCAAGTTTAACATTTTTATTGTGTAAATAAAATTTTACAATTATCCAGCTAGAATCAGGTATGTATAATATAAAAATAAATGTTAATTATCTTAATTTCATAATATAGATTTTGCATAATTGCAAAATAAAACTTTGAAAGAATAATGTTACTACACTAAATAATAATAGTCGAAAAAGATTCTTATTATGTTAAATAAATATCAAAATCGTAGCAAATTGCTAACAGTGTTAGTTTTCTGTATGTTCATTTGTAACAACAGAATTATTACAAAATTATTACATTGCAGCTATGAAGAGAACAAAGTCGTATTTACGAATGCATAGAATACACACGTCAATCTTAACTGTTTATATATGTTTTACCCATATAGAGCTATACATGCAGCTGCCCTGTCTGATCAGCTGACTGCATCTTTACGGCACGCTCGGCTGTTTTGGTATTAAGCCAATGCAGACTACGCATATTGTTTCTTAAACACTCTAGGGCATTTCGTAATTAACAAATGCATTGTCTGTAGTACAAGCTTGGTTATCGATAGATCAGTTCTCGTCTTACCTCAAGTGAGTTGCAATGGCGGCGGGAGATGGCGGCACAGATGGCGCGAATTTTAAACTTTTTGACTCTAAAAGTTGGTGATTTTCCCCCTCCAGAGGGAGTACTACATAGTAATCTCGAAGAACGAGATTCGAAGTATAATACAAATGTAAAATACAAAATCACATATGCATTGTGACATATTTTAATCTCAAGAAAGAGGCGACACATGGCCATCATATTATAACTAAAATACAAAAATAATTTACCTTATCGATTTCAGAATATCATAAATATCGTAAAATAAAAAGATCATTGTAAAACAAACACGGATCGATGAATCTCAAAATTTCTTTTTAATTCAGAATCTTCATTAAAAAACGGAAGAAACGAGACGTGGGTTGCAAAAAATAACTTCGCGCTCTCGAGATATAAATAACAAAAAAAAAATTAAAAAAAGAACATAACCTCAAATAACTCGGAGTGTAAAGATCGTTATAATCTGGGCTTCTAACGGTCTTACGCGATAGAAAAGCTACTTTTCCGGAAATTTGCAGAAGGAATAATTACGTTTTACTTAAGTTATCGTTCGCCAAAAGAAAACGGTTTGTATTACAAAATGATTTTTGTTTCAAAAAATTCTTATCCATATTCCTAATTTCCTCAAATTTTTTCAATAATTTTTCATGTTATATTTCCCAAATATCACCTATTAACAAAACACGACGTCTTCGTGTATAACAGAAAAAAGAAAATAGCTGATTTAAAATTTCGGATAGGAAATGATAGGCAATTTTATGCTCTTTCAAATTCAATAAAAATGAATTAATGATATTATTTCAAACATACCAAAAAACCCAAAATACTAAAACTCAAAAATCGAAAAACCGCTAGGAAAACAGAAAAACATCGAAAAACAATACAAATTCTTATACATTCCCCGTTCTTTAAAAAGAAAACAAAATAATTGAGCTCTGAAACATTAATTTTGACCGTGAATGTTCACAGTAATCTTGATACACATCTGTTCACACACACATACTCACACACACTACACACACACACCACGCACACACACACACACCACACGCACACGCACACACGCACACACACACATACACACATACACATACACACATCCATACAGATTTTTTCTAAAAATAGTGTATTTTAACTCCTTATGTCTCAAAACATGTTTCTAACATGTTTTTAGTAAAATTTTATTTTTTACCATCACAAAGCTGAAAGTCGAAACAGAAAGATATTGCAATTCAAAATTAATGTATCAGAATAACAACTTTTATATTAGAATAATTAATTTAGTTTGAGGAAGCTAAGTGCCAATGAATTGGCAGCGGCTTGTCTATATTTAAAATCTCTTTTGAGAAAGTGAAATCTGGAGAGAGAAAAATTAACTTCAAAAGTAACCAGAGTTCCACTAGGTATTTAAAACCTTTTGTTTCGTACTTCTCAAGTATTCCTCTATCGATTACTATAAATCTGATATATGTTCACTCGGGGCCCAAGCTGGGCATAGTTCTTTCTACAATTATCTTGTATAAAATTTGAGCTAGTACTGGCATAATATGGATTTGTAAAAAATATTATTCTTGTTTGAATATCTGATTCATTATTGAGCATATATTACACAGATTCTGAATGAATAATCCGAGCTTACACATAACTATAAATGGACTTATAAGTAATTAGAGACACTATAAAGTGAACAAATATTTATTTTTTAATGGGATCGACTTCAACGAATGACTCTCTAAGAAAAAAAATTCTTTTTTATTAATAATATTGAAAAAATAATGGGGTCATAAAATACCCAATTATCAAAAATAATTTTTTGTTAATACTTAAAGAATTCTTTATGAACTCTTTTGTGAGTGTCTGAACAGAATTCTTTAAGGTTACCTTTAAGAGTTACGAATGTTCGGCCTATTTAATTTTTAAAGCGTTCTTAACGAATTCTTTTTATTAATCAATTTATGCATATAACGGCACGTTTTGTCATAGCTCAATATAGGGGAACCCAGGGTAAAGTGTACATAGTAACACTAACTGTGAAAGTCGAAAATAATGTATTTTTCAGAATTATAACATTACATTGTAAGTTGCACTTCTTACATTAATAAACATAATATCAAATTACAGAACAGTCATTTATTAAGTTTAATAATATTTAGTTATTTTTGAATAATGCCGGTTCACTGTACCCGGGCCTGCCAGTGCGGGGTAAAGTGAACTAGGATAGAATTAAATATTTTGAAAATGTTTTACTAGTTTTTGTACGGGAATAGATAAAACGTTAATTTAGATAATAATAAAACTTAAAACCTTTAAAATGCTGTAAAATACGAAAAAATTAAATATATAGGTTATGTTGGCCCATTTATGCTTAAATACAAAATGCGTTGCAACAAAGGCTTTATATATTATACTAACACGCACCTTGATAAATATTTTGTTAAATTTTCCATTTGGCCGCGTATAAATTAGTGCAACCGCATTCTTTTCCGGATCACTTTACCCCGATTCACTTTACTCCGAGACGTCGATTTTTCAAAATCCTTGTTTAAAAACAGAAAAACATCATCTAAAGCTCTGCAATAAAACTGATTATAAATATCTATAATCGTTATATTAAATTCGACAAACCAACTTTTTTTTTTTTTTTTTTTTTTAACGTCGCCATGTTTGTGCTCCCATGTGGTGCTAATCGACGACGGGGGTCTGCGGTGTGTTTTGTAAAAAAAGCACATGTAATTTTTACAGAGGTGCTTGTATCAATCGGCAGAGACTAGGATTCGAACCCGGGTCACCGGCGTGGGAATCCGACACTCTACCGACTGAGCCGCCGCAGGCCCCTGACAAACCAACTTTCTTTTAAGATCGAAAAATACAATTATTTTTCTTTCGTAGAATATTAATTGATATGTGAAACTTTTTTATTATCATCCTTGCATAAATATCTTTCACTAAAATTAAAATTAGGCATAAATAATAATTTATTTAAGAAATAATAAACATAATTCACTTTACCCGTACGTTCATTTTACCCCAGTTTCCTCTATAGTTGAACACACACAGTGCGCTTTTGAACACTGCACATATGATTGAACTTATAATTGTTTAAATTAATGACTTCTTTATTACCATTCAGGTAAAGAATATTTTTTTAATCATTTTTATTGTGAAAGCATAAAGATCTCCAAAAATCTTTTTTTTAATGATTATAATTTAAAAATATTTGTGATTAGTGATACTTTTTTAACATTTTTATATTTAATTTAGCGGCTGAAATAAAAAATATTTTTTATAAATTATGTATCAATGCTTTAGTCATTTAAATTCCAATCCCAAACTTTTTAAGGGGCCAAAAATTTACGAAACATAGGTTAAATGTATCGGTTACTGCGGATTTTCGTCTAAGCTAGATTATAAAGATAAAATCGGACAAGAAAACTAACTTATGCGTTAACTTTTTGGTTTTAACCAATGGTTGATTATTTCAGAAGTCGGAATAAATTATTATAGTGCCTAAAAAAGTAATTAATTAAATAATAAGAGGTAATTAAGAAGAATGTCTCATGCATGTATTACGGAAGACCCGTATGTATAACTGCACGTCTAATACGGCGGAATATAAATATGCATTAATATGACCGATAGTAGCATACTACAGATGTATACAAATATTTTGACGCCTGGTTCGATAAAAATAAATGATTTGGACCAATTCTAGTCGATTAATGTTTTATTTAGACTCGTGGTCCAAGATACCCCACTGGCCCACAAAGGATCACATTTTACTGTATCAAGTGTTAGATTTGAATTTACGGCCATATTCAAAATCGTGCTTGTTTGGCAATACTTAATCAGCGAGCTCCCGCTGTACGCACTCTTCCATTCGGAGACCTCAGTTACACTCTAGTGAAACGCTTGTACAATGCGTTTCCGCAACTTGAAAAACGTATCAAGCTGCATATACACGTGTTTGCGGCGTAATCCAAGACCATATCAAGCGAGCTGGAGTAAATTAATCATAAAGAAGGCTCTCCATCATGTGCCGAATATAGCAGAATTAACCATCATAACATAATCATCATTATGTTATCAATTATAATTATGTTATCGCAACTGCGGGAAAAAATTAACTTTGCTAGAAAATAGTTAAATTTCCTTTATTTCATTAAGTTCTAGCAATAACTCTGATTTTCGATTAGTCAACAGTCCATTAGTCCCGCTTTCCAAGTCAAAAAGTGGCCACAGCTGAGAATAAAGTACTATATGTAACTCGAGAAAACAGTCGATTTTTCCCTCGGGTGATACTGCCTTCGCTTCACTCGCTCGGGCAGTAAACTCACCCGCGGGAAAAATATTCAACTTTTTGCCCTTGTTACATAATGTACTATTAAGAATAGGTACGTAATAATAATAATTTCCGACATTTATTTAAAAAAATGAGAGTAAGTATATCTTACTAGATTCTGCCGAATTGTCGACACTATTGACGAAAGCGAAATGTGCTGATTGTGGGGAAATTTTTCTCAAATTTTCTTTATCTGATGAGCAGCATGGTTTCGCACATAAAATTCTTTTAAAGTGTGAACATTGCGAATTGAGTGGTTTGGAGACCAAGAAATCTGAAATTTATAAGTCTAAGCGAGTTACTTGTGCTGGATCGAATAGACCAGGATTTGATGTAATTTTAGGGCTGAGTACCGCTTTTAGTTATATAGGCAAGGGGTATGCCGGTATTGAACAGTTTGCGATGATAATGGACACGCGACCATATGTGAAATTGACTTTAAATTGCTATTCAAAAATACTCGAAAGCAGCATAGATCGATCAACTCAAATAATTTTAGATGAATGTCGGGTTCTCGTATTCTGAAGAAACCAATGAGACTAAAAATGCGGAAGAAACACAGATTGAAAATAACGATGGTAGCAAGCAAGATAGTAATCATGAAAATACAAAGCTCGATGATATGACTGATGGGTACGAGAAAGTTGATGAAAATTTAGCACATAATGTTGAAAACGTTGAGAAGAACAAACAAATAGATAAATGTGTAAATATGGGAATAAGTTACGATGGTTCTTGGGCTACGCGGGGTTATAAATCAAAGCATGTTTTTGGCAGCATTATAGATTTGCTGACTGGTTTCGTATTAGATTTCGAAATCGTGTAAAAATTCTGCCAAGCGTGTGCTATCGCTGCCAATGATTTGGGAGAAGATTCGCCAGAATTTTTCTTCTGGTTTCAAGGTCATGAAACGCATTGTCCAATCAATATAGCGAATCATTTGGAGCAATGTAGACGTCTGCGGTGGAAATAATATGGAGACGGTTAGCAAATTATGGATATCGATCACTACGATGCTTTAAGACGGGGATGGAAAAACTTTCAATCATTTTTCCGGTCTGAATATTTATGGTCCCGAATATCCACTTGCAAAAGAGGAATGTATCAACCATGTAGGTAAAAGGTAAACTGCACTCTTATAAAATATAATTACACCTTAGTATAATATCAAAGATTTTTTTATTAAAAAAATGGATGAATAAATAAAATAAAAGAAAATCTATAAACTTACATTACAATTCACTCAAAATACGAGAAATCGATGTTCTGAGGAATACTCATCAATTCTTGTATTGACTATAGATTATACAATGGTATAACAAATATTGTAAAGGAGGAGAAATCGCGTAAAGTCGAAAAAAATCGAATAAAGGTGATATTCAGGTAAAAAAATACTCAATACATTACTATTCGATTATATATATAATTATATATAAAATTATATTTATATATATAATGCATTGTGTAAATAATAATAATAAAAATAAAAATAGGCTATGAAAGAGGCAATCTATGCTTCTATTTATCATGCTGTTTCTTCTGACGAGAAACCTCAGCATTCCAAATGCCCTAAAGAAGCTTCTCCTTGGTGTTTTTATCAATCGGCATTAGCGAAGAATAAACAACCCGGTTCCCACGAAAAAGATGTACGAACAGCACTAAATAAAGTTTGCTTTGAAAAAGTGCAACCATTATACGAAAGATTGGCTGAGGACGCATTACTGACACGCTGTGCTAGATTCCTGACCCAAAATGCAAACGAAAGTTTATACAGAGTAATCTGGAATAAGTGCCCCAAAGAGGTTTTTGTTTCCAAATCACGAGTACGATTTGCAGCTTCGATAGTCATTGGCGAGTAGTACAATTTGGGAGTAAAAAAGACTGTAATAGAACTTCTGAAACAAATAGGGCTGGAAATTGGTCAAAACACATTGTCAATAGCGCAAAATATGGACGATCGGAAACTCAAGATGGGCGTGCAAAAATCATCGGAAACATATAAAAAAGCTCGAAGGATGATAACTTTGGCTAAGAGAAGATAAGAAAAAAATTTGCTCGAGAGTGAAGGACCGATGTGCAGAGCGGGAATGTTCTAATTTATATAACTATTAGCATCATATCGACTTGATACGACTTGATCGTAATGCGTATTTAGACGATTTTTTCTGCTATCTACAATAACATAAAAAGAATGATATATTTCATGTAAATAATAATAACTTTCTACCAGTGTGTATTATGTACTATATAGGTTGTATATTACTATGTTTATTATATATATATAATTTTCTGCGTTTCACAGAAAATATAATTCAAGTAAAAAAAATCAAATGACAATTGCATTATTGCAATACAGAATTCATTTTGCACTCATACAATATAACAAATTTCTGTTCATGCATAATGTTTTTTTGTAAATGAATTTGCATAACGCCAGTTTTTGGATAATGATTTACACAATATATATATATAACGAGTTATACATCCTTGTTTTTATTATGAGTATGGATTTCTGGTGTTTTACAAAGAGAAATCAATTATGAGATAAACTTCTCAAGCAGAGAAAGTAGAATGAAATTCTAGGTATCGCAGTTGAAATTCCTCTTTTTAGAATGCGCTGCAAATTTCAACATTTATATTGGAAAATTCTGCTGTACAAGTAAAATTGCTATACGAAAAAAAAAATATATGCACAATTGAGTCCGAAAGCAGGCCTACATATAAATAAGTAAGCCAGAGGGCCGCAGCATGTGCGCGACTCCGCGACCGGGCCTAAGCGGCACAGTAAATTTCCTACTCCTACTATATTTCATCTTTCGGGCTGAAAATTTTGTTGCTACTTCCTGCGATGATTTCAAACAACTTAGTACATGGATTAGGCTGAGCGTGCGATAAATCGGAACTTAAAAATCGAAAACCAAAGAAAAAAATTTGAAAATAGTGGAATTTTTTTTTTTTTAATGCGCTATCATATTTTTCATCCAAATTTGAGTCTAAAAAAAATTTTTCTCATCCTTCAAATATCACTAAGCTGAAATTTCACCGGTCCCTCCTCTTAAATGTTATTTCGAACGTTTAACTGAATCTAAATATTGTATAATTCTTACAACACACCGAATTTCAATTGAGAGTTCGAAATCACTTTTAATTTGAGTGTTTTTTTCTTGATTGGAATGATTGATTCTGGTACTGAGTTCGAAAAGTGGCAATTTAAATAAATTTAATAAACATTTGATCTTGGGTCCATTATTTTCTTTTTGTCATACACGCACGATTTTCGCGTTTGTTCATGCCTCTAAAGCGAGCTCAAAACAGCTGTTTTCCGACCGGCAGGCGAAAAAAAAATTTTTGTCCGCTCATAACAAATAAATTTCGACCAGCGGACGAAAAGTAGCTACTATAGCTACAGTATATAAATGTAAATGAAAATAGTAATTAATAAGATTTTATAATGTTGATTTATTTATCAAACTATTTAAAAAAGTATTGACTATCAATTTTACAATATAAATATATTTCTTGATCGTTTTTTAATAGTGGGCGCCATGGTGTTCGAGTTTCAGTGAATACGTATTCGACTGTGACTATTAATTAAATTACACCGATAAAAGATTTGTATTCAATTAAGGTCGATAATTTGCGAAAAATGGTAATATAGGAAATGATATAGCTGGTGGAAATCAATAGAATAAAAATAGTTTGAATATGAAGTCGGTTAACTAGAAGCTAGGTGACTGGTGAACACAATACTTAAAAAGGAAATAATTATTTACATTTTAAAATTTTGGAAAGACTTCCATAGCAACTGGCAATATTATTGATAATTTTAATTTGCTACTACTAGCAATTTCGTAGGTTATTTTAATATGCATCTTTACTGTTTTTTGTATAACTAACAATGTTGTTTAATTAATACCTATGAAATTGCTTAATATTTACAAGACAAGAAATTCAGAAAAAATATTCGATAAACGACGAATATATGTATACAATCGAAATAATAGGTTTTGAATTATGCATTGAAATGAAACGTTACTACTTTATACAATGTAATTTCAGTCGAGCTTCTAGTGCCCAAGTGAACGAATCGCGCTTGTATAAGTTTCCAAGTGAAACAATCACGCAGCTAGTAAGTATATCGTAAGTTATTGATAATATAGTTGAAAAATATTTTTTATTTTGCTGGAGCTGCCACGAAGATGACGAGCGACGGCACCGAAATAGCAGATGATTCAGTTGTTATATCAGGAATTGCTGGAAGATTTCCAAATTCAGCTAATGTGACGGAGTTTCAAAGTAATTTGTTAAACAAGATTGATTGTACTACGGCTAAACATGGAAGATGGAATATCGGTAATGAATCCATGATCTATTGCTATTTTTATCCATAAATTTTCTTTGATCCTTGTAGGTTCTTCCTCTTTCGAGTTGTGCAAAATATTGATAATGGCTAACAAATGGCTTATAATATTTACCGTTGCCATGTTTTTGTACCTATAATTGACCATGGGATTCTACGATGTGTTTGTAAATAAAGTACACTTGACGTGAAGTTCTTCTGTCAATAGATTGAATTTTTTTTATTACTGTAAGCTCATTGGATGGAACATTCGTTTATGCTAACCTCATTTGAGGATTTAAAAAAAAATCACAAAACTGGTCATGACAGTAGAACTTCATGTCGAGTGTAAACGAATCTTAAAGTAGTACATGAATCAATCGGCAGAGACTAGATTTGGAATCAAAATTACCGGAGTGTGATTTTACAGAATATTTTACTCAATGTTACTAGTTATATTAAATTTTTTCAATGAATTTCCGTTGTACGTTTTAGATATATAACAGTTTTAAGAGAAAATACGTTTTTGTTCATAGTCTTATCGAAAATTTCTGGTTAGAAAAAATAGGTATTTTTATGCTCTTTCAGATGCATTTACACTACATTAACATGCATTTATATTACAAAAACTGCTAATAAACTAAAAGATAAAACGAAAAGTTAAAAAAATTATATTTGACCTCCCATCGTGTAAAATAAATAAACAGAATGAGCTCTAAAAATTAAATTTGTCCGTGGATTAAGATATCGAGGGCCACACGCATACATACGCGCATACATACACACACATACACACATGCACAATGTGAAGTATTTTGATTACAAATGTCTCAAAACATGTTACTAAAATATTTTTCTTAATACTTTTTTTACTATCACAACACTTACTCTTTGAAGAAACAGTAAAACATTGAGAAGTAGGTAATTTAAAGTTAAAGATTTTAATTATACCGTACATACCTACTGGGAAAATGACACATATTGCGTGGGGGTTCTCTGTATGCTAAATGGTTAAAAGACACTACAGGTGTTATTTCCTATAACGCACTCAACAGCGTTACGTAATGAAAATAACGCGTGCGTTTTTTTTACTATAAATACTTGATAATATATGTAGTTTTACCGTTTTAAAGCCTCCAAATCTTAATCCTACGTGACACAAGATATTATTATTCTCAATACTATATTTATTGGAAAAATTTTACGGCGTGCATGTTTCTATGTGATACGATCAACAATTTTTTGCCAACAGTAAATTGCAACCTTATGGCATGTACTAAATCTTTAACAGTTTACTTTAACGTTAAAGATTTTATTTTATCATTATTTTTCAGAGAACAAATCAATATTTTAAGAATTACTAAGAAAAATTTTTAAACAAAAATTTGTTTGTACTTCGAAAAATAATGATAAAAAAAGTTTCAACGAAAAATTAAACTGTAATAGTTTTAACCTATGATAAAAGGAATTAAATTACCGTCGGAAAACATATTTTTGTTGATCGTATCACCTAGAAACGTGCACGTCGCAAAGTTTTCGCAATAAATATAGTATTGATAATATCTTGTGTCGCGTAGAAACAAGATTTTCAGGTTTTATAATGGTAAAGTTACAAATATTATCAAGTATTTACAGTAATAGAAATTTCAGAGAAGTTGCTTTAAAAGGAAATAGTACATTTTGATACTATTGCGAGAATGTGATTTTAACCTTGTGTGAAAGTTTGTACACGCGCGAAGCGAGTGTGAAAATGTCACACAAGTTTGAAATTACATTGTCGCACATTTATCGAACCGTATGTTTTTACACGACGTGTGCGAAGTTCGATTTAGCATACACTTATTTGACGCAGCGTGTGCGAATCCGAGTTTCACGCACGGAGTATCAAACAGTATATTGTGTACCGAGACTAGATGTGGCCGTTTTTCGACACGGTGCAACTGTCGTCCTGTTTTATAAAGAAATTAAATATGTATACCTACACATACATTGATTTATATACACTCACACCCATATATACACACATAGAGATATACATCATTCACAATGAAATAATTATTATCGTATATTAAAGTTCTTCAAGTAAATGAAAGATAAGATAATTTAATTAATTTTAATCTAATATTTAAAAGTCTGTACCGTACGCTGTAACACGCACGTATGCACGCACGTACGCTGTAGTAAGCTCAAAAGTTTTTACCGCCCGTTCGTGCGGGCGGCAAAGAACATTTTGCTCGCCGGTCGGTAAACGGCTACATCTTGTCCGTTTGAAATGCACGAAAAAGCCTGAAAATCGTGCATGTGTTACAAAATAATTTTTATTAGCTCATGATAAAGAAATTCTTTTTTCGAGGTTAATTCAGGCCGGTCCTCTTAAAACATTGCACACAACGTATGATTTAACTTATAGTAAATAACTTTATCGCCAAGCACGGCTACACGAAAGTCAAAATATATCCTTTTTTAAATAACGTTTTTGACTTTTTTGTGACCGTACTTATTTATTTACTCAAATTAACTCTTAAGAATATTTCTTTACAAGATAATAAAACCCGATAAAATGTGATCTCCGTCGTAAAAATAAGTTTTTTATCTTATAATTTTCTACAATATTAAGATTATAATGGCCTGCCGACTCTAGTCACCTTAAAAGTTTCACTGATTTTTGTTAAAATTCACTGAAGATGTGACCCATGTATGTAGGTTCAGGGTAGATGGATATTAACAGCGGTTTTAATTAATGTACTAAAATAAATATTATGTTGGGTGCACGTAGACTTCAGTGCACTTACGCAGCAAAAGAACGGCTGATTTGGGTGAAATGTATCCGTTTTAGTCCAAATATTTTAATTTTAATCTGAAAAATGCAGAAATATCTGAGAAATCGTTGCATATATAGCAAAAAGATATTATTTCATCTGTTTTATGTACATATTTTAAATACTCAAATGATTTGTTTTTCCGCTACCGAGGGATGCATTTGTCTACGTGTACCTAGGGAATGTTCTAGGGAGGGATCGGAAAATGCAGTAAAGTAGCAAAACCGGAAATGCCTAGTTTTGGTTAATATAGAAATTCAGAGAAAAAATTAACTCTCACATTATGTTAATTATGCACTTTTTAACTAATTTGAATAAGCTTTTTTATTTAATTAAAGGAGTCTAATTTGTTTAATTAAGCATTAGTGTTATTAAGCAAAATTACAAAGCCGGAAGTATATATGTTTTCTTAACACGTGCATGTAAAAGGCCCTTTTCCATGCATCTAAAGCGAATGGCAAGTTATAGCATTTCGAACGTTTTCGCCGGAGCGGGAGGTAATAATTACCTCCCGGTCCTAAATAACAATTTTCAAATTTGTAGAAAATTTAGACAATTTTGATAACTGGAAAAATTTGGAAATTTTTGGAAAATTTTGATAATTTTTGAAAATTTTTGATAAATTTGGAAAATTTTTGATAAATTTTGAAAATTTTTGATAAATTTTGAAAATTTTTGATAAATTTGGAAAATTTTTGATAAATTTTGAAAATTTTTGATAAATTTTGAAAATTTTTGATAAATTTTGAAAATTTTTGATAAATTTTGAAAATTTTTGATAAATTTTGAAAATTTTTGATAAATTTTGAAAATTTTTGATAAATTTTGTAAATTTTTGATAAATTTTGAAAATTTTTGATAAATTTTGAAAGCTGTTATTTTGAAGATGAAATTGTAATTTAATTCTGTAAGTAAATGTTCCAGAGCAAACCCCTGACTGAGCTGGAACCCGTACGGGTTCGAGCGCACCCAGAAACGCTATACGGGTTCCAGCGCAAACCGGCCGACTGAGTTGGAACCCGTACGGGTTCTAGCGCACCCAGAAACCCTATACGGGTTCCAGCGCAAACCGGCCGACTGAGTTGGAACCCGTACGGGTTCTAGCGCACCCAGAAACCCTATACGGGTTCCAGCGCAAACCCCCGATTGAGCCGTGACCCGCACTACGTGGTCCCCCCTTGTAAGTAAACTTATAAGAAAAAAGAATTTCATATTGGAACAATTTACTTACATTGAGGAAGTCAAGTGCCAATGAATTGACAGCGGTTTTCTATATGTTCTGGGGATCTAAAAGTAGAATATCGTTTAAGATTTGATATATGTAACAACTATCTTTTTTTTCAACAACTACTTATGGATCATATAAAATAAACATATGATATGGATCATATTTCAGGTAATAAAGCAGGGGTTAATCAAGTGATCTTATCAGATGATCTTATCAGGTGATCTTATCAGATCATTATTTCAGGTGTCTTATAATGACAAAACATCAGCTGATGTAGTAGCTGATTTTTTACGGGTTTTATCACTTCATTTTTTTGTAGAGTACTCATAAAATTTGACTTTTATATTGTTCGGAATTCGCGATTAAACAATACTATGCGATCTTAAGGGATGCAATCCAAGCTGTCGTACGATATTAAACATATATTATATCTATATATATTGAAGTATATATTCTTATTCTACTATTCTTAATCAGCTACGCAATTTCATCGCCAGGTGAAACTTACATAGAATTTCTGGTACAGTCGTTTATTGTTTAATCAGGAATATAATATACATTATATTATCTTTATTTTAGATGATCCTAAAATTCCACAAGGACTTGGATCGTGCAAAAATGTTAATAAATTTGACCGTGTTTTTTTTGGCATTCGTCATAAACTTGCTCATACAATGAACCCAACATCCAGATTATTATTAGAACATACTTTTGAGGCAGTCATAGATGCAGGCATAAATCCTCGAAGTTTAAAAGGAAAAAATATAGCAGTATTTACTACTACGAATTTATCAGAAGCAGAAAAAAAGATATTTGCCTTTAAAAATCAGGTAATAAATTTGACTATCTACTTAACTAAATATAATTAGAATTATATGGGCGTGCATATGTTGACTTTTCCGCAGCTTAGGGGGTACCTATAGCTTAAATCTGTAATAATGATTGGTATGTTTAATGCTATAGAATAGTATATTACGCAACTAGTGCGAAAAATAGGTAATTCCTGCATGAGTCGAGTTTGTCGCCCGAGCAAAGCAAGGGTGACGAAAACATGAGTGCCAGAATGACCTATGTGCACGGGTTACGTATTCGCTGTGAGCATGTGGTATATAGTACATGTTATCTTATTTTCAAGAATAGCGCCATTTTACGGTCGAGTGACGTGATCGGGGTAGTACAAAATACATAGGCTCTTATGGCAATGAAAATAATATTTTTTTAATTACTAATGAATCTGAGAATATCCTTATAATGTTTTTTAAAAATAAATAAATATGTCAATTCAAGAAAAAAATTTGAGATCACATAAATTGTCAAAAACTTATAAAAAATTATTTTCATTGAATATCCAAAACTAGAGCCTATCTATTTTTCATCATACGTGCTGGAAAAATGACATATTTCGTGACGGTTTTGCGTACGGTAAATGGTCAATAACACACTGCGTGCGTTATTCCCATAACACACACGAGTACCTTATAGGAAATAACACCCGTACTGTCTTTTGACCATTTAGCGTACACAAAACCCCTACCCAATATACGTCATATTCCCAGCACTTATACTAAAAAGTGTCCAATAGCGCCACTGGGGCGACATGTCGACATTGGCCACAGTACCGCACTTGTTAAACAATGTGCTATTTCCTAACTAAGTTCGAAAATTTTTGCACACTCATTTTACATTTCCGCACCAGTGCGGGAGTATACTATTTTTCACGCTCATTTCGGTGTGCAAAACCAAATTTTGGTAAGCAAGTTTCGGTGGCAAATGTCAGCTGACGAAAAAAGCTACTGATTCGAGACATCGCCCTTTGGGGGACGTGCTCCATTAGTAGTATTTTGAGACTTCTTTTTAAATATCTCCAAGACCAATCAAAATATTTTAATAGAACCGCCACCAAATAATTACTTATAAAAAAACGCCTAATAGGCACAACTTTTGCTCTGAGGTGTTGCAACTCCTATTTTTTAGGAGGTTAAAAATACATTTTTTTGGTAAATTTTACTTCAGAAAAACCATAAATAGCTGAAATTATGATGGAAAATTCTTATTTATAACGGAAATAGTAAACTAAAAATGACATATTTTGGTTTTTGAAAAAAATAAATTCCAGAGGGTGAACTACCCCTAATTAAATTTTATTATTTTTCTGTCACTAATAATTGATTTGGCACGGTGTAATTCACGATCAACTATCAATAACACAAATAATGTTTCATCGTAACATAATAGTTTTAATTTAGCAATATTTATTATTTCAGAGGGGGTGATCTACCCCCAATATATTGCATTTAAAGTATCTCACCGATTTCGCGCATTTTGTGATATATTGTAGAACATCAAAAAATATTTGTTACGTATTATTTTTGTGTTGTCTCGCATCAATATCTCAATTGATGGTTGCATTTCTTATTCTTGAGGGTTGAAATAGTAAAATATAAACTTTTTTCTTTTAGTCAATTAAAAAAAAATTAATCAAAAATAAAAAAAAATTAAATTAATATATAATAATAAAATTGAGAGCTGAAGTCAGCACATTTATGTTTTTTGAATAAATTTATTTTTTAGAAACAACTGTCTTTAGAAAAATAAATAAGAGAATTCACATTTTAAAGAAAAAATTGGAAGGGATCAATAACAGTATATTGCTTCCAAACGTTCAAAAATTGCATTAACGTAACCAAGATAGTTTAATTGCATTTTTTTAAAGGTATAAAATTTCTACATTATATTTTGTCATTCACTATATTTTAGTTTGCCATTTTTATATAGTGCAACTTCAATAATTTGTTTAAATATTTGTGGGTTTATTTATAAAGATATTTGACATAATCTGTACAGTAATGATATTCGTGAAAGAAAAGACTTATACCATGAACACTAGAATCGCTGGATGGAAACAACCTAGAACTTCGTACCGTACATTACATTTATTTCCAAAAGCAAATTTAACCGGATTCTCAAAATTACTCGGTTTTCGTCGACATATCCACTTTTGTACCAAAATTATCTGAACAGATTGATGTATCTTGTTGAAGCTAATTGATTATGGACAAGTGATTGAAGCTTGATAATGTTGTCCCTTAAATGCAAATTCAAATCTTCGTTCATGTAACACTATCAGAGAAATGTTTTACGTAGTAAAACTATATACATCCAACGGTTGTATTTTGCCAGTTATTGCTTTTGGAATTAATTTCAAATCGATTTTTTTATTTACAGGCGTTGCTTCTGCTACTGCTTTAGAATAATGACCACTCCATGAATCGATTAATAATACACTTGAAAAACCAACGTTTATAAAATATATATTTTGCAGTCAGGCTTTCCGTTATAAATAAGTATTTTCTATAAAAATTTCAGCGATTTGCGGTTTCTCTGAAGTAAAATTTACATAAAAAATGTATTTTTACTTTCCTAAAAAATAGGGGATGCAACCTAGAACATAAATAGTGCCTACATAAGCGTCTTTTTATAAGTAATAATTTGCTGCCAGTTTTATTAAAAAATTTTGATTGGTCTTAAAGATATTTAAAAAAAACTGGTTTTGACTGTAAACTTTGGGGGTGGTTTTCATCCCTTATAAGGGCTTATCAGTAGGGTGCCGATTGCCTATGTATGGAGGGCATCGTTCTTTAACTCTGTTGTATTCGTTGATTTTCTGTGTATTTTCAGTTAGCAACTTCAATCGTTAATAACTTTGGATTAGAGCATTATTTTTATACGATACAAACCGCAAAATAAATCTCTTTACGTTTAGTTTTATCATCTTTTGTACCATTTTTCTAACATTAAAGCTTGAAGACTTATGATATTAAGAAGTGCTACCATGTTTCACTAAAATAACGGATATTTGGGGTACAATGGCTTATATCTGGTATAGAAACGTCCATTCAAGTAAACTACGGGTAGTAGGCTTCATTTTTAGGTACCAGAAACCACCTCCCGTGCACTCTCCTTGTCATTTACTTCTAGGGGGTCAACAGGAAGAAGCCAGTATATATTATAGTACAAAAAATAGCTTTTGTTTAAAATGATAACGCAAATGGTGATGCTATAACAATAAAGCAATAATGTGCACGTGTATATAGTTGTGTACAAATTCACTTAAATTTTCGTAACTAAAAAGAGATTTAGTATTCATACAAAAAATAACAAATGAATTCCAGTGGAGAAAATAAAAAGGTTTTGATTAATTTTATAGGCAGATGGATTCGGTATTGTGGGTTGCAGCAAAGCTATGTTTGCAAACCGCATTTCATTTTTTTTTGGTTTCACTGGAACAAGTCTGAACATGGACGCTGGTTGCGCAGGTACTGCATCAGCTCTTGAGAAAGCTTATTTTGCTTTAAGGGATGGCGAATGCGATGGTGCAATTGTAGCAGGAGCTATAATAAATATGCATCCACATCTTTCCTATCAACTGAAACTTTTAGGTAAGAATTTTTGAGATACTGATTTTCTTATTTAAGTTTAGTTTCTTTACTTAAAGGGGTCTGAAAGTCAATTTCTTGAATTACCGACAGAACCATGCATTATTTACTTTATAAACAAAATTATATATCCTTAGCTAAAATCCAAACTTTCTTGTCCTTCATTGAGCAATAATCGACCTATGAAGTCTTAAACGTTAAAAGTAACGGTACCTTAAGAAATTACTGGAATGACATTTTCCAATTTTCATTCTAATAATTTTTTGAAGGTCGTTGAATTTAACCTCTGAATCTTTGTACAAGGGTCTATTACTACTCAATAAAGAACAGGTAAGTTTGGGATTTATCTAATAATTATTTACGTCCTGGTCGGTAAAAATCAAGGTGGGAAATTTTAATTTTTATTTGCTTTTGTACACCTAAATATCTTACAAATAGAAACACTAAACGAACACACTAAGAACGAAAAGATTTTTTAGTCCAAAAATATTATAAGATATAATTTATATGCTAAATCTATGGTTGAATGGAAGGAACTTCACTTTACTGAAAAACAAAATTATTTCTTCATGTACAAAAAAATGGCCAATTCAATATATCTGGTTTAAAAAAATAGGAAGTTTGAAGCTCTATTTTAAATGCATTTGAACTAAATTAATTATATTTAAAACGATTAGTATGCCTTTTATCTTGCAACGCATTCATATGGCCATTTTACGAACCGATAAGCATCAATAAAAGTTGAAATTTTCGTATCGATAATGCACTTTATGGTAAAAACGAATATATGCATTTAAAAATACGTAAAAAAGCTACAATTTGATGTACCGTATGATCTTTTTCGCTCGTATCACTCTGAGAAAAGCGGTTTCTTTACCTGCATATGCTGATAAGAGATCAGTGTTTTTATGCTTTCACGCGTATGCATGACACTTTCTATGGTATCCTAAAATGATTCATAAACCGAGATCTTCTATAGGTGACCATATTACCTGTATGGGCATATGATATATGTCTTACAGTTGTGTCTACCTTGCAGGACAAAAAACACGCGTGTAAACTGTTACAGACAAACGACTGGTGCTTTAACAGACTTTGTCATTTTCTAGTATACGTATACTAATTACTAAAATGAATTAGCCATTTATATGATGTAACTCATCGAAATAGTTATACTACCGTGACTATATAAAAAATACGATTAAATAAAATTTTGTAAACATATTTCTATATTAGGTAATGCAAATAAATACATATAATTTTTCTATAGGAGAATACATATTGAACCATTTAAACTTATTATATTGTTAATTTTTTTTCAGCCGTAATTTCTTTAAAAATCATAGAATGGTCAATAGGAATTATTCATTAATTTGAAATAAATACTTTTCTTATAAACTCCTATAACTATTTTATCAGAAAAATCTTATAAAATGTTTATACATTTGTAAAAGCTCCGTTGTAATACGTATTTTCCAATTAAAACCAATATAGAAATAGTATACTTTCAAGTTCTCGTAGAAACATTAAATGTTTACTAGGAAATTTTTTTCCTGATTAGATCACTAGATATTTTATGGGATTTTATGAGGTTTTATTGGATCCTTTCAACAGCGGTGTTTCTTACATAAAAACTTAATTTATTTATGCTTATAATTTTAGTAGTTTATTAGTACTGATATAATGTTCACTTTAGACATCTGCGTAAAAAATTTACTGACAAAACTCCCGTTAACCTGTTTTAACAGACAAAACCTGCTAAAATCTTTTACCATGTGTGCTATAAATTCATTAGAATAAAATGTCTGTATTATATGCTTATATTACTGCGATTATAGGTGTTTTATCATCTGACGGCAAAACCAGAAGCTTTGATGATACTGCTGATGGACACACTCGTAGTGATTCTATATCAGTAATATATTTGCAAAGAGCACGAGATGCCAAACGCATCTATACGGAAGTTGTAAATGTACGAACTCGTCACGTTGATTGTTATGATATAGATAGCATAATGTATCCCACGATGGAGCCTCAAGTTGAACTAATGGAAGAACTGCTAAACGAAACTGGACTGTCACCAAACGATATTTCATTCTTGGAGGCAAGCGGCACAGGTTTAAAAGACGTCGATGCACGGGAACTAGAAGCCATTGATAAAGTATACAGCAAACGTAAGGAGCCCCTGTTCATAGGGTCTGTCTCATCTAATATCGGAAATGCCGTAAATGTAAACACTCTCAATTCAATTATAAAGGTAAGTTTGTTTTAAAGTGATTCATATTTTTGTATAGTTTGGATGTCCGTATTACTGACACATACTGAACTACTAACACCCAAATTTATTTTATTATAAATAAATAAATGGAACAAAAATGCTTTGCTAAAAAATGAAAAGATATTAAAGTACTTTAAAAACAGAAAATGAAGAGTCAAATTAAACGGCTGAAGTTTCGAAAACGTTAGTACATAACAAAGAAATAGAAAAATACGGAAAACAAATTTTCTCTTTTCCTTTGTTATATATAAATACTGACATTTTCGAAAGTTCAGCCATTTTATTTGCATTCATTTTACTTTTTACGTTTTTAGTGTGGTTTTAAAAAATTTCCCATTATTTATAATACATTTATATACACATAAATAATTTATACAATAGGGAAGAGACATGGTATTTCAATTACACTGAAATTATTTTTTATTCTATAGAATAGTGTTAATATATACCCAATACGCCTTTTTCGTGAAGATTGAGCATTTATACAATTTATAAATATTAATTGAAAGTTTATAACTTTCAACAGCGTTTAAACTGCTGACTCCTTGTGATTGGTACATAAATTCAAGATGTTTGCCGTAGCATGCATCCTCTTTCGTTGGTACATTAAGAAATTTCTTTGCTATAGTTATAACTTAGATCACACATATAGAAAAATCTTTAGAACGTGTTTTTTATGCATCACTGGTCTTTTGTATTCCACAATATTTTGTAATCGGGTAGTATTATCATTGATTATCTATATATTGTTTATCATGGTGCGCGGCCATGTTAGGGCGCGCTTTAAATTCTAATTTGAAATTATATATTATAAAAAATTTCCAAGCAAATATTGACTTAAAAAATTTCTTTACACAAGCATATTATATTTTTTGAAGGCACTGTTTAACTGCCTGCACAGTTTAAACATGATTAATTAATAATAACATGCATTTTATTATACATAGAAAAAGTACCTAATTACTTCGTATTATTAGTATTAGAATTAGTCCATGAGAAAATTGTAACATAAGAAATACTATGTGAAATATTTTTAGATGATTATAGCATCGGAGACTGGACAAATTCCACCAAATTTAAATTATAAGAATCCTAACTCAAAAGCAGAATGTTTGAAAAGTGGCAGAGTACGCATTGCTACTGAGTTGATACCTTGGAAAGGAAAATATGCTTCTGTAAATACACTTTGTTATAATGGATTATTTGGAAACGTTCTTCTAAAACTGCCAAATATTAAGAAAAAAAATAATGGAGTTCCTGAGGATGATCTTCCACGGCTTGTTACTGTATCAGGTCGGACTGAAGAAGCCATCGTATCTCTATTGAATTACGTAAGACAACATAAATAAATACTTTTTCATATTAAATGTTTTACGGAGATAATACAAAAATACAGATCCAACTTCGATAAATAATGTTTAATAAAATATCTATCTTGACTTTTTATAAATATCGTAGTTACTCATCCATTAAAGTAACAATACATTTTTACAAGGTCGATGATGTCAGTAAAATTACTTCAAATAATTTTATCTGGTAGCAAAAAATATTACTTTGTTATTCAAGGTTCGGAAACTGTTTGATCTTACTATTATAAACTTACTATTATAAATACTTTGATTAAAGTTATCTTATAGATTAGCAATCACAAATAATTTGCTTTGATACAAATTCAATTAATCTGAAAGGTGCGAAGTTTTCACTAACTATTATTATTATTATTATTATTATTATGATTTGTAATAAGTGACCTCGAAAACCTCTGTATACCAAATTATACCAAATTTTATCGAAATATATACATAAAATTGAGTAAACACTAACGTTACCGACTACGCCATTTAGAGATTTTTTAAATTTTGACTTTTGATTCGTAATCAGCGACCCCGAAAACTCCTGAATACCAAGTTTTATCAAATTTTATCAAAATGTGTATAAAATTGAGTAAATACGATAGTTACTGGCTCCGCCAGTTTTTATTACATTCTGACTTTTTATTCGTAATCAGCAACCTCGAAAAACTCTGTATACCAAATTTTACCAATATTATCAATACGTGCATAAAATCGAGTAAACACTACAGTTACTGGCTCCACTATTTTGATTTTTTGAAATTTTTACTTTTGATTCGTAATCAGCGACTCCAAAAATCCCCGTATACCAAAATTGACCAAATTGTATAGGTAGATGCATAAAATTAGAGTTATTCTCAAAAACTCTATATCGGGGTGCTCTTTTTCGGAGTTATTCTTAAAAATCCCAGAGCGGAGTGCTCCTTCTCGGAGTTATTCTTAAAAGCCCTCAGAAAGAGTCGTAAGAAGCGCCTCCTTTCGGAGCACTCCGACCCCTGTTTAGCTGTGGTTTCTTTGTTGACTTGCTACAATAGTCAGTTAGAAAATTGTTAATTCATACGTGAAAATAGTTCTTCTTACATATAATTCTTTTAAATCAGAAATGTGGTAAGGATGAGGTTTTCGTGTTCCTAGATTATTTGTATGAAACGCATTGATAGTATGATCTGTGGCGCTAATTTACAAGTTTTTAAATATGTAACATAGGTAGTCAGACTTCTGGTCTGAACATATTAACTTCACATACCTTGTAAAAATTAAAATTATCATTAATATAAATTTCTTTTACATATTCTGGGTATAAAATACATCATTTTCTTAAAATTTCAGAGTTTTAAAATTTTTCACTTGCTCACTTGCTTACATATATATATATATATATATATATATATATATATAATCTTTTTTATTTTTCTGAAAAAAGTAAGTAATTAAAAAATATTTTTAGATGGAAAGTAATCGTGTTGACGTTGAATTATTACAAATGCTTTATGATATTTTTGAACACGGAATCGAAGGACATTTATACCGAGGATATACCATACTTCCTGCAAAGGGTGTGGTAGCGCTTAAGTCGAAAAAGCCAAAATTTGCTTTCGATTCTGGAGTGAAGCGGAAAGTCTGGTGGGTATTTTCAGGAATGGGATCTCAATGGCCTGGAATGGGTAAGCATACAATTAAATCATAATTACGGGGGAATGCCATGTTTATGCTTCTTGCAGAAAACGAAAATCTATTTCTGAATCTGATTTTCCTTTTGCAATTTTTTTTATTGATCCCTAACTGTGTTTTTAACAGTTGCTATGCCTAAAAACGATTTGGCGTGCAATGGTATTAAAAGGTGGTCCTATAGTAAAATTTTACGACAAACTCGATATTTTTGTTATTTAATTTGCTGATACTTTGTACATTTCTAGAACAAAAAAATATTTTGTATTGGCAATATTGGCCATAAAAATAATTTTAATGAACTTAATAGTTATATACGTATTTTTCCTCCGATCTTTATTGCACACAATCCAATGTGTTCTTACATTAACCAAATCCAAATTTGTGTCCTAATCTATTATATACTATGCAGATAAACTTCTGAAAACATAGATTATTAAAAAAAATTTTAATCGGTATTCTGCGATAGAGAAATTGTTTAAAAATTATCAGAAAATTATTTCTCTTTTACAAAAGTGCGGTTTTCTTCATTTATGGTTTTCCAATGTTCAGCAAGTCTTATTCGCATTACAATCATGAACTCCGATTTTAGAAAAAAAAATATTTATAAAGTGTTGCTCATGAATAGAGTTAAAAATGTATTTATTCAGGTTAATTTTAGAATATAAATTCAATATAATTTTATTTCTCTTTATAATTGTGATTTAAAAATTTGGAGTTCACAGTTCTGTGTGGTATAGATGTTGGATATTACATATTTTTTTCAAATGTTATACTTGTATTCCCACGCGCAAGGACAGTTTTGAAAAAACATCAATTTTCATTGAAAATTGCTAGTTTTTCCTGCATAACTATGGGTAACCTGTCTAAAAGATTATGAAAATTTACAAAAAACTTTCTTTTTTTATAACAAGTATAACCACCGATTTAAACAAATTTTATCATATAACTAGCAAATTAAAAAAATTTACTATAGGACCACCTTAAGCGCAAACAGAAGAATATTATGCAGTAATATCAATTTGAAAATTATAAAGCTTGATATTCCTCATCTTTTATGCAAAATCTTTAAATGTTACATTAAAAAATAGTAGTCAATTCAATGACACGTATATAGTTTCCTAAAACTCAATTAATTATTCTCATATGAAATTCATTAATCTAATATATTAATTTAATTTATGTAAAAAATCTTTGCCCGTTGATTTAATAAATAAATAAATTATTTAACAATTGATTTTATTTAAATTTAATTTTAAATAATAACTAAAAAGACATCTGGCGTTTCCTTACGGGGATTAGTGCCGTATTTTCTTAATGAAATGTCATTTGGTTTATATAGAAATTCACAAACTTGTTCATTTCGCAATAAGCAAGAAGCAGAATTAGAGTATTAGACCGTAATAGGGCTTTTGTAGAATTACGGAAGGGTTAATAACTGATTTTCAATGATATTTTCAACAAAGAAGTTTCGTAAGGTGTGTTTAATGTATATTTAATTATATTATTTATTACTGGTCAAAATTTTAGAAAGCCTAGCGTCACGGTAAGTGAGATATTTAACCTGAAAGTTTTGATATTTAACATGTAAGGCCTATACAATTATATAAAGTATGCCTGAATGATACATTTTTATTTATAACTTTTAGAATTTTGTTAGAATTTGTTTGAAAAACTGATATGTTATGGGTAAAAGTCAAAAAGTCGACCAAGTCGTGTCCCCGTTATTTTACACAAATTTAAAATGATATATTGGCCTAATTCAAAACCAGATATATTATATATAACATTTAGAACATTACTGCAAAGTTTCAATATTATTGATTGATTTGATTTTAAATTAAAAATAAAACATACTATGAAATGTCAGGTGTTTCCCGTGTCCCCAACCAACTTTCTCTGATATTATTTTAAAATTTTATTACGAGATGATGTTTCAAGAGTAAACTAGGCAGCATATTGATTAAAATTATTTTCAGCTATCAAATAAATTAAGTGTAATATCTAAACGTTCATGCTGTGAGTATTTGAAAATGACTTAAAATCTGTCCCTCGGTTTTTGCGTCAGTGTGTCCCGTCCTTTAAAATTAATTTGATTTGTATAGAGGTGTGTAAATTGATTATCAACGCAAGTTATATTTGTTAATTTAACCGTTCCTTTTCATTTATTGGTGATTTTAAAAGGTTTCATTGTATATTTTTAGTAAAGTCGAATTATAACTGCATTTTGTCTTGAGTACCTTAAATGATGTCATGTGTACCCAGTGCTGTAACTAAACAGATATCAACAAATTTTAAATAGTAACTTCGAAAATAAGTTTATCGTATAAAACAATATAAGAATTGCTCTTCCGGATTTTCATTTAAGTTTAAATTACGAATGAGGAAGAAATTATTGTGAAAATTTTGTCGCCCGTTTACCATGTGTGTCCCGACGTTTGATCAAACATAATGTTAACCTCTTAAAAAGTCGTGCATTTCAGTTACAAATAGTGCGCAAAGATCAAGCTAAATTATTCTTATTTCTATTAAAATGTTCACGAGAAATAGATTTGATAATCACTATATCTATAAGGGATACCATTTCATTCAAACGTTTATATTACGCTTCGTGTTTAATGTTTTCATAAGATTATCAGATTATTTATGTAAGATTTATGCTACAATATAATATAATTTACACTTTTAAGAACTTATAACCCTATTATATGGTGATTTAAAATAAAATGAACTTTTGACTACGTTTGTAGCACGACTACCCCATTAAAGCATATACGATCAGCATCGACCGACTGATACTGAGGAAGCATAACAAACATATTGCGACTCTGTCAGAGTTCATTAAGTAAGGTTTGTACTAGCGATTGAACATTGAATTGTACAAATAGTCTAAACGCTTATTTATAGAAACTTTGTTCTTCATAATTAACTTAAAAGAATTTGAGGATGTATAAAATAAGTATCATTTTCGGCGAGAACTTTGATGTAGTTTGTAAAAATTAGCGATTTTCTATGAAAAATGAGTAAGGTCGCGAATTTTTAGGAATGTACCAAAAAATCGTAGAAAATAAAATCATAAAATATTTTGTACATGTTCTTTTGGAAACTACAAGTCTACAAAAGAAAATGATCAATAAAAAATTTAACTATCTACGATAAATAAATATTAGGGAAAAAGCGGATTTGGATTTACTTCGCAATTAAGTTACGAAGACATCTCTTTTTGACCAAAACAACTGCCTAGTTCCCTTAATAAACAGCTACCAACATGTATTAACGTGTAAATAAACACATACAAAGAGACAAATATACACGCATATGCGTACATACAAGAACTTTTAAAAAAATAGTGTTTTTTGTCAAATATAAGTTATTTTTAGAAAAGTGAAAATTTAGGATGCTATTTTAAAAAACAAAAACAGTTAAAAGAACAAACAATAGAGAAGCATGTTTAAAAAAATTGCAAATTTGGTATGCTATTTCATAAAATCAAAAATAATTTAAAGAACAAACAGTTCAAGATTATGTTTTAAAAACCTCCAAATGTAGGATGCATTTTTATAAAAACAAAAACTGTTGAAATAACAAACGGTTAAATCACGTGTTTTAAAAGCCCAATTATAAACTTATAATTAAAACTATGTGCAAATACTTTATAGGCCCACTATACGCACGAAGGTGTGAATATCGTGCATGTTACAAAAAGGTACTTTTGACATATGGAGATTGTAAAGCCTTTAGACTTTTTAAAAACACAAATCAAAGCTTGCTTCATTTCACAATTATTTTCAATATTGTCATTTTGGTTTTTATTACTCTATACTAACTTCGAAATCTTTAATCATTTAGTTTAATTGAAAAAAAAATCAATCTCATATTCGTAATTAAAACATTAAGAACAACAAATCAAACCTGAAGAATGTCAACCCATATCCAAAACTTAAAAATTATACATAAAATATTGTTACTAGATTTGCATAGGAATATAAAATTTTAAAGTATGGCATTTTTATTTTTTAAGGTAAAGCTCTCTTAAAAGTACAAGTATTTAATGATGCCATAAGAAAATGCGACAACGTTTTAAAAGTAAGAGGATATGACATATATAAAATTATAACTGATGACGATCCAAAAATGTTTGATGATATTGTCAATTCTTTCATCGGTATTGCTGCAGTTCAAGTAATGACTATATTTGTTTTAAATTATTTGTTTAAAAACTATACTAATAGTATGTAAATGAAAATTTGCTAAGATGTTTTAAATTGATTTTAGATTGGTTTAGTGGATGTTCTGAAATTTGTAGGTCTTGAACCTGATTTTATTATTGGTCATTCGGTTGGAGAGCTTGGATGCGCTTACGCTGATGGTTGTTTTACTGCCGAACAAATGATCTTGGCAGCTTTATCACGTGGTTTAGCTTCAAAAGAAGTGGAGTTGATATATGGCTCGATGGCTGCTATAGGTCTCGGATACGATGATATAAAACCGCTTTGTCCACCCGATATTGATATTGCTTGCCACAATGGACCAGGTAGCTCGACGATTAGTGGACCTGCAGAGTCCATGAACGTGTTCGTAGCAAAATTAACGGTAATATTGAATTTATCGTCATAATTATATTTAAAATAATGAATACGTGTAATGAATTAGCAGAAAGTTGTCAAAGGAAATGTACATTAAATGTAAAGTAATTTGAAATGTATAATAAATGGTCATTGCAAACAAAAATAGCTTAAAGATGACCGTAGTACTATGCAGTCATTTAAAAAAATCCATTTAAATACTGTGTTATATGAGTGACTCCCAATATTAACACTGTCACTGATTTCTCGGTAATACCGTTCAATCTTTTGACCTGAACTTAATTTTTTAAATTTAGTTACTTGTTCAAACAAAACAACGTCTTAATACTTTGTACACTTTTATTATACGTTAATAAAGATTTCGAAATTGTTTTCAAATACTGCGACACTTTACTTGCTTCTCTCTTATATTTAAAATATTTAATATTTTGTAGTAATTTTGAAATATGTTTTTTTAATTAATTCTTCAGGCCGGAGGTATTTTTGCCAAAATAGTACCTAGCAGTAATATTGCTTACCACAGTAGATACATAGCTCCTGCTGGATCCAAGCTTCTTCAATATTTGCTAAAAGTCATTCCTAATCCTAACCCTCGCAGTGAAAAATGGTTGAGCACTTCAGTGCCTCGTCAAGAGTGGAAAACAGTAAAGGCACGTCTATCCTCAGCTGAATACCATACAAATAATCTGCTAAGTCCGGTACTATTCGATGAAATATCTCGTTTAATACCACCAACAGCCGTTTGCATAGAAATTGCACCTCATGGACTACTACAAGCAATACTTAAAAGATCTTTACCTTCAAGCTGCATTAATATCCCTTTAACAAGGAGAGGTCATCACGACAATTTTGAACTTTTATTAGCGGGATTGGGTGAATTATATAATATTGGATTAAACCCAAACATACGGAACTTGTATACGAAGGTACAATACCCTGTTGGTAAAGGAACATCATCGATATCATCTCTTATTAAGTGGGACCATACTACTAATTGGTAAGATAAAAATTTAATCTATTATTTTTATTATTACTAGAGTTATCATTTATTAATAAATATTCAAAGAATATTCAGAAGACGGCATAACCGTCTAATACGTACTAGAGCTCTCGATTACACGCGTACACGTGTACACGGATTACACGTATATTTAAGACTTGCGTGTATAAGCACGTGCACAACGTTCTGCCATGTATTACACGCGTACACGGACTACATGTGAATAGCGTGTATTAAAAAAAATTGTAGGTAAAATAATCAAAATAAAGACATTTTTTATCATTATACGATGTAATTTATTAAAGTCAACAATATAATAAAACATATAAACTCCCTGGTAGAAAATTATCTAGTTTTATCGAGGCCCTCGATTATTTCCAAGGCAAACTAGATAGATCTACATAGTTCTAGATTAATTTTCTACCAGGGCTGCTTAGAATTTTTTTTATATAAATATCAGAAACAATGTTTGAAGAACAAATATAACAATATATTTTATATAATTAAACTTTGTTTGTACAATATAAAATAATAAATATAATGTTAACTTTGTGATTCTTTAATTGTCATTTAATTTGTACTTTAAATAATTAAGCCTCGTAACGAAAGTACTTTAGTTTATTTTGTATTCTTTCTTTCTGATGTAGTCATCTTTTCTTATCAAAACTCTATTTTGATGGAGAAACACCAGTATATTAATAATGCTAGGTTCCAATGATGCTTTCTTATAAGTTACTACTTGTATATTCCCGGCAGTAGAGATGCACCGTTCAGAATTTACAGATGTTGCTGGTATGCACAAGAATGTACGTGCTAAAAGTGCAATCGCAGGATATTTGTCCTTTCTAGCTTTCTATCACTCAAATGGAGTCATGTCGAACTTTAGTTGTGGTTCGGCTAAATATGATTGCCAATATAATTTTTATGAGGTTTATGATTTTTATGAGGTTTATGATTTTTATGAGGTTTATGATCTTTATCAGGTTTATGATCTTTATGAGGTTTATGATCTTTATGAGGTTTATGATCTTTATGAGGTTTATGATCTTTATGAGGTTTATGATTTTTATGAGGTTTATGATTTTTATGAGGTTTATGATTTTTATGAGGTTTATGATTTTTATTATTTATATGAGGTATATGATTTTTATGGGGTTTAAAATTTTTATGGGGTTTACGATGTTTACGATTTTGATGTTTTTTATGGGATTTTCGATGTTTACGATTTTGATGAATTTTATGGGGTTTACAATTTTTAATGGGTTATGGGTTTTAAGGAGTTTACGATTGTTATCGGTTTTATTGAGTTTATGGGTTTTATGGAGCTTGTGATGTTTATGGGGTTTATGATTTTTCTGCAGATTATGATTTGTGTGGGGTTTATGATTTTTCTGCAGATTATGAATTGTGTAGGGTTTATGATTTTTATGTCGTTTCGGATGTTTACAATTTTGTTGGGTTTTATGTGATTTGCGATGTTTACGATTTTGATGGGTTTTATGGGGTTTACGATTTTAACGATATTTAGGGGGAATGGAGTTAAGAGGTTTACGATTGTTATCGGTTTTATTGAGTTTATGAGGTTTATGGGATTCATGATTTGTAGGAGGTTTATAATTTTTATGGGGTTAATGATTTTTTTTAATTGCCATTTATACGCATGTATAGGAAAGTACAAATTATCAAGAAGGAAAGTAATAAATAAACTTTAGCCACAGATATATTCTACTTGAAATTAAATATAGCTATAAATACACGTGTATACGTTATAAATACACGTGTTAACGTATCCGTGTACCCGTGTTTCACAAGGTGTGTACTACGGTAATACGTGTCACGTGTACACGTATAGTACGAAGCACGTCTACAATCGAGAGTTCTAATTCGTACAGATAATACACGTTTGGAATGACTGTAACGGTACGTTTGTAGACCAATAATTTTTCTTCATAAGATTTCGAGTGCCTTGTACATTCTTTATTGCATACTATAATTATAAGACATTATTCTATTTTATAGCACTGCGTAACGTAAGTCCGCACTTATATCACGCCTATCTGTGACATAAGTCCGTGACATAAAGTAGTCCATTAATGCACCGTGCTTATCACCCTCGCTACGCTCGGGCGCTACCGCACGGTGCGACAATGGGCTTTTACAATCTTTTTAGAATCCTATTCGTTTTATAATAAATTGATATACATTTAGTGGTTCTTTACAAAAAATAAAGAAGTTCTAATTACAAAATAATCAAAATATTTAGATCCAAATTTTCCATTTGATTTACATAATTTACATAATGTATATATTATACAATAGAATGTACGCTCTACGTAGATGCATGCATCAGTCTCGTGGAATGCTGCCCAATAGCGCCGCCACTCGCACAACGGCACGTAGCGGAATGAAAAGGGATAAGGTGCATGCGCGTGCATACGCATTCTTCTAGATCAACCTAGCAAAATATAAGAAAACGCGTCGGCCCCGTTTTCAGGGTCAAAAAGTGGCCACGGCCCAGACTGGAATAAGTACTATGTGCAACACGGAACGAAGTAGATTTTTCCCTCGGCTGATTACTGTCCCCGTGAGAAGATATTTTCGTGAGAAAAATCTTCTCACTCGGGCAGTAAACCCATCCGCGTGAATAATCTGCTACTTTCGCCCCTGTTGCATAATGTACTATTATTCCCGCATTAGCGGGGATAGTAGATTTTATTCCCGCAAATGAGGGAGTAATGGATTATATTCCGGTAAATTTGCGGGAATAAAATATCAGAGGGGATAAACAGCTACTTTTGGCCCGCTTTTCGGTCAATAAAGTGTAAAAAAAGGTTCAATAGAGAATATTAAAAACTGTTGGAGAAAATTTTTGATATGCTTTATTTAAACGTTTCCTACGGTTGTTCACAGTTCATTTTGGAAAGATCAATTTTGGAGTAAATTTTGAGTCTAAGCATACCTATTCCTCATAAATCAGAAGCAAATTAAGCAAGTATGTACACATAGGCGCTTCGAAGGCGTTGATTTTGTATCTGAAGTCAAAATAATAACAAAATGCTGAACAACAATTGCCGTCATACTAAGTGAAACCTATTCATTTTTCCATCCATGGCCAGATATAAGTTATAATTCTAAGTAATTAAAGTAATGATTGTCTACATTTTAACTAGTTTCTGCTATATATATAACGAACAATAGATTGTTTAATGGGTTCTATGAAAATTTTAACAAATATTTATAAGTAATTTTTGAAAAAATAATTTACCCCTTTAAATGCCATAAAGCTTGAGGAATCTACAAATGAAAAAGTAGAAATGTTAGTAATGTGTTCATGGGGTTGGTATATGTAGTGTGTATGTAAGAACTTCAAGAATTAAGTCAGTGTAAGCATAATACCTTACATGTAAGTTATATACAAACCAACCCCACATCAATAAAACCCCCACTTTTTTCACGCGTAGATTACTGAAGCTTTACGACCTTTTAAAAGTTGAATGCTCAATTTTATATTTAATTATATTACGCATATATAAGGAAGCTGGAAATTTATCAAAAGAAAAAGATTTTTCGATCTGACCCAATGGTAGCCACTGCTTTCATTGGCGACTCTGAAAATTGACACTTTTGCAGTGTCACCGTTCATTTAACTTAATTTTCTTTTCTACATTCTCTGTATGTGTAGTCAATGCTACAACCTAAAATTTTTTTTTGTTAATAAAATTCACGGTTCTATTGTCATAATAATGACCGCATAAATAGAGAATGAAACGTTATTTTAAAAAAGATATACACTCTTTAAAATTTGTTTAAATTTTAGTTTCCTGAAGCTTCTGGGGCAAGAAAGAATTAATAGTTTTCTTTCGATACTTTACTCCCGCGGTGGCGTCTGTGAGATCCCACTAAAAATTCAGTCATTTATAACTTTATCAATATTATATTTCCAATCCTAAAACCTTTTTGTAAACTCATTAAATATAATTATAGTTATTATGTAAAAGTTTGGAACGGTAAAATTAATTTGTTTAAAAAGTTATAAACAATTTAAGCATAGAAAATCGAAAAAAGAAAAATGGTAATCTTAAAAAATTATTGGTTTTACCGAAAACTATTTGTTTTGAAAGTTTTATACGTTGAATAAATATTAGAAAAGTTTCCATTAGATTTAGTAAAAACGTTTTCGAATGTTTTTACTTTTTATGTGACTATCTTTTTGACGTGCTTGAAAATGAAGGCCCTTAACCTCCTTAAACAAATAATTTTATCTCATATATAAAATTACTTTTATAACCGAATGTTGTTTTTACCTTTTAATTATTGGTGTCTCTTACTAATACAATTTTTTTAGCAAGTAAATAAGTTGATATTAGCAAAATTTCGCCACAGGTCTGACAGACGTGACGTTACGGCTTACGTTACTAAATTTTGCCTCGGCAGTAAAGGGTTAAGAAAATAATAAGTCTGAGGTCAAAATCGATCCAGCATGGCGCTATCAAGAGATTACCTAAAAATCAATCAAACCCTTCTAGTAGCTTTCATGTGACATTATCTATATATTATATAATATGTCATAAATATTCATGTTAGCTAATATTATATCTTGTGACTTGCATCCTTGATAATTATTTTAATTGTATAATGTTATTTTTAAAAGGCGTGTTGACCAATACTCATCCATGGAAGAACTGAAAACGGGATGCAAAACATTTCAAATAGATCTTACTACAGATGACGCTAAATATCTGACGGGTTGTGTTATTAATGGAAAAGTTGTTATTCCTCTCTCAGTATACCTGTGTAAGGTTTGGGATATTTTTCAAAATTCAAACATAGCGAAAATGCATGATATTATTTTTGAAGATATTCAGGTTAATAAACTAGCGTTATATATACCTGATAATAATATTGTTGAAATATCAGTAATAGTTTTAAAAGGTACGGTATTAAATACATTTATTGAGATGTAATAAAAAATTCGTACACGTCTTACATATAGAAAAATTGTTTTTTAGGCAGCGGGAAATTTGAAGTGCTTCAAGCAGAAGACCTAATAGTATCTGGTACAATAAGATCAACTACTTCACCTAGCAAAGAGCGATTCGATGTACATAAATCAAAACATTTGGATCAAGAAAAATATGAAATTCGCCAAGAAGATTTTTATACTGAGATGCGAATGCGTGGCTTTTATTACTCAGGAAACTTTAAAAATGTTCTTAAATCATCATTTAACAGATCTAGTGGCTTAGTTAGATCGACGGATAATTGGGTAACGTTCATAGACAGTGTCTTCCAATTATATGCTTTTAGCAATGATACGCGCGAGGTAGAAGTACCCTTGTCTATTCGCAAGATTGTTATTGATCATACACAGCACGACACTGCAATTAAAAATTCAGAAGGTAAATAATTTATTGATTCTTACTAACATTATATGCCTTATGATTGAAAATAACCGATGAAAAAATAGCCTTTAAGGTGGTCCTATAGTAAATTTTGAAAAATTTGATAGTTACATGATAACATTTTTTAAATTAGTAATTATATTTGTTACCTAAAAAGAAAGTTTTTTGTAAATTTTCATAAATTTTTTGACAGTTTACCTATAGTTATGTAGGAAAAACTTGCAATTTTCAATGAAAATAAACAAATATATGCTGAAATTGTTATGTAATTGGTTGCTGAATTAGGAATAAATCCTTTCCTTGCCCTTTCTATTACATAATAAAATAATATACTATAGCTGATAACAAGGTATAATTACATATTAATATTACATATTTATTAATAGGTCATACCCAGTGATAGGTCCGTAATTTACTTTTTGTAAAAAGTCCATTTTTTATGTGTATAAAACCACGCAGAAAATTAGCCCTAATTTCTACACATGTAAATTACTATTAGTCCCCAGCTTGAATAATGGGGCACGGAATAAGATTTTTAAAGGATCTAGGATAGCTTTAGGTAATCCAGTTCCGATGTTGTCTGTTTACGTACAAATTTTCTACTAAATAAACTGAGGTTGTCTTTGAATCTTTAAAAATGTAGTGACTATTTCGCACCCACTCCCCCATTATCCCATCGGAGGAGTAACTAGATCAGATGTCTGATTAGAGGTCAACATAACCTTACAATATACGATTAAACACCTTTTTGTAAAAAGAAAAAGATATAAAATTTTAATTTAATTGATATCTACTTAAAATACTTTAAATGCGAATGTAACTCTTGAAGAGGGTACTCTATGTAGAGACGTGTTTGAAAATCTATACTTTTGCAATATAAAAATTTTAACGTTAAATTTATATTTTCTAGAAGTTCAGCAAAAACATGTACTTACGTCACAATAAATAATTGTCGATTTATCATCAATATTTTTATCCAATATTAAAATAGGCGTAACTTTTGTCCACATAAATCTTTAATATTCTGAACCTTTCTTTGAAAAAGCATTCTGCTAAAGCAGTTAGCAGTGTATCTTTACTATTATATTGTTTTCTCCTATGCAGCAGTAATCATTATTTAAAAAGTTTTTTGAAATATTGATAATACTTATGTATAAGTAAACAAATATTTTGTTCAGTCCTTTATATCTTTTTCTAAGAGCTTCAGTATTTAATAATGTTATATAAACACCATAGAAAATCATAATAATTGATAATAATAATACTGAAAATAATTTAATATTTTATTTCAGATTTACAAATTATAATCGATAAGACATTGGATTACATTTCGACAGGAGGATTAGATATCCAAGGTTTAAGATTTTCCACACTACCTAAATATGTTGAACAAAATCGACTTAGCAGCGATACACTAAACGTACTACTAAACATAGATAAATCAAATTTATCTTTATCTGTTAATTTACGTTTAATTTTACAAATAGTTTTAGAGAATACATTTTCTAAAAAGGTACAACAAATTCATCTCATTGGTAATAAAGAATCAGAAAAAATAAGAGCATTTAACAGAGTTATGTATGATATACCTGAAGCTTCTTTATTTAAGTATGTAGTTAGTCCTTACGAAGAAGCAACATTTAATAAAGCTCTAACAGTAATAACTGGGGATCTTAATAGATACGATCTTAAAGAAATATCAGAAAAATTAAAAGAACATAAATTTCTTCTAATCACTTTTACATGTGATAAAGAAGGTTCATATATTAACTTGGCTGAATCATTGGGTCTCAAAGTTGTCTTGATACGTAAAACAGCAAATGACATTATAATTTTGTTGCGTAAAAAATGTTTATTTACTAACATTCAGGTAATAAATGTTTGTGAAAACAAGAATAAAACTATAAACATAATAAAAACTATAAACGAGACAGCGAGTGAACGGATTGTTTTTATTTTAAAGTCCAAAGAGAAAGACATAAATATTTATCCATTTATAAGTCAATTAGAACAAACATTTAATTTAGAGAAAATAAGAATATACGTAATTCAAGGCATTGATTTACCCGAAGATCCATTTTCAGAACTATTCTACAAAAATCAATTAGAATTAGATCTGTTTATAAATATTTTAACCCCTGGAAAAGATTGGGCAACATTGCGACGTACGTCAATTATTTTAAATGCAAAATCATGTCAGAGCTGGGCCGCAAATCAGATTTATTTACATGATCCAATGAGCATTACTTGGACACAAGGCCCCGCTGTTGAAAATATTAAAAATATTATTCGAGTTGAATATTCTACACTGAACTCTCAAGATAGTCTTATAGCAAATGGAATATTTTATGCAGACTCAGGTGAAAATAGTGGGAAGAAGAGAATAGCACAAACAAGTTTAGGATTTGAATTTTCTGGATCAGACTCCAAAGGTAACAGAGTGATGGGAATCACTTGTGGAAATTCGTTGTCAAACATTGTTGATGCGGACGCAGGATGGATTTGGACAATACCAAAATCTTGGAGTTTAGAAGACGCAGTAACCATACCATTTTCATATACTATAGCCTATTGGACTATTTTAGTTAAAGCGGAAGTCAAAGCAAATGATAAAGTACTAATATCTAATTGTTGTGATGGAGTAGGTTTAGCAAACCTACATTTAGCTATTCAAACAAAATGTGATCTTTTTGTGACTTATGAAACAGAAAATGAAAAAAACTTTATAAAAACTATATTTCCTCAGCTACCAAATACTCGCTTACTTAAATTATCTAGAAATAATTTCATAGATGAAATACTTTTACATACTGAAGGGCAAGGTGTAGATGTAGTAATTTGTAACCAAACTGAAGTGAGAAAGCTGGAAGGATTTTTTAATGTATCACACAGAAATGCTCGTTTTGTATTAATACATGATCTGAGCGATACCAACATTCATGAACATATTGGAATGAGAGTTTTCGTAAAAGAAGTTAATTTTTCTTTAGTTCAACCAAGACGAGTACTCTTATCGAACTCAAAGACAAAAGAAATGTTAATCAATATGATAAATGATGGTATAAATGTTGGTTGCATAAAACCATTACCTAGGACAGTTTATCCTCGAAATTCACTAACTAAAGCTTTTAATTCTTGTACTTCAAAGAAGAATTTAGGAAAGGTAAATATAAATAAAATTTTTAATGGTGTTATGCGCAATATAGAAATAAACAAAGACTGTTTAAACTTTAGATAAAAATAAAAATATTAAAGCGTAAGAAGTCATTGCGAAACTTCCCACGAGAAATTTTAACAAAATTGTAAAAAGAATAGTACAGTCTAGATTAATTTAATATCTGTATAACTCATTTCTTTACACATACAGCCTTCTGGCACGTATAGGAATTGCAAAGCTAGTGATCTTTTTCATCTGCCACGTGATTTTCAGATCTGCTTTTATTTGATTAACTTTAAACTTTCAGGGTGAATTCAGAATATGCTTCTTAAAGGTAGACATAACGTTTTCAAAATTTTTAACAAATTACAAAATTATATAAATAAATGGGTAACATAATATAGATGAATCGTACTACAAAAACTAATTATTTTCATCGAATACAGTCGTCTAGCGTTATTATGCCGTAATTATAACGAGAGACACTTGTAAAATTTACAGAATTTTCGAGAATAATTCATTTTGATTGAAAATCATAGTGGACACTTCTTATAATACCGGTATTATAACGCAAAACCACTGTATTGGGGTCGGAACTGCAAATATATATACAGTAGAATCCGTTCATAACGAACTCCAAGGGACCACCAAAATTTGTTCGTTATATCCGACCTTCGTTAAAACCGGACTAAGGATTTATGAATACAATTTTTGCGTAACTTTTTAAAGTATTGATTAAATAAACAAGAAATAATTTGTATTTTTTGTTTAAAAAATCAGCAATGTCAATATCAATTGCACAAATCACATATTAATATTATTTTAGTATGTAGAATCATTTATATGCATTATTTATAATATGAAAAAGATGATTGTTGATGATGTCATAGAGTTTTAACTAAAGTATTAAACCATATGCTTACGAACAAATGAGTAGATGGTAGTTTAAGGAGACGTCGGATACCGACAGTAGATTCCTACTATCCTACACACGTATTTCGTTATTTATTTACAAAGTTAATTGTTTAATGACAAAATAATAGCTGTCCCCAATTTGTTTTACAGTAACCTAATTATATGTCCAAGCTGGTTTCATATGATTGTTTTGTTTTCGAGAAAACTTTGACAAACTTAGTATGTAAAGGTTAATCTCCACGTAGTTGGCCCTTTTAGTGTGTCAAAGTTTTCTCGAAAACAAAACAATCATATGAACCCAGCTTGGACATATATGTAGATTACTATAAAACGAAGCGGGGACAACTATTATTTAAAGAAAAATATGATTTCTCTTAAAATTATGAATGAAAACTCAATTAGACAAAGACAGAGATATCCGGCGTCCCCTTAAGGAGGAACTTCCATCAAAATAAAGAAAATACACAAAAAATTATTTTTTGTTATGAAATATATGATGTGATATTCAAAGTAACTACATAGCATTGATGAGATAAAACATTTTTATTTACAAATTAAATTTAATAACCAAAAAACAACAATCAATGAGCTTACACCTGTAGTACGAAGAAATTAACGCTCGTTTACAATCCAACATATTTTTATTTTTAAACTTATGATTTTCTCTTTCGATGTTATTTAAAATCCTTATACAATTTACAAGACCTCCACCGTTTCAATTTTAAGAAAATACTTTATCAGTGAAGAACAATGAGCATTTATTTACAATATTTTTGGCCACATTTCTCATTATTATACGTCACATTTTATAAACAAATGTTCATCATTCTTCCCTGGTTAAGTATTTTTCCAAAATTCAAAGGATGGAGGTCTTGAAAATTGTCTAAGGATTCTAAGAAGTATCTAGAAAAATTATAAGTTTAAAAATAAAAGTTTGTTGGGTTGTACACGCATCTCAATTTCTCCATACTACAGGAGATTCTCATTTGTTGTTATTTTTTGGTTATCATATTTTTTTCGTAAATTGAAAGGGGTTATCTAATAATTGCCATATATTGTTATTTTACTCAAAATACTTCATGATAATCAAATAATTGTTTTGTATTTCTCTGATTTCGACGGAATTTCTACCTTAATTACATAATATGAGGATAAAGGGATACCTAAAGAAAGGGTCACCATAGAAAAAAATCAGATGCTCATTGCTAGGTGACCGGAAAAGTCGCCTGAAAATTTAAAACATTATCTCACTAGATTTTTCATCAAGGTATTTTGAAAAATGTAACTATATAATTCAAGGGATTTGCACGCATTTCTGCGTGATGTTACAATCCATTCTTTTGTAGAAGGATAAGAAGATAGAGGGATTGTTATAAACATTATGCTTAAAAATTTAAATTTATTTTGGTTTTATAATATATTAATTCTTTAAAGATTTAAAGGACAAGAAGAAAATTTGTTCACCTTCAAAATTTGTCGAATGTCAAGACACTTTTTTCAATCCTATAACGTTTTACGTTTACACGAACACATGTGTCTATTAAATTTTTATTTTTTTTAATTTTTGCATAATTATTGTTTCAGATTGTAGTTAAAGTAATACCGGAAGATTTAAGGACAAAAGAAGCTTTAGCTATTCCACGTTTGCACTGTTTGAAAAATAAATGTTATTTGATCATCGAAGGTTTAACAACATTTGGTCTGGAATTGATTGACTGGCTGATAACTCGCGGTGCTAGGACTTTGGTTATTGCATCAGCATTAAAGGTGGAAAACAGCTTCATGAATATTCGATTAAGCGTTTGGCAGAGTTACGGAATAAATATTATTCTGCGTGAGAACCTCGATTTATCTCAACCACAAAATATCAAGGCATTGTTTAAAGAAGCTTCGTCTCTTGGACCTATCGATGCCGTCTTCGATTTATGTCGAATAGCGTTTACATGTGGAAAAAACACATTTTCTAATGACGCTTTGGATTTAATTACCAGGACTGCAGATGAAGAATCAAGAGCTACATGCCATGAACTTAGACTATTCATTGTTTGCTCAGCAATAGCGAATGTAGGAAGTTTGATGACTATTAAAAAATCAGTACAATACGGTATAAACAGTTCAGAACAACGAATTGTAGAAGAAATAATTGAAAGAAGAAAAAAAGACAATTTCCATGGATTGCTGATAAGGTGGGGACTCATAGAGGCTCCTCATGAATACGAAAACACTCCTGATTTGAACGTGATATTACCTGCTGTTAGTAAATATATCTTAAAACTTGATGAATTTTTGGGAACAGAAGAAAATGTCGTCGAAATCTCCTATTCAACTTCTCTTACTACTGAGGTAAAAGAGTTTTATATATTTAGAAATATATTTTTAAGAGCATAGAATACTCTATTATATTAATTATTTTCGAACGTTACGTTGATATTGCGAAGATAACTTAATTTTTTTTAATTCAATGACAGTATTATTAATGATACTTTTAAAAACATTCTTATTTTCTTCTAATAAGAAATTTAAAACGTTTTCATGTTCTCGGAATAAATGAATATTATTAAATATTAATTAATTGTAGTAATCATTACAATTAAAAGTGGATTTGAACTTGGGTGACCGATCATTAGAGGGTTACTAAATTCTTGGGCCATTACTCTGTGTTTTTTAATAATTATAAACTTTTTTGTTCCAACATTCTGATTGTGCGTATATACAAAGTTTAAATAACTTAATTAGAGTAACTATTTGTGATAAAAGTAATATTTTGCTATTTATTTTAAATCTAAAATGTAGGATTTCTAGGTCACACTAAAGATTAAAAGCTCTCTCTGGACTGCTTTATTACTCATATAAGTTCCGTTGACCTATCTCAGTCTCTTGTCTTCTCTGCGTCCCGATTAGTGTCAAAGTGTTATAGATAAGGTCTTCATATACATTTTATTTTAATTGGTATATGATAAGTATATCTAAATTTATGTGAATAAGCGTGTATGAAAACATAGTATTTGAGCAAATTCTCAAAATTGAAGTTCCTTCAACATATCAATTTTGATAACATTTATACCAATCGGACTTGATTAGTTGTATCTAACTTGATATCTAAAAGTATTCGTAGAAACTATGAATAAGGCTGCGACTTCGTGCACATGAAAAAATTGCATTCAATGATCGAAATTATCCCTTTAGAAAAAAATAGAGGAAAAATATTTTAGAATTTTCAATTTATGTGCAAGGTTTTGAGCCAATATCAGTATTTGAATCGTAGAACTGATTTGTTGAACATTTTCTCATGTATATATAGGTGCATGTATATCATATAAAATGGATGTTGGTGTGCACAGGGTTACGTTATGTTCAACATAAATATATTGAGAAAATAAAATAACTGAGCATTGTATTTGCAGGTTGAAGAAGATATCGTTGAAATAGAGGCCAATGACTTGAATTTAAGGAAAAACAAGCATAAAATTTTCATTGAAAGTCTTGAAGCACCTATCACTGACGATTGTTTGAATACTCTGAATATGTTAGCTAAAAAAAATAAAATAATTTAAATTACGAAATAATAAAAATGGATGATTTAAAGTTCTATTATTTTTAATTATTGACTTGAAAGGTGTTTGAAGTTTCGTTTAGAAACTAAGATTGAAGGTGCGAATAAAAGACTTCCTAATAAGTTACAACAGAAGCATTTTTATATAGTAGTGTTAAATGATACATTAAACCAATATGAAATAAAAAAATTTATTTTTTTATCAATATCCGTGCATATAGTAAATAACTTAAGTGTAAGTGTATTTCTTGTATTTTAAAATAAAAAAGAAATGTATATAAGTTATAACTTATCAAAGGTGCTTGCATTAACATCGCGGCGCTAATAGATCATTTTCATGATGCCGTTTAAATTCCGCATGTTTATGCAGAAACCATACCATTATCTACAAAAATACACTGTTAAGAGAATATCCCTATAATTTATATTTGCACATTTTAATATGTAAAGAAGAAAATTTAGCAGTTAAAATTTGTATCACATTCACCCATTGCCAGACCTCAAATCTCCTTGAAATATTTAATTAAGAACATTTTTTACTATTACGTAGCATTCAGACTGATACGATGAACCATTAATAGTTTTATACGGCTTGAATTGCTTGGTTTATATTCTATTTTAGCCTCCGACTATTTAGATAAATAAGTTGAAAAATATAATTTTTTAAAGCTATATAAAGATTAAAGTTTAGGTATATTTTTACTTTTATACGATGATATTTTACATTAGAATAATAATGACAGCTTATATAAATAACATAGGAAAGACAGAATCAAAGGCATAAATTAAAAAAAATTTAAAAGTACTGAAATGATAGTTATGAAAAAACTTGATTAAAAGTTTAAGTCTATTAAAATCAATGTTTGTCCAAAAAGCCCATATATTATCCTTATATATACGTGACTCGAACAACGAAATTTTTTATTTCAATGGTTATTTGACTCCTTTTGATATGTACTAAAACTTGAACCGTGCACTTTTTAATACTGCTTGGCTGTGAGCATTGAGCAAGATTCATAATTATCAATAAATCACGAATTTCAGCGAGAGTCAAAAATTATCTCATCGTGGCTCCATTTGTTATACAAATCGAATGTTTCGTGCAGTAATGGGTTTCCGCCGAGTCTCTCGATTTCCTCTCTGAGCTGCTTGTCAGTGTCTTCGAAAGTTTGCGTTAGATATTCGATTGGACCAAGTTTCTCGAGTAAGTTTAGGCAATGATTCTTTAGGTCTGGTTCTTTGGTTTTTTGACGAATGATGTCTGATTTCATAATTAAGGAAAATTATACGCATTTGCTGTATCGTTTCTACTCGAATATTATAAAGTGTTAGTTTGTCCCATTTTGCCGTAGCGGAAATTGGTGAAGAAAATATTGATGGATATTTTGATATAGGTGTGTGACATGAATATTATTTTTGTTTATAAATCTGAAAGATGATAGATTTAAAAAATCATAAGAAACTATGAAAATACTTACTTTTTTTAGAAATATTAAAGCTCTTCTATTTTTCATGTTGAGATTTTTTTTTCATAATTGTAAAGACAGGAAAATAAAACCCCAATCAATGATTGTTCCTCCCTTGAGGAAACAAGTGGAACCATCGATTCGATGACAATAGAATCTTCAATTACCAAAAATATAGCTGTCCATAACTGGTGACAAAATTAAAAATAAATGCTACTAAAGTTTGAACCACACACTGAAAAAAAATTTATTAAATCTAAGTAAACGTTTC
Source organism: Gastracanthus pulcherrimus (assembly GCA_949152435.1). NCBI lineage: Eukaryota > Metazoa > Arthropoda > Insecta > Hymenoptera > Pteromalidae > Gastracanthus > Gastracanthus pulcherrimus. Next base: position 176,691,028 of record OX424576.1, read on the forward strand.
CTTGAATCGTACTAAGAAAAGATTTACTTAATTAAAGTAAATATTTCTTAAATTTAGTAAATATTTATTGATATGATGAATACCAGTCTAAACATAATTAAATATTTACTATTTATCAAATACTATTATCAAATAAATCTTTTCTTAGTACGATTCAAAGAAACGTTTACTTATTTAACAAATTTTTTTTCAGTGCATAAAATAAATTACTTGTAGCTACTTGTTATAAAGATCTAATTTTTTGTAAATTAAAACTTGTTGTGTTCTAGACAATACTACAAATTTCATTAATTTCCCCCAAGAAACGTTAACTTTCAAAGGTCCTATAATATGCTTGCAAAAAAAAAGTTTAAAACAAACATGTTTGTAGAAACATGCGTATAATTATAATAAATCCACCGACTCTGAAATAAACATCTAGGTATAGGTGCACCAAAAAAGGATACTGAGTACAACGTCTCCATCTTGAGTACCGCTATTAGCAGCATGTATTATTGTAAGGGTAAATCTTCCTTCTGTGATGTCTTCAGTAAAGCTTTTAAGTTCCGAATACTAAATTCAAACATAGAAAACGACGTACCGTTCATTTTAAAACAAAATAAGCTAGAGCGTGAAAAAGTATGTACACTTGACAGAACAAATACCTGATCGAATTTGTTTGATTCTTTTTTAAATATGGCGACTTCATTGGATCGAATCTTCGTTTTTGCTAACCTCATTGGAGGATTTCAAGGAAATTCAAACAAAACCGATCAGATTTTTGTTCTGTCGAGTGTACAGCCGACCCTGGACAGTTCAAACGTTGATAGTTCAAAGATTTTTCTCAACTTCTGGGGATTCCCTATTCAATAATCCATAACCAATGTTAAAATAAACTCGATAATTCACAGTATATTTCAGATAAATTGAACTTTTCTAGATCAAACTTTTCCCATGCCAATGCAAAAAACTCCCGTTAATTCGAATTTTCATGAATTTCATGCGTTCTTTTTTTTTAATTCGAAGTTAGCTTCTAAAAGTAAAAATTAGACAATTCAAACTTTTTTTCGCGTTCCTTCAACTTTGAAGTATCGAGAGTCGATTGAATTATAAATAGATACATTATATTCTTGCTGCGCTAAAATTAAGCGCACCACGCCATCGCAGTTCGATGCATTTAAGATTAGAGTACAATTGAAGAGGTTAAAAAATCAACTTTTCTTTCTTCAATAAAAGTGGCCCTTGAAGCTCACTTTATACGTTCGAAAGCTCCAAATAGCATTTTAAAACATCCTATAAGTTTCTTGTATATTTTTATAGATTTTAGAGTCGATTTTCTCAGCACTTCATTTTGTCCTTAAAAATACTCCTTGCGCAAATATGCGCGGTGAAATGATTTGAAACTGCACATGATTATTGTTTTCTATTTTATTTAAATACATTATCAAAGCATTTTTCATATAACCCCATATACAAATTTTACTCACATAAATCAAAAAGTAATACATAATGATATTTCATAAGCTCGTGTGGAAAATGTGTATACGAGAGTTATATGAATAATCGCTCTGACAATATGTTTATAATGTATAAAACAATAATCCTGTGACGATTCAAGTTATTTCACCGCGCGCATTTGCGCAAGGAGCATTTTTAAGAGGAAGCCGTATCTAGTGTCCTTTACTAATCACGTGTTTGCTAATTACTGAAATAGTAGTTTGTTAATTGAAAAACTAAGAGTCGTCCCCAATTCTTCTTAAAATAAGGAATATTTTGCTTCAAGCAATAGTTTTTCTCAAGAAAGAAGTGGATTTTTTTACTCTTTCAGGTGTAGGTACTAAGTACTAGCCTTAATGCAATAATATGACATCTTAAATTCGAGTCTAAAACATGGTATTTCAAGTTTTAGGCAAAAGCATGCTATCTCGTCTAAAAGAATTTTTCTTTCAAAACTTCGCAATAATAGCTGCACCGGATATGCGTAAAATTATCTATCCGTATAAAAATCAATTTTGTCAATAGTTACAAATATCCGTTAATATATCATAGAGAATTTATAAAAATTAGGAATTTGCATTCTGTTTTCATGAGGCCAATTTTTAAATCCTTCTGAATTAAAAATAAATCTTTAAAAAAGGTTTAGTTTCTTTGAACTTCTTTAGTCACGTCACAATTCAGTACAATTCGAAGTTTCATTTTTGATCTACTATAATTATTAAAATTAATAATATAATTATTAATTAGACAAGCTAGTTAAACTTTTACAACATTCAGTTTAATGCAAGTTTGCACTATAAACACATAATTTAGTAGGCGCGATAGCATATCAGCTTACAACTCGAGATAGTGCATTTTGATTTCTCAAAGAGAAAGCTTTGTATTTTTAGCAGAATTGGAGATATAGTATGTTGTTTCGCCGATACCATCATATGCTCTAAGCGACTAACTAGGAGAGTGTCAGAGGGTTTAAGAGGTGTTTTCTGACACCTAAAAATAAAGTATAGCATCTCTAGTTTTTTCAATGGGTCTTTATTCTCGAGATATCAGCTAATTGATCTCAATTATATGCTATTTTAGTAAAAAATGGTGCCTCTAGTTCTAATCATAGCTCTACAAGTATTTATGCTAGAAAAAATACCTCAAAGTAACTAAAAGTAGACGAAAAGAGCTTTATTTTCAACTTTCTTTCGTACAAAAATATTAATATGGACCAAAGTTATTAACTTTCAAAAAACGTGATGAAGAATGCAACTAAATTCAAGGATTTTAACTCTTTTAAATACAGTGATTTTTAGTGGTGTTTTCATCGATTTCTTTGAAAATTAATAACTTTAACCCAGATTAATACTTCTTTTACGAAACAAAGATAAACTTAAAGCTTTTCTTGTCTACTTTCAGTTACGTTTAGGTAACTTTTCTAGCATAAAAAAATAAAGAGCTATGTTCAGAAGTAGAGTCTTATGATTTAGACAAGGCCTTTCGGGACAGCTGCTATACCTTCCGCAATAGAGTACACTAGCTTTTGATAAATTAGCTCTCCCGAATTCGATATGCGGGAGAACTCGCTCACAAATGGCGCGCAGTCAGGCCCGAACAGCGGTGGCGCTGCTGTACGTGCGTCCTGTAGTGCAACAAGCCCATCTAACCTTTTAGCCATGGACATTTGAATCGCGAAGTGTGTTGCAATGGTTCTGCCATTGCATGTACAAGCCAATGCGCTTACGTAGCTTGCTAAAATCTTTATTACAATCCGACAGAGCTTGCATTATTCGAAAAGGAACATTATAGATAGCAGTTTCTGAAATCATATTAGCAAAATGTATATTACGAGTAATACTGATCAATGGATTTTCAAACGTATATGTTCACTTTACTTTCTTCAACCATGGCGAAGTATTCGGCTACTGTTGGGCATTTGAAATGAAGCTGCCAATGCATATCTCTGCTCTTGCCTGTGTAGTGCTTCAACATTTCTTCAGTGTAAATTTTAATTAATACCTAAACACAAATTATGTTTATAATTTTTTTTTTATAAAAGATACGTAACTGGCAAGAAAATGAACACAAACTTCGGGATTATCCATCGCCATTAACTTTTTCAGAAGTAGAAACACTACAGAACTGCAAGCCGTTATTGTCCTAGCATTCCTATAAATTCTGGTAGCAGCTGGAATTCCTTTGCGACGTTCTGAATCATCCAGCGTATCATCGTATCTGTAAAAAATGTACCCTTCATAAAATATAAAAAACGTTCGTTATTTCGTTGAACCTATCATGCACTTATTAATTAACCTAGAGTATTATCTATAGCTGAGTGGACTACGCGCTCACACTAAGATTAGGAGTTGTTATTTTAAAAACGCTGCTAACTGCTTGAGCGGATTGCTTTGTCAAAGTGATTTCAAAAATTAAACTTAAATTACTCTAAATCGCATTTTATACTTAAGGGCACCTGACGATCAAATCATGCTAAAATAAGGCAAATTTTATAAAAATTTTATATGACAATGTTACAATGTAAGGTAATAGAAATTTCGTGTTATATATATATATAATTCTCTGGAAAATCAAAATCAAAAAAAAATTTTTATTTCTTCGGTAAAAATGTTTCTCTTGGTGTGTATAATGTATGTAAATATTTTAAGATTTTTTGAAACACTTGTGTTTAAAGTTGATCAAGGCTAAGTATGAGCATGCAGCCATTTTTTACGTTTTTTAGCAAGTTTTAACCTCCTTTTATTCAACAAAATTATATCTGTTTAAAAAAATAGCAACATAGGAATTTTCAGCAAATTTTCTGAAGTTTTCATAAAAAATTGTTCTAATACCTTTTAATGCCCCTTTCGATTAATTAAACTAATTTTAAAACTTAAAATCCTAAAGAAAGTGGGTTTGATTACTCGAACCATTACATAAAAAATCATGAAAATAACTTGTTTCAATACAAAAATAACTACCATAGTCGCAAAATGGCAGAAGTGCAATATTTGTATAAAAAAATAGAAATAACATGAAATATTGTTTAAAAAAAATTATTAAAATGCACGTTCTGGCAATAAAGTCATATTTAGCTTCGAACTGCTCTAAATATATGGGCTTAAAAAAATATGAAAAAATTAACGACCTTTTTACATACAAAAAGGCACAATTTTTGCCGAAATAAAAAAAAATAAAAAACAGGATGACAGACCAGCAACATCCGAACTTCAGGCAGGGTGATCCGAAATTAAAAAGAAAAAGAAATTCTTTAAAAACAATGATATAAAGCAAAGTTAAAATACAAAAGCAAACCGACGATTGGCATACGTTTAATCAAACGTGACTTCGTGATTTTTTTCGCACAAAAGGTTTCGTCAAAAACGGTCGAAGACACAACTGAGTGTTCAAAAGTGCATAAAAGTAGGTGACCTGGAAACGAATGTAATTACGAATAGAATACAGTTAATATTTTAAAATCGGTTAAGAATTGCATTAGTTATGGTTTAAAGTTTTAGAACATGTCATAAAGAGTCAAATTACTGTCAGAAAATAAATTTTGTTGATCGTGACACCTAGAAACGTGCATGTCTCAAAGTTTTTCCAATAAATATTGTATTGTCAATGGTAATATCTTATGTCACGTAGAAGCAAGATTTTGCGGCTTAGTAACGGTATAATTACAGATATTATCAAGTATTTATAGCAAAATAGGTTTTGAAGGGCCTACAGAAACATTTGAAATTTTTTTCTTATCAAATTATAATTAAGTTAACAAATATATAATTTGCAATAACAATTGTTAATTAGTTTATTTATAACTATAATAATTATATAATTACATTAATTATAATTTGTTGCTAGAATGCCATATCCCTTATAGAGACAATTTGGGTCTAGATTTCTACGTATGTAAGAACTAGAATGGGACAGTTGGTATAAGTGTCCTATTTGTTAACCAGAAATGCCAGTATGCACTATACATATAGTATATTTACGTGCAAGAATATGTATTTTCTCTTTGAGAGTAATGCAGAATATAATTGCAAATCTATCAACTGATAGCAACGCTTGAAACATCTTAACACTACCGAAATCGTGCATGATTTTAGATTGGATTATTCTTAAGCTTTGTATAATGAACTGTTGGATGAATATTATATTTGAAAAAATTTAAATAGTTTATATGATTTAATTTGATATTATAAAAAAATAATTTAGCTTATATGTACATACAACCGTAGTCGTAAATTTCTAGTATTTCAACACATGATTGAACTTTGTCAGCCGGAAAATTCATCCAATAATTTCCGATGATAAAAAATCCAATAATAAAAAGTTTACTCCATGTATTATTTTTGATCTCAGCGATTTCTTTTGCACTGCAAGGTAATAAGTGAATGGTCCATGGTAAAGCGTAACTGTAATATATTTTTATAATCACTTCAGAATTTAACTGAGAATTTAAATGAAAATGATCAGTATACTAATTCAAAAAGTACTTTTCTTAACATATGCAAGAAATAGGCCCTTTTACATGCATGTAAAGCAGATGGAAATTGCTGATTTCGAGCGTGGTTGTAGTGTATGTATGTAAACTCGCCGGTAAGATATTTACGTCGAATGTTTTTGAAATAGAGCGACCTTATTGGTTAATTCCTGTAAATCGGAAAATCTCATTGGAGCATTTCAAAAAACGTTCGACGCGAATATCTTACAGGCGATTGTATGTATGTATGTATTTTCAATAAGCCATTAATGACGGAGGTTGAGACGTCTCTTAAGAATTTTATTTTATTGAATTATATACATATTTTTACGTAGTTTAGCATTATATATGTACTATGTGGTTATATATGGAATTTCAATTGCAATTTAGTATGCATCCATCTATAGTTATACATAATGATATATGGTTATATATGGGTATATATAATGATTATATACGGTATTTTATTTGTACCTTAACGTGAATGCATGAAATTAATTTTTTTAGTTATTTTAACTAAAACAAAATTTTTTAAATAAAAATATCAAAGTTTAGGCCTCAGACGCAAAGTGAGATACAATTTTATTTGTAATATACGAGTGGGATACGATTTAGTATATCTATATATATATATATATATATATATATATATATGTATACTAAATGCAAGACTTATATCTAATATGGATATTTTTCAACAAACACGTTAATTTTTATAGTCACTTAATTGGTTTAAAAAGTTTATAAAAATGTATTAAATGTATTTTAAATGTATTTTAATGTAATCTCTTTAAATGTATTTTTATTGCATGACATTCAATAGAAGAGACGTATATTTTAAATTAATACTGAAGATACATTGAATAACCAGACCGCAGATTCGGATTCAGGGACCCCAATAATATAAAAATATTGTGGTATCGTCTGGTGAGAAGAATATTTTTCCCCGAATGCGTGTGAAATCGATCTAGATATGAAATAAATCGGCTACATGATTTTTTTCAAAGAATCTTCTTCTGTCCAGTACTTTTTGCTCATGCTTGACCTTTACTGAGCATATATTTGAGTAGCTAACGTCAAAACCTTCAATTTGAGCCCATACTGAACTTCGTAGGACGACGGGAATCGAAGGTATAGCCGTTTATATGAGTAATATCCGATTTCCACGAGGGAGCGGTTCACAGATTCGATACTTGCAGTTTTAAATAAACGTTAAAGTAGCCACCACGAGTGATCCAAGGGCCCCGGGACACTTTACGAGCGGTCGAATTGAAGGTTTTTATGTCAGCTTTTGAATACCGATGGTCAAATTTACAACGAATACAACAAAGCATGCTCAAATCGGTCAGAAAAGACGTCAAAAGTTATTTGAGAATACTAAAAATATAAAAAAAGTCTCGGGACTCAACCTTCAATTAGTGTAAAAAAACAATATCCGCTGAACTATTCCGTTACGTTTTTGTACATGAATCAAGGAAACTTTTCCCACAGGTTAAACTAAAGAAATTTTTCTAGAACGTGACCGGGAGTTTTCAAAAATTGCTAAAAACCGTGTTTTTCGATAATAGGCAAACTTGAAACCTCCGTATCTTGGTCATCTTACACATATTTATTATTTGGACGTATCAAAAAAGATAATTCAAGATCTTTTTTTATGTAAAATACGATCTCGTAGTCAGATTTAGAAAAATTTTAAAGCCAACTAATTTTACAGCAGGTGAAACATGAATAAAGATGCAAAAAAATCGAAAAATTTGTCTCGTACTTTCGGAGCTGCATACGAACTTCTATGACTCAAATCCTATCGGGCAGAAGATTCACCTTAAGTTCGAGTATAAACAAAGATAATCTGACCTGCAGAATTAAAAAGGATGTCAATTTAGAATTTTGAAGGTAGTTTTAAAATGGGTCAAAAATACCCAAATAAAGCTCTATTTGTCAACATTTAATGGCTATATCTTGATTTCTAGGGGCTTTCCGGCACTGAAAAGTGGACTACGAAGCCAGACAATTTCAAGAATACACCTTATTTTAAATTTTTTTTAAATTTTCACTTTGTTTATATAACCAGAAATTAAAGTTTTTGAAATATTTCTGCCTATTTTACCGTATAAATATTGATATACAACGAAAAGTTCTTGATTTTTGTAGTAAAAATGAGGTAGATTGCCAACTTTTCTGGCACATACAGAATTTTGTATACAGTCTAGAAAATTTTCTACATACGTTTTATACAATTTTAAAAATATTTGTGCATTATTTTGCCAAACTCGGATAAACTCTGCCAAACTTTGCCAAACTCTGCCAAATGTCCGAAATCTATGAATTAGCCAGAATTTGGTGGACTTGTGTCGAGTTTAGTAGAGTTAGGCAGAGATAGGCAAAATTTGGAAGACTTAAGCAGATTTAGGCCGACAAATAATTTTCACTAGGGACTTTCCTGATTTTTTGCATTTTGATCTGAAAAAATACTATGTAAGGATACCAAACTAGATATATATAGACAGCGCCACATCAAATATACGTCAAGTTATCGACGTATGCAAGCTATGATAATTATAGGCTTTGATATTGCATGATTGCTCTTATCGTAGGTTTTTAGTCTCTATAATGACAAAAATTCACGGGGTCATGCAAGGCATTGCCTTTTACAGTTGATGAAAAAATAACTATCTTAATTCAGCACTCGGTTTCGTAATCCACAGACCGCGGTATTAAAGTTATAATATGACCGTGACACCGAAATGATTCAAGACTTTTGATAATATAATTTTTATATAGAAATATTCAAGGTAGAAACGTAAGCTAGTTTTTAGCTAGAAATTACTTAATCTATCACAATTAATTACACTATTTTATTGGGTAACCCGATGATTTTTTCAGTACAAAAGGAGTCTAAGAGTCTCAAATTTTACAAGCAACATCATAATGGTCATCCTTTAATCAAGACCGGATGCAACCAATTTTGTATTTATTCGGATTTTGCCGAGTGGGCATGCGTTCGAATATTCCAAGGTAAAACCTAACTAAATTTTGCATGGATATTTATTATCGATTTTTAAGAGGGGCTTGAGCATTTCAGCTCATATGATCAAAAACTTTTGGATTTTATATATCAATATTCCGAAAATTATTACACAATAAAGCACTCATAAAACCGTTATTTTGACACCGAAAATATTCACATTACTCAATGATCAATCGGCTTAACAATTATAAATAATCATAAACGTCCTTGCTTGTAGTGTGCTTTTATCGTTACGGCATTTGATGAAATTAATTATTATAAATATTACGAACGACTTGCACATAAGACAACTCAAATATTTTAAAACCATTACTAAGTACTAATACTAAAGGTAGCATTAACCATTAGTAAGTATTAAGTAATACTACAATAATTAAGTTGCTCACTTATCCTTATATAAGTAAAAAAAAATAATTATGAACGGCTCAAGCCTCTGAAATAGCCGGACAAGCTAGCAGAGTTTATTTCACTCTCAAAGAAAGAAATTTTTTTTCGAAAATAGTCATAAGTGGAAAAACAAGTCCGTCATAGTGTCGCATTGAAACTGATTGGAAGCTCGCCCTAGTGTGAGAAATGTATTAATCCTATTAATTCCTTTTTCCAAATCTGAAAAGATCCTATTTGCGAATAAGAGGTATATGTAATTATTGCATTGGTGAATAGGATTTAATAGATTTCTCACACTAGGACGCACAGACGTGTTACAACTTTGTACCGCGACGTTGCTCTGAGACTGAACTGAAACTACGAAGTTGGTCAGATATTGAACATATTATTATGACATCGCGCTGAATTTCCCTTATTTTGTATACGGTAGTATTTAATGAAATAAACAAAAGATAATACAACTGAATACTACTCGGATAAACTAATACGATATAATAACGAGTTAACATTACTTGAAATTATATGCGACAATATTTTATTTCTAATTGTAATTTGTTATAAACATATCAACTACTCTTAAATTCTATTTCTATTATAAGCAGGTTGCGTTCAAGACACTTAAATAAACTTATCGTTATCACCATTTATTTAAAACAAATTAAAATTACATATTATTAATATATTTTATAAAATTATAAAACGATCTATCTAATATCATTCGAAAATACGCTAACTTTCTATATTTAAAGTTTAATAAATCACTCTGAACATTTAAAAAATTTAATTTTATAAAAACTAAATTCATTCGAGTTTGATTAACGCAATTCATCATTCTACATTCAAATTTTCTATTAATAAAGTAAATGCAGATAATTAAGCTTTTTCACGTCTGACGTCACAATCCCACGTGTCCGAACGCTGAGAGTAAAACATTCAAAATTGCGTTGATTTCTTTTTATTAATATAAAATCAGCGCAATCATTTCTGAGTATCAAAAAATATGCTAAAAATACCTCTTTAGCTAAGCTACCTAATGAATGCTAAGCATACTCGATTCGCTACCTAAAAAAATTGTTTATTTATGATCAAAGCATGAGTGGTCAAAAACCGTTACCGTATAATTGCGATTAACTTAAATTGTCAAATTGCGAAAGCGATTCATCGCACGTGGATTGTTTCATTATATTTATAACCTTTATTGAATATTTGCTGACATTGTTAACCCGAGAAGCCGCTGGTATTAGACGTATTTAAATTAAATTGAAAATAAAATAATTTCGCCTCGTGCATCAATCCAGAAAATCGCTCTTATTGGTGGGCACGATTTCGTGCATTCTGATTGGTAGGCACAGACCTTACGTCATTGATTCTGATTGGTCTGCAAGATGTCATTGGTTGGCACATTGTCGGCGGGCACAAAGTCGAAGACCCGGACACTCATCGTATTATTTTATAGCACGAAATTATTAACCAAAGTTTATGTTAAAAACATGTTAGAAACCATGTGGATCAACATTAGTCTGAATATACACGGTGAAAATTAATCTTTCAAAGCTCATTTTTATGTTTTTTTTAAAGATGGCGGCTCAAAATTATTTTTTTATGTTTCTCGTTTCGATTTTATTTTTTAACGGTTTTTCGATTATTAAATTTTAGTTTTTCTGGTATTTTTTAATATCTTAGAAATAATATCGTTGATTGAATGATAATACACTTGAAAGAGCATAAAATTACCTATATTTTGCGAGTTGAAATTTTGAATAAGATATTTCGCTTGTGTTGTTCACGAAATCGTCATCTCTTTAGGAATATGGAGAAGAATATTTGGTAAAATTTGTTAGGCTTCATCTTTTTCTTTCGAAGGGATAAAAATCATTTTGTAAAAGAAATCCGATTTTTAGTCAGCTACGAGTACTGAAGTAAATCGCCAGCATTGGATCTGAAACTTTCCAAAACGGTAGCTTTTGGTTATCTCTTGAACGAGTTCTTTGCCTATATCACAACAACCTTTATATTTTGAGATATTTGAGGTTAAGTAGTTTTTGAAATTCTCTTTGATCGCTTATATCTCCAGAATAGCACGGTCATTTTTTACCAAAAAAGACTAATATTTTTCGTTATTTAATGAACATTCGTATTTAAAAAGAAATTTAAAGATTCATCAACTCGTTTTCTTTTTATATCGACTTTTCTATTTTACGATTTTCTGAAATCAATAACGTAAATTATTTTTGTATGTTCTGCAGCCTCCTGTTGTAATAAGTATCTGATAGTTATTTTTTCCATACCTTTATATTATCCTACCTAATCACATCCCGCATTCGTCCAGGGTTATGCCTCTGTAGTGTGAAAAACTTGGTCGATGGTCGGTGTATTCGACATGTTCGAATTGGACGTCTGTCCCATTCCGTAGGTTAGACATCGAATTCGATCATTCGGTATACACCCGTTCACTCTTTGTTGAGTGTGAAAAATCACCTATAAGGATGAAGTTGCATTAGTCACGGCTGGAACTCCTGCCAGATCACCCATCCAACACTGTAAAAAATCGTTCGTATATTTACAACGGCAATTGTAAATCTATTACTAGTCTGAGAGTAGTAAAAAACATCGCCACTGTAAAAACCTTACATTGAATATAGTAGGTTTACACTGCCTTTGTAAATTCACAAATAAAATTGTAAATTTACTAGTCTGAGAGTTGGAAAAAAATAATCCTACTCTGAGTGTAGTAATTTTACAGTCATTGTAAAGTTACAGAAACTTGTAAATTTACAGAAATCTAGTAACAGATCTAAAATCTAATAAAAGTACTATATTCAGAGTAGTAATAGGTAATAATGTAATACGAATGCAAAACTCCAGTTTTACTCAAAATTTGGATACTTTTTGGCTAATACGATAAGAGATAATCCCGAAAATATTTATAGTCACTTGAAAAAAAAAAGTATAGCCAATAAAGCGTTTCATTCGAGTATAAAGTGTGAAAAAATTAGCCATCATAACCTCAAACATCACGGCTTACACCGTCGCACGTCAATTCACAACGTCGCTTGTAAATTTATAGTTTTCTAGTTAAAACACTACACTCAGACTAGGACTTTTTATTTCCAACTCTCAGAGTAGTAAATCTACGAGAGGATTTTTTTTACAGTGAAAGTACTAGTCGCACCTTACGCTGCAGTACGATTTCTATCACAACGAACGGTTCAATGCTTTTGCCGTCCATTATATTTCTTCCAAATTATAAGGGGCGCTGGTAATATGGCTATGCAGGTAATGTGGCGACCTATAGGGGCGAGTACCCCAGTATGACGACCCATAGGTATTTTAGCTGTAACCTTTGTGTACCAAGGTGAAAATGAAAATTTCAACGTGGAATTAGTTGTATGAATGGACCATTTTGACGTAGTAGATTAGTTTAAAGTTAATAATCTGAGTTAAGTATTAATTAATAACGAAAGATGAAGATTTTGAGTATTTGAAAAAGTGTCTCCCAGTATGACCACCTAACGTTTATAGCGGAGTATTTGTGCTCTAAATGCTTACAAGTTGTGCTTCAAAGATAGGTAAAAGTTATAAAATAGTATGTTGTTTAAATTTATTTTAATTTAAATCATATAATATATGAAATAATTAGTACTTAATAAGCTTCTATACTAGGCATGTATTTAACCCTCGGCAAATAACTTTTGACACGGAAATTAACGGCTTTACTCGTTATTCTCGCGAGAATCTTCGGAGTTGTGATTTAAGAACAAGAACCTCCGATAATATTTAATAGAATTATAACATGCATCTAATCCAGCATGTAATATACAGACATCTAGCGGTATGAGCCCAATAGCCATGGGTAGTGATACTGGGAGGGGGTCATACTGGGGGACTCTCCCCTAGATCTCGCTGTATGCGTTATTCTGCGGTGTCGTAACTCGTACATTATATCAGTATATGTATTATATCAAAACTCTGATTTTTTAGCTGCGCAACTACTTAGAGCTTCTTTAATTAAAATCCAGAGAGTACATTTTTTTGAAAAAAACTCATTAGAGTTAAAGGTTCAAATAACATATCTCAATTATAGTTTCCGAAGCCTCAAAACCCGATATATATCTACTGAAAACCAAAAGTTCCTTAAGGTGGCCACATTACCTGCACCCTTCTTAATATTTTTACTTCAAAATCAACAATAATCTCTTAAAAACATGTATCATCACATATTTACATCGTTTTCTTTTCTCAAATCGAAGTCCGTCGCGTCTCAAATATTAATAAAAGATACATAATAAAATAGAAAAATTATTTTTGGCCCAATATTCTTATTGTGTTACTATCTAGTGATAAGAACTGTAGTCTATATTTTGTAAGAAACTGTTAAAATAAAATTTAAAATTTTTTGAAAGTCAAATTGTACATTCGACGTGAAAAATATCTGGTCGAATGTGTTTGACTTTTTTGGAAATACTGCAATTCCATTGGAATTCATTGGATCGAACGCGGGTTTTCGCTAACCTATTAGGAGGATTTTAAAAAAATTCAAATCATCCATATGTAACTGAAAAGGAGAATGCATACCCTACGGTAAACGAAATTCGGTCAGACTTTCGAAGGTGTTTTATGGTACCCTAAAATTAAGCCTAGTACTAGTACAAAAAAAATCATTTTTTCAATTTTCATATATTATTATACTACATACAGATAAGTGATAACATATGCCCCTAAAATAGCCCAAAATTTTATTTTCAAATTAGACGACACTTTTAAGGATTTACAGAATTTCGTTGAAAATCGATATTGTTGAGTTCTTATTTCCACCAGAGAGCAATATAATATATATATATATATATATATATATATATATATATATATATATATATATATATATATATATATATATATATATATATATATATATATATATATATATACATTCAACCTATTCAAAACAAGATGCCCAAAGGGGAAGAACCTACAAAGGGTAAATAACAGTTATGAAACTTCAATAAATCGAAATTGAACTGCCAAAAAAATTGAAACCTGTAAATATCATTTTTTACTCCTGTTTAATAAAACCTTAATTATCTCAGAATTAAGAATTCGAATATTTTTCAGATTCAAAGTGGGATTGGCGATGAAGCTTTTGACGGATCAACTAGAAATTATGTATAGTGTTTCCTCATTGTGTAAGCAAGAAAATACGTAAGCTTTTTAAAAATTACAAAAGTTTTCAAGGTAAACCTACAATTATTAAAAAAGCATTAAAAAAAATGATTTTTCATGGTCCTGTTTGGTCTAACAAGTGAATTTTTTATTTTGAGTTTAAAAAAGAATTAGTACGTATTTTTCTTCATTTTGTACCTCCGAACATATATATACCTCAGGACTTTTCAACTAAATCAGTATTTCATTGCCAATTACATTTTCAAAATGGCTAATTTTTAAGTCATTTTTGGATTTTCTCAAACATATAGCGGTGTTCTTAGTCCCATAACATCACTTTTTACTACATTTTACGTACGTCATCTAATAGAAAAAAGAATTAAAGGGAAGTTGGTAAAATAAAGAAAGTAGATTTGCAGTTAAACGTCCCTCTTAATATTTTTTTATCAAATTAATATTTTTATACGTAACAAAACCTAAATAAAACTCTTTTCGCCTACTTTTTATTATATTTTGTGTCATTTATCCATAATAAAATTTTGTTGAGTTATAGTTAGTAGAAGAGGTACCTACCGTTTTCATTAATATAACGCATAGGTACTTCGAGTAAATTACATCATATCTAGATAACAAGGACCCATTAGAATGAATTAGGGTGCTAGGCTTCATTTTAGGGTACCAGAAACCTTCTCCCGAAGTCTGACTAAAATTCGTTTCTCGGAGGTTATGCACTCCTCTTGTTAGCTAACATATGAAAAATAGCAGAAATGTGCATACTAGGGGAGACTGAGGTATAACGGAGCACTAAAATGAAATGTGTTCTAACCTACGTAAAAAAATGTAATTCAATAATAAATTGCTATTCAAAGAACATTTTCCTACGTTTCTGCTGGAATTGATATAATTTAAATGTACCTATTAATTAATATATACGAATACATCGAAAATCACGAGGTTCAAAATCATTGGAGTATAACGGAGCGGACAATTGGGGTATAATGGAACGGTACGTTATTATTACCAGGACGATACATAGAGCACATTGTTAATTTTCTAAATTATTGTTATCATTATAACTTACAGAATTGCTACCTAAAAAAAATACACTATTATTTATTACACATAGAAAACAGAATCAATAACACCAGGTTTTTTGCATTTTATTAAAATGCTATTTTTACAAAATGTACTCTTTTTCACAATCTCAAACTATGTTATATTTTTAAAATTCATTCTGAATGGTAACGGTTGGTGGAGAAGGGCAACTGTTCCGTTATATCCCAATTTCTCCTATATGCAAAAATGTGCAAAAAATGCAGAATATGCAAAGTATATGTAATATGTAAACAATTTGTAAAATACGTAGGTATTTGTATAAACATCCGAAATTTACGAATCACAACATTATAGAATAACTAATAATAAATATTTTTAAATAAAGTAATAATTAAAGTAGACAGTGCTTGTTACATCAAAATATCATACCTTTATTGTTGATATAAACATTATACAATATGTTACAAGCATTTGTGTATACATATTTTTTATATGTATATATAATATATATATATGGTTCTATTGTATGTTTCGTGTAAATTACATTGTTTTTTAAAGCTAAATACACTCTTTGTGCAGTAAAATCCGAAAAAACTTTCCAATAATATAGTCGTTATATATCAATGGTCAGATTACCTATACTGTTTTCTTTTTTTTTTCTTTCATCTCAAGTGTCAAACAGTACACATATACAATCGTGTCATTAGTTAAATAGTCGTAAAAACTCTTTGAGAAAATATTCACCAAAAAAATCATTCATCGTCGACTGACGCAACGAATGGAGGAAGCAAAAATTTGTATATATTTCGCAAAAGAGCTTTGCAAAGAGTTATCCTTTTATTTTTTATCGTCCCCTCGAGTTTTATCTCAGTGGTCGCTCTCTTCCTCTCTCCGGTGTATCTCAACAAGGCACGTTTGAAATATAATCCGTTTTTATCATACATGCATACAATCTCTGGCGGACAAGTTTAAAACGCAAGCGATCGATATTACACCAGTCAAGGGATTTTTACTCGGTTAGTTAAAGAGAAGATTTGCCTTTATTTACGTCGCTCTTTTGCAAGTGTCATTGTGTGTTCGTTGTTATATTTACATTCTTAAAAATTAACTTATTGCTTAAGTATTTATTAATTGTAGTCTATATTGAATTATGTAATAAAACACAAAATAAAATGTTTATTAGCATCTTTTTGTAAAAGATTGTGTCCTTCAAAGTAAAATATTTGTACGAGAATTTTATTCGGAATTTCAAACAAATAGAAATCTTCACATTAAAAACTATTTGTTTAACTTGAATTAATTTACAATACAATTTAGAAACTCAACCCATGCAATAAATGCTAGTAATTTTCACAATTGCAAGATAGTCAACATAAGTAAAGAAAATGTTTTTCTTTTAAATTAACTAGTAAGCTTGACTGATGGTCGAACGTCTTGACATTAAGAAAGAAAGTATCTTCAAATCTTATCTTTTCGCTCAACGAAATCAAAGAGTCAGTGTCGATATAGAAAAATATAAAACATTAAAAATTCCTTTAGCCAAAAATCATCACAGACAGGTCTCTTACTTTCGCCATTCTCTGAATACGACAGACACAAAAAATCCTTCATTTTTGTTACAAAATAATTGTATTAGATACATTTAAGCTATATAAATATCATAAATATACATTTACACTTATGTATTAGTGGCCTTAATGCTTTGTCAACGCGAGTCTATCATCTCTCTG
Organism: Gastracanthus pulcherrimus; assembly: GCA_949152435.1. Taxonomy (NCBI): domain Eukaryota; kingdom Metazoa; phylum Arthropoda; class Insecta; order Hymenoptera; family Pteromalidae; genus Gastracanthus; species Gastracanthus pulcherrimus. The sequence continues at coordinate 176,708,333 of OX424576.1, forward strand.
TCTTAGAATCGTCGATCGGAGTGGGTTTATAAGTCAAGAGGTGCCCAAAAGGCAAACCCGTCGTCCTGCCTTACAAAAACTTCAACTTTCGTCAATTCGCAATTTTTAAACAATATTTTACAACGAAAAATCTTTTTCTAGTTAAATAAATTTGTAATTACATAAAAAACAAATAAATATAAAAACAAACGAACAAAAAACAGTTTTAAATTATCAAACATGAAAGATGAACAAATATTATAACATTTTAAGTAAATTGCAAAAAAAAAGAAGTTTAAATACGACAGGACAAGAGCATCCACTTAACATCAGAGGCAAAAGTTCACATCACATATATGTAAAGTCCGCTCGCGACATTTTGGTCCATTTCGTAGAAAACATTATTCACGGTTTTTAAGCACTTAAGTTATGTTTCTTTGTGGGGCTCCGATCCACGATTCAATTTTATAAAAAGATCCACGACTCCTTCACCTCAACTTCTGCATGCAGTATAAAAAAAATCGTAAATTGTTCATAATTTCAAGCACACGAGTGACATTTTTCATTAAACCTCGTCATATAATTTACATAAAACTGGTCAATGAATTTTTGTTACTGGAAGAACCATATGTTTATGGCTTTTATAACATTGCATGTTTCAACTTATGATAACAGTATTAATTTCCTTGAAGGAAAATTAAGTTATAAATAATATTTATATAATAATAATAATGCCTAGGTAAAAACAACATTTTTAATTAATTAATAAAACAGGTTTTTAAAACTATAATGAAAGTGTGGTTCATCAATTAAATTGAAAAGGTGACAAATAATTATAGTTCAATTTAAAACATTATAAAAAATAGTTTCTTACAATAAAATTGTTACTTCAAATAAATAAGTCCATTAAATTCTACTTTTACTTCTTAAAAAGAATTGCGATTGATTAACCGAACATCAAATTTGTAGAAATCACCGATTCTTTTGAACTTTTACCTTTTCAACCTCAGTTGTGATTATAAACAATTATATACAAAATTGATCTTATACCATGCACAGTTTTTTACCGTGCGTAAAACACGGTTCTATTAAAAATAAAAAAATAAAATAAAATATCGTGTACACGAATTTATGAACAAGGCACACACGTCTTCGGTCATCTTGTACGTACGAATCTGCGCGCAGACAAGTCTATACATTTTGATTATATAACCGTACTACATTCGTTGACAAAATAAAAGAACTAACGAACGAACAAAGAACAAAAAATTCATAATACTGCACCTATTACTTTTGTTTTATGTACATACACACCAGACTTGAACCGAGTGGTGCATTCGTGCTTGAAAAGAAAAAACAAGAGTCCTTCGTTTGCTTTCTCTATCGTATGGAAGTCTTTGTGTGTGTTTTTTCCCCTTCTCGTGTACTAATTACTACAAACTCACTTCTCCTTTCCATTTTTTTCTTTAAACATCGAGTGAATATTAAATATATAAAAGTAACTATATATATATACATAATATATATATAGCGCTAGCATTGTAATGAGAGTACAAACAGTGACGTTTATAAATGGTAGCAAGAAGGATGTTCGTTTTTTTAAAAAAAAAGTAGAGAAGAAATAGGTAAAATCGTGGGTCCGTCTCTCGCGCGCTCGCGTAGCACCAAATCGGTAGAAACGGACAATAATCAGTTTTTGTTTTTGTTTTTTAAAAGAATCTCTTACGACTTGGTCAGCTTCGTGCGATTGGCGGCTACCGCGGCCAGACAAGCCAGCGCTTCGAGATCAGGTGATGCGCACCATTCTGAAAAATAAGGAGATCGATGAATTAAAAATAGCTTTATTCTCGTGAATGTTTGGATGGAAATTGTTGGTGCGATATGCACGGTGGGATTCTTGTGTTTTGTTATTAAAATGAAAGAAAGCAGTCTGGTTATCATAATTTTAGACAAATTATTAACATTTTAGCAAGTATTAGTTGCATGTTAGATTAAGGAGGTTCACGGGTTACAAAACGACAAATTAATTTTCATTTTACTTTCTATTTTGTTAAAATTTGTTAGAGTCAATAAATGTATATCTTATACTAGTATATCTCATGTACATACATTTTCTTTAATTAATAATTGTGATGTTGCAAACACGATTATTGTCAATTGAAAGAAAATCATTAAAAATGCAGAAATTTTTTTGTTGGCAATCCAATTTTAATGATCGGGGTCCTATTTTGTTCTTTAAATGTTATTTGATAGATCGACCGAAAGAAAATTTCAAAATAATTCATGAGTACACAGAAAAGCTAATTGTTAACTAGAGAAAATTTTCTTTCGGTTGAACTGTCAAACAACATACAAAGAACAAAATAAGACCCTGATCATTCAAATTGTATGGAAAACAAAAAAGTTTCTGCATTTTTAATGATTTTTTTCAATTGACAATAATCATGTTTGCAATGTCACAATTGTTGATTAAACATTTATTTTATGTACATAAGGTATACTAGTATAAGATATACAATGAGTGACACTAACAAGTTTTAACAAAATAGAAAGAAAAATGAAAATAAAATGGTCGTTTTGTAACCCCTAAAGCTCCATAAACGTATATTCCATGTTAAAATTGTTGAAGTTTGGCAAAATTCACTGTTTGATGATTTCTTAGAATACTAATTCTGACCAAAATCGACCTAAATTAATAAGAATTGATTTTAATCAAATTAATTAAAATCGCTATTTAACCCTCTGTCGTACTATCCCGCGATATCTCGTCCAAACCACATCGTTCACGAGTGTACCACGACAAGATATCTTGTCATAACTTTTGACTAATTTAACCTTAGAAAGTTTACGACCCCACAATTTAAAGTTGAAGATATTCCCTATAAGATATGATTAGACTGAATATCAAATTTGTTATCTATTGGTACGAAAAAATAGACTAAATATTTCGAACTATTATAAAATCTGATGCAGATATTGACTAATAATTGATCTTTAGGTAAGTGACTAAAGAGTCATCAAATCAGCTTCAAAATCGTTACTCAGGGGTTTTGAGGGCCGCTGATACGAATTCCAGAGTCAGCATTTAAAAATTTAAAATGGCGGAATCAGTATGGCGACTACATACACATTTTCTTTTTAGGATTGTGCTTATTTTACTGAAAAGCGCTTGGAAATCGTTACTCGAGGGGTTTTTGGGGTCGCTGATTACAAATCTCCAGTCAAAATTTAGAAATTCAAAATGGCGGGGCTGCATACACGTTATGCATTACTCGTCAAGTTGATTAAAGAATTGTGCATTCGGGAACGAGTTAGTAGGGGAAAACTGTTATTAAAATTATTAAAATGTACTCTCATTTCGTTCATCTGATGTAAAAGTATGAGTATTTTTTCTGTAGTCTCTCATTTAGGGATCACTTAGATGATATTATTTCTAGAGCTCTAAAAGTGTTAGGCTCTATCAAGCCTTAAACACGCGATTTTAATAAGGCCAGTACCATATTATATTTATCTAAGTCTTTAGTTTCTTCCATTCTTCCTTGAGGTTCTGTAATTTGGTTTCCTCACTTAAATATTTATTATACAACGTAGTCAAATTCAGTTCATCATAAGCAAATTACTAATTATGTTCTAATATGTAAAAGATCATAATTCTACAAGTTCTTATGACCATAATTATACATGTTTTTGATACTTTATTATCATAGAAATAAGTTACCATTCGAGTTATAGCGTGAAATTTTTTTTATTTTGTTCCAGGTCCAAAATTACGCATGTAATTTTGCATGCAGAATAGCGTAAGAAAAAAAGGTGCTACCGAAAACGCGCTGTGGGTGGCCATTTTCTTATTGGAAAGATTAAAAAAAATTGTTTTGGATACTTCAAGACATGTATTTAATATACCATTATTTACTTTTATTAATAAACTTTTTTTTCATATTAAAAAGAATGTTGAAAATTCACATGATTTTATGCCTGCTACTGTGGCCATACCCCTTAAAGAAACTGTTAAAAATGAAAAAATTTAAGCGTATTTTGTGAGATCTCAGAAATATTAGGTATTTGTACAGTAGGCATTAATTAGATTGAAAAAAAGGTTTTCTGTTGAAATTTGGTCTATTACCTCGAAACTAGTATGCTTTATTACCTTTTCTAATAAATTTACTTTTAAACATCAACCAACAATTTATAATAAAAAAAATGAAACATTTATCTGTAAAGCTACAAATCGTAGCATACTAAGTCACCCAATTAATTCTCAAATCACGATCTCACCGCATACATCTCTTAAATATTTTAAACAAACAAATACATAAATCAAACCACATTTCGAATATTATATTTACAAAAAAAGAAAGCATCAGCACCCCACCTTGCCAATCGTAATTCCATACGAAGTACCCTAGTGCGAGAAATCTATTAAATTCTATTCGCCAATACAAAAATTGCATATACATCTTATTCGCAAATAGGATATTTTCATATTTAGAAAAAGAAATTAATAAGATTTAATAGATTTCTCACACTAGGGTACACACACACACACACACACACACACACACACACAGCAAAACACCGTGCGTACCTTTGCTCGGTGTCTGTTCCTCGGTGAGAATCGGCGCGTCGACCGTCACCGCATTCCTCGTGATGCTCTGCTTCCTCGCCTTTCGCTTCTGGCTGCCCACCAGCGTCGCCCTGTCCCCGTCCTGTCCGGCGCTCCGGCCGGGCGAGCCCTCGCGACTGCCGCCCGGGGCGGCGCCGCGCTTCTGCAGGATCTTCTTCTTCTTCGTGCGCTGCTGGCGCTTCATCGCCTGGAACTCCTCCAGGCTCAGCGACGGCAGGGCCTCGATCTTCTTCTCCAGATTGAAGTCCCTGCGAATGCGTGAATGCTCCAATTAATTCGTCAGAGATTTTCGATTTGGAGAGGATGGGAGAGGATGGATAGATATCTATTTATTTGTTTATAGAAACAAAACAATCTACGATCATTTACATAAAAGTATATCACATAATTGCATATCCTCAAAATATGTTCGCCAGGTTCAAATTATCACAGATTAAAGTACATAATTGCGTCGTATAAAATACATATCGCGTCATTTCAGTTAAAACATCATTTTATCATCATTATTCACATGAGCACGCGTGTACTGTCTCTCACACAGGCCTATACATAATAAAATAAAATAAAAAACTTAAAAAAACTTACACTTATAGAATATTGCAAATATCACGTAATTTCGAGAGAAACTTGCTCGTCAGGTACTTAGTATCACAGTAATAGAATGTTCATTATGTTAGTTTTTTAAAAGTTTGTTTGTCTCACATGTACATTGTCACGCACACACACACTAATACATAAATAAATAAAAATGAATAAAAATAAATAAATAAAATAAAAAGAAGTTAATGAATAAATAAAAATAAGTTAACGAATAAATATAAATAAATAAATAAATAAGTAAATAAAAATAAATAAATAAATAAATAAATAAATTAACACGAGACAGTACACAATTAACTTAAATTTAAAACGCCAGTAGATTGTGCGTGCAAGTACTTGCGCATCGCTGTCTTGAATTTGGATGGGAGAGTCCGGGTGCAATGGGGAGCTTTGGTCTTTGGAGGGGTGAAAGAGAATTGAGGAGGAAATGAAACGTCGAGTTTTTGGTGGATTTTGGAGAGAGAGGTGAATTTGGGAATGAAAGTTGTACGAGTGACGAGAGTTAGAAGAACAGTTTGGTGAATGTGATCTCGAATAGGACCAGAAATGAAAGTATGGGTTTAATGAAGGTCGGCAAGACGCTACCATATAGTGGAAAAAATAGAACGTAATAAAAAGTAAGAGAACGTAGCAAAATGTAAGAGAACGTAAGAAAACGTAAGGAAACGTAGAATCCTGCTGGATTTCGGACCATTTTTATGATTTATTTTGATTAGGTTTTATTACATTTACTTACTTTTCTTAAACTTAAATGTTAAAGATAAATATTAAATGAATTTTTTGATACAAAGCGAATTTTTCCAAAAACGTAAGAAAATGTAAGAATATTTAAGAATTTACAAAATTTACGTTGTCATACTTTCTATTACATTTCGTTGGGAGTCACATGCGTTAAACTCGAAAAATTAAAATATTGGTTTATTCTCTGAACAGTAATTTAATTTTTCGAGTTTAACGCATGTGGCTCCCAACGAAATGTAATAGAAAGTATGACAACGTAAATTTTGTAAATTCTTAAATATTTTTACATTTTCTTACGTTTTGGAAAAAATCGCTTTGTTCTTAAAATATTGGTTTATTCTCTGAACAGTAATTTAAGAACCAAGAATTTTTTTTAAATTGCTTTGTACTCCGAAAAATAAAGATAACAAAAACTTTTGACGAAAAAGTAAATCATAAAAATTTTAGCATATGCTAAAAGGTATCAAATTATCGTCGAAATAGTACATTATGTAACAAAGGCAAAAAGTCGAATATTTTTCTCGCGGGTGAGTTTACTGGCAGTATAACCCAAAGGAAAAATCGACTTTTCTCTCGAGTTACATATAGTATTTCATGCGCATCTCAACTGTGGCCACTTTTTGACTTGGAAAGCGGGACTAATGGACTGTTAAAAGACAATCGAAAATCAGGGTTATTGGTAGAACTTGATGAAATTAAGGAATTTTTACTATTTTCTAGTGAAGTCACTTTTTTCTCTAAGGAAAAAAGTGATTTGCGGGAGAAAAGTTACCTTTTCCCCGCTAACCGTTTTTGCGGGCAAAAAGTTACCTTTTTCCCGCTAATCAATTTTGCGAACAAAAAGTGTAATTTTGGTCTCGCTTTTCAGGGAAAAAAGTGGTCATTTTCGTTCAGATGGGCATACAAATATTTTTCAGGCAGGGTGATCCGAAATTAAAAAGAAAAAGAAATTCTTTAAAAACAATGATATAAAGCAAAGTTAAAATGCAAAAGCAAACCGACGATTGGCATACGTTTAATCAAACGTGACTTCGTGATTTTTTTCGCACAAAAGGTTTCGTCAAAAACGGTCGAAGACACAACTGAGTGTTCAAAAGTGCATAAAAGTAGGTGACCTGGAAACGAATGTAATTACGAATAGAATACAGTTGATATTTTAAAATCGGTTAAGAATTGCATTAGTTATGGTTTAAAGTTTTAGAACATGTCATAAAGAGTCAAATTACTGTCAGAAAATAAATTTTGTTGATCGTGTCTCCTAGAAACATGCACGCCACAAAGTTTTCCCAATAAATATAGTATTGACAATGGTATTCTCTTGTGTTGGGTACGAGCAAGATTTTGAGGTCATTAACGTTAAAATTACAGATTTTATCAAGTATTTATAGCAAAAAGAATTTCACAATGGTGGCTTTCAAAGGAAAATTCTTTATTGGTTCATTAAAAACTTTTCTTTTCTCGAGTTTCATGGTAGCCCCTTTAAGATGCTAATTCATAAATTTTATTAATTATAAGAAAGCGTCAAAGAATGCAAGAAAATGTAAAAAAACGTAATAAAGCTTACCCAGTAAAGTAGTAATAAGTAACGAAATGTAAAACTGTCCGAAATCCAACAGAAAGTTATGGTTTCTTACATTTTATTACGCTTCTTACTTTTTGTTAAATTTTCTTACTTTTTTAATTTCCATTAGGGTAGTTTTAAAAATAGTTAAATAACTGGCATTAACCCTTGAACAGTTTACCAGATATTTAAAAAAATCTATCTCATTATAATAAGACAATTAAAAATAAATTAGTGTATTAATCACGTAAAAATTATATCAAAACAATTGGTTATCAAACTCTAGTGTACATCACAATTGTCAGTTTCTTTCAAGATTATATGCGATTCTATCTTAGTTTTAAATCCTTAGTTCTTTAAGTTAGTATACTTTGTTTTTATTTTAAATAAGCCAGGCCTATATACATGTACGTAACTATGGATATATGTAACTGTAGTATATTATGGTGAATAAATTGAAAATTGAAATTGAAATTTTGTTCGGTAAAAAAAAAGTTTGATTTTGGGAGTAATGGAGTAAATGGAGGGTAAACTTACTCAGCCTTAAACCTCTTGCGCGACATCCATGTGCCGTGACCTTCGGCTCCCTCAGTCTCTGTGTCCTCTGGTTTCGATGCCTCCAAATTACTCTCACCTCTGTGTAAGAAATTTGCATTATTAAAAAATAAAAAAAAAACTTAGTACTGTATTTTGCACGCCCATGAATAAGACTACGACAACTTATTTTTGTGCATAAAATAGCTCATACAAACATGGGAGCTTTAACTAAATTTCGATAATTGGTTAGAAAAAGTTGAGTAACTATAATATAAAAATTGAGTAAAAATTCTATTTCATGAAAAATTTATGTTACCAGCTTGGTGTTACAAAAACATAGAGTTTTGAGTTGTCATTATCTTATTTTGGGGAACGATTTGTAGATGTATATTAATTTATTGTATGGTTGAAAGAAATAAAAAAAAATGTACAACTAAAATTATAAATAATTCAGCTTTTGTAAATTTATGCATTTCTTGTATTCTAAACACATTTGTAAAACAATAATTTTTTAGCTACTAAATTTTAATTTAAAATTGTATTTTATACTAAGCAATAGCTATAGAATATGAAAGTATTGATTAAAATACTAAAAATCAATAAAAACGGTTAAATTTTGTTTTTAAATAAATCATTTTTAACTAAACTTTGATCATAAAATTATAAATATAATGTACCCTTGAACAAGATGCTCTAAATCACCGCGAGAACTTGTGCCTTCGCTATTTAAGGAATCTGTTTTTTCACTGACATTCGAGGAAAGAGAATTTCTTCTTTCCCTATTGTGTTGATCAATGCTGAAAATACATAACATTGTGATGCAACGATTTCAGAATAAATTTAACAGGAAATGTTGTTACAACATACTTTGAAAATCCAGAGATTCGACGTTGCTTAGCTTGCTGAGCAGTCAATTGCTCGGCTAAGAACTTCTGATAACGCAAACCCTTGCAACTTCTTCCTGCTCTAAAAGCACTATCTTCGGCTGATGCATCTTCCATGTAAGTATGAGTTTCATCATTTTCATCTTCTTCTCCTACATTCTACAAATTAGATAAGTAAACAAAATTAACAGATGAATGACTAACAGGTAAGTGTAATTTTCTTTAAACAAATGTCAAGATGAAAATATTTACCGTGGGGTGATGATTGTTGTTATTTGACTCTGTTCTACTCTTCTTATCTCCAAACAAATCCGCTTTGCAATCTTCCTTTGACCCAGCTGATATAGGCAATTCTGTATAACGTTTCTTAGGTGGTTTTGGAATTTCAGGATTATTGTTACCCTCATCGTCGTCTGACACAGAATTATTAGTCGATGACTGAAAATCTTGAGGATTTACTTTTTGCGGTGTAAACAAAGAACTTAATCCTCCTAATTGAGATTCGTCGGCTAGTTTTCCTGGCTGTATAGAATCCTCTTCCAATTTAACTAAATTCGAACTGAGATAATCATTTTTTATTGTTTCTGAGCTGCTATCAGATAGCCCGGCATCTGTCTTTTTATTTGTTGGCCTTGTGTTTAATGTACGAAGCGGAGGGGCTGGTAATTTGTACCATTTGAAGTCTGGGTTGGCATTCAAAAATGCATCTTTGTACTGGAATAAAAATTTCAATATAAAAATCATAACAGAAAAAATCATAGATTATGACTAAATAGTATTTATATTAATATCTTTTATTTTTTATATTATGATCTATTATTGCAAAATAATGTAAAAACGATTTTGAATATAAATTTTAATTAGTATTTTGTTAGAGCATCACCTAGAAATACTTGACAAAATTATCTCACCAGATAAAGTAATCTTAAAACTTTTATCACACATTCAACCATGAAATGTACAAAATTAGAATAGGAAATGATTGTATTCATAATTATTTTGTAATTAAAAATTATCAAAAAACTGTAACGTCTTTTGTATAGATAACAATTTTATAATAATACTACATAACACACCGCAATACATTATACGAACAACAAATCAATATAAAAAAAATAAATTATGAATAAGTATAAATTTTATTAAACAAATAAATAAATAAATAAATACCTCCTGAGCTAAATTTGTGTATGCCCTCTTCTGTTCCGTGGACAGCATGGCCCACCATTCACCGAGGACCCTGGTGACTGCCCGATTCTCCAAATGTGGAAAACCAGAGCGTACGGCCGCTCGATGCCTCTTGCAAAAGATAAGGAAGGCATTCATCGGCCGTCTTGCATGATGAGCAGGTTCGTGCCCGTCCTCTTCTTCCTGTATTCAATTTCACAAACAGTTTGAGAGAGAGAAATATTTCACATTGGCAAGGATGATCTCATGTTCAATTATTAGAATTAGAAGTGTGTTATCACTTTTATGTATTTGCTTTTGTTATTTATATGTTTTACTGTGCAAATATATTTTATGTATAAAATTAATCAATACACTAAATTATTTAATCCTTTAACCCTTTTGCTGTGGTGTGGGTCACTGGTGACTCATACAAATTTTAGGCATACATTTGTGAGAATTAATTACATTTACAAAACAAAGAGAAAAGTATAATGTACTTTAGGAGCTTTACAGATAATCATATATTTTTGTATTACTAAAATAAACAGATTGTGAAAAAAGTCGATTTTTCCTGCTACAGTAAAAGTGTCAATTATGTTGAAAGAAAATCATTTACTTAAATACTATTGTAGGAATATTTGATGTCATTTTGCATGCACACAATCCTTCTAATTGTATATATAAAGAATAATGCAATTCCATGTGAAATTGATGTAATGTTTATAAATAGTATACCTCTTCATTTAAAATATATTCATTTATTTTTTTGAACATAAAATTTTATTTTTAAATTGACTATATTTTTTTTAAAGTTTAAATATTTGTTATTAAAATTTATTCAGTATGTCATTCAACAGAAAATAATGTTGTCATAAACATTAATGACACATAATTTGTGTGAATACGTTTATTAAAACTAATCTTTTCATCAATTATGATGACATATGGAAGGCCTCAGAAATAGATTGGAGTTTATAAGACCAATTTGTTTTTTAAATAGACTTTTTTTTACAACTTAAACGTCGATAATATGGTTTTATCTATTCTATTCCATATTGGTTTTACCCAAGCTGCGTTGCAAATGGTTGCTCAAATCAAGTATATATACGTAATAACGCACTGATATATTAAAATCAATAAAATAACTATATATTATTATATCAAATGGAATTTTCATAATTGGACAGAAGAATAGTAATTAATAAATTCCGTATTACATGAAAAATTATCAGTCACCGCTTTATCAAACAGAAGAAAAAAATACATATAACACAGTGACAGACAAGAATCACTTAAAAACTATTTCTCCCTACACCAGTGTAAAATGGATACATCACAATCAATAAAATAATTGTGTTACCACACACATCATAAAGAAATCCCATAATAACAATTTTTCATTACACGAAAAATTATCAACAACATACAGGAAGACTCGAAATAAAAAAAAATCATTCCTTCCCACGTCTGTGTATAATGGACTTTTTCTACTTGTATCCCAAGCCAGCCATATGTTATTCCTTATCAAATATGCACACATATACATGTACATTCGTGCGCTCCTTCTAGAAAACGCGACAAAAAAAATATGTAGAGACGGCCCGGAACTATGAATGGAAAAATTATTAAAAAAATGACTTGCACAAAAACACGTAGCGCAGGCCACGGACAATGACGTTATATACATTCAATCGAATCAACGGTACAAGTAATTTATAACAGTTTGTGACAAAAAAAGAAAAAAGGAATAAAATACCAATATATCGCTGACGTCCCTAACATTCCCAATTTACAAACACGCATATCTCCAATGAGAGAAAGAAAACGCGAGCTTTATTTTTTATCTCTCGCGCGCACCTAAAAGAGGTGCAGCCGAGGAAGAGAAAAATCGGGCTGAAAGTGAAAATTTCCCTACGGAAAATGTCGCAATTCCGAGTGTTAATATATAAAAGAAACCACATACACACATATCACCGCTGAGAGAGAGAGAAAGACACACGAAACGAAGGCGCATAGAGGGAACAAAGAAACCATTTTGATCCGCGCCTCTCCTTTCCTCGGACGGAAAAAAGAGAGAGTGAACGCACGAAAAAAAATGAGCGTGGATATATACTTATTGAGTAAGTATAAAGAGAAAAAGAAACACGCACACGACGTCCTTTGTGCGTGAAAGAAAAAAAGAGGACGAGAGTATGAGCGAGAAAGGCTGCGAATATGCGCGGACGCGGGTGTTTATTTTGTTATTTATCCTGTCAGATTTGACAGCTGTTGGATGTAAACACAGACGGAGTGTCATTGTCGAAAGTGACCATCTTCCTTCTCCGAATGGCAGTCCTATCGCTCTGCGTTCAAGTAAATCCTGATTTACACAAGCTAGAATCGAGTTGAATCGCGCGTATCGCGTCGTACACGATAAAGAGTAATTATTTAAAGACCAGGGGATATTTTCAAACGACCTTGCCTCCGAAAAGAAAAAGAAACGAAAGTGCAAAGCGAGGAGGCACTTGCTCCAAAACAAGGGAATATCAAAAATAACACCACATACGTTCTCCTTTTTTTTTCTTTATATATATCGAACAATCATGACAGACGAGCGGAGCAAATCGAGAACCTCGACTCACTCCGAAACGCATACTTCCGGGATTCCAAAAGCTCGCCCGACAACAAAATCCAAATACACCCGTACGAAAAGCAATAAATCGCTCTACTCACTTTCTGCTGATGCTCGTTGGCAGCCATATTCCGCGACTGGCCGTGTTTTGTGTTGTGTGTATATCGCCAATCGTGTGCGGATGTATATACACACGACACACGGAGAAGAAGGAATATACCGTGTATATATATATATATGTGTGTGTGTGTGTCTACTTTGACAATTCACTACTCGTACTCGCGCTGCTGCTGCTGCTGCTCCGAAGCTGAAGCTGAAGCTGAAGCTGCATAATAAAAGATAAAGAACTATAAGACACTATATATATATCTCCGTCTCTGTCTCGCAGCTGTTCGTAGGTAGCTCCGTCTCTGTCTTTGCTCTTTCTGCTCCTTTTCTTCGTATTCGAGCGCCTTGTTGTTGTTGTGCTATCGTGGGTGGATATAAGATACAGATACCTATGAAACGTTCTTACTTCTTTCTTTTTCTTCGCTTTGAGGTTAGTTTCTTCGAGGGAGAGGCGAGGAGGGAGAGAGGGAAGGTTTTAATTATAGGACGGGATATTGACGAAATCGGTGCGTGATTTTTCGGGTAAATATACGCGATATGATGGAGTAGGAGTGGGTTAGAGAGAGAGAGAGACTGCGCTCGCCACCATCGGAAACGCGCATAACGTCACTTCTTTTCTCGCCTCGAGTCAAGAGCGAGAGCGAGACGCAAGTGCATGTGTGTGTGTGGATTTTGATAGGTCGACGCGAGAGAAACTGGAAGATTCGCTAGGTTTTTCTAGGAGGAAGCTCGGAGGATTTCGCGGAGATTTTCGCGTTTGTAGCGCCGAGCTGTTGGTGCTTTTGAATTTCGCGCCGTTCCGGGAGTCGTTGCGATCGATCGAAGATACGTGGGAATTTTTTAGCTAAAATATCTAGATATAAGAATAGCTAAATACATTTTTAACATACTTTTTATCTTAATTCTTTTAGATACAGTAGCTTGATACTTTCTTTTAGATACTTTTTTGTAGTTATAGCATCATTTTTGAAAACCTGTATAATTTATATACTTTTGTCTAAATAAAGTATTCATCGATTTATGCAATTTCTAAAAGTTATAAAAATTTAATTTAAATTTAACAATTAAAAACAAATAATGTTTTCACGACAAAAACTTTGGTATTATTTTTCTCTTACATAAACGATCTAAAAGATATTAGATACAATTTTTATGAATGATGGACATTACTAATGTACAGATGGACAAAAAATAATTGTACTTTAAATTATTAAATTAAAAATAGGTATTGCGGGCGATAATTGCGGATGAAATGTGAATACGAGCAATTTTAATTTTTGAAGCTGCTAATTTTTACTGCTTTGTAAAAGTTGGTACTACTCATTGCAATTAATCCATCATCTTAAAAAGATGTATTGGCATTCTAATTTGTCAAAAATTAAGGATGTATATTCCCAGTAAATTTACGACCAAAGCAAATGAATTTGTTAATGGATATAGAAGAAAAAGATAAAATAAAAAAAAACTACTCATTCAAAACCTGCACTGTTTTGTAATGTTTTAAAATATTTTTTTTTCTATATTTTTTGATGATAGCGAGACTCACAAATTAAGACCTTGCCTGTGCCGCGCGGATACAAACCTTTTTTAACGGACTGTATTCACGTGAAAAAACTAATTAATAATAATTATTCTTTAGGAAATATGAAAAGGTTTCGTTCGATCGCAATTCGTTGTTAATTTATGCGGGCTTTCAAGTAGAACCTTTAAAATAATAGGTGTACGTCAATGTTTTATCTGTAATATGATCATACATAATTCTTAATTAAATTAAAGATGCTTGGATTGTAACCAATTTTATTTAGTTTTATTTAATGAATTTACAGTTATAAACATTATTTATACTGAATTTACAATACTGAACTTTTAAATAGATGACAATTTTTATAGCTTATTACCTGAGAAAAACAAGCATAAATCAGTTTCTAAATTTTCATTTTGAAAATCCTTTTCTGAAAGTTATTTATAGGCGTGTATAGGTATTTAGTGGATCATGCAAATAATGCACTTCATACCAAATGTAAACTTTCTATTATCGATAAACGTTGTATACATTCAGCAAACAATTATATATTTTATCGACTTTTAAGGTCAGACATCCTTACGATATTTATCTTACAATATACAGTAGAACTTCATGTTTTTGCGCGAGAAAATAAAACAGAAATGTATGTAACATTTTTCTTTTTAATAATAAACACAAACTTCAAAAGTGTTTGCATTGTGTTCGTTTAAAATATCTGTAACAATCTTTCAACATAATACCATTTGCGTACATCTAAAGAAAACGAAATAAAAGACTTTTCCAAGAATTAAGGTACAATTTAAAAAAAAGACGGAATACAAAACGAGTCTGTGATTGGGACTAGCCGGGAGCTGTGCATAATCTCGACCAGAGACTCATTATTTTTTTTATCACTAATTTAAATATAATTCATTTAGGTAGCGATGCTTCCTCCGCTTCGAATAAACTATTTACTTGCAGTTTAGAACAGTATGTCGTCGTCACCTTCGTCGAGCATATTAGCGACGTCTCCTCTCAAATCATCTTTGCCAGCGGCGATCATTGCTAATCTCTTAGCTTCGACCTATCGAACATTTTACAAAATCAATAAAAATCTTACATCTACCCACAAACATTCGCTCAACACACAATAGAAACATCGCAACACAAACCTTAGCCTTAGCCTGCTTCTTCTTGTCCTGAATCTTCTTCAGACGGTAGAACTCTTCTCTTTCAAGCTCGTCCAGCTCTGAAATAATGTAGGCCAGCGTTCGCTCGATCCTTGGAATGATAACGTGCTCAATGGCGTTGACACGACGATTCGTGATCTTGATGACCTCGTCCAGGGTGACGAAGCTCGTCTGCAGCGAAGCCAGCTCCACCAGCAGTGTCACCGCCTTCTGGTAATTCTTCTTTAATTTGGCCAATTGCTGACCACCTCTGGCCAGACCGGCCAGTTCGTACGTGTCTGTACCATCCTGGTAAGACTCGAATACCGGGAGATTGACACCTGCCACATTGTCCTTCTTTGAGCGGATCTTGATTTGTGCCTTGGTGACATTCTGCAGGACAACTTGGTTGAAGTCGCCGGTCGCGAACTTTGCCTCTGCTAGTGAGAAGGCTGCTTCCTTCATCACCTCTCCCATAAGTGTTTTTGTCTGAATAACGGAAAAGATTATTGTTTTATTTACCTAATATTTAAATCTATTAACAGTCTATTATTATCTGAAATAATAGTATTTATCTCTATGTTATCTCTATGATATCTCTATGTTAACAGTATATTATTATCTGAAATAATAGTATTTATCTCTATGTTATTTCTTTTGTTCATATCAATATATAAGTATTTTTCAATCTAAACGTAAACTCTTATAAGTTTTATAAATAATCCATATTTATTTGCTCAAATATTATGTTTGTATACTTCTAAAACAATATTTCTACTAAAGTAACTATTAGAAACTATTTTTCATCAGCGGGAAAAAATTCACGGCTCATTTTTTAAACATGTAGTATTAAAAGTGTTAAGGAATATATTTGTCAATAAAAATATAAATTTATATTATATAAAACACCGTAAAATCTTAAATAATAATATAAAAACAATTAAAAAGATCAAGTCTATTTAATTTAACAAGAAAATAAATAAAACTGTATATTTTGTTAATAACAACACATTTGGTGCTAATTTATAAGCCAATTTGATTTTGATTTTTTGACCACATTAATTAAAATACTGAACGTTTGATAAAAGATTGATGTTTCTACCCCTTTCTAAGATTGAAAAGAATAAAAAAATCAGTTGAGAAAATAGTTTTAACAATTTTGACTTGTACATTGATATAAAATGTAAAAATATTAGACAATCTATAGTGCATATGTGTAACGCATAAGATTGATTCTTTTAATACTCAAAATTAAAATCAATAAAACAATCTATTGAATATTTGACAATGAATTTTCTATAAGCTAATGAAAATCTAAAATTTAAGCAACAATATAATCTATTAGAATTAAACTAGTTCATAAGCAAATAATATTTAATGAAAAAGGATGAATATACCTCGATGATTTTTCCTAAAATCATTCTGAAACGCATTTGCAGAGCATCAGCTTTCTTCTTAAGAAGACCATGACCCTTTTGTGCACCTGCTAACCGAGACTTCATCAACATTTGGGCTCTGTAAAAACCAATTATCAGTTAATATTGTTTACCTAGCCCAACTCCCATTCACAAATGCAATACTGCACTATACTCCCATGATAAAAGAAAAGACAGATCACGTGCCATCAATTAATTATTAACATTTTCTTTGGAAAAAACAAAGTGGAATCCTCAATATTTATGATTTCACTATCGGAAAGTCACGGGACTAAGTTAAATTTTGCGCAAATTAGTAGATTTTCCCGAAGTGGGGTTACACCCATTTTTTCGAACCTCGAAATACGAGTGAAAACTGGCATGTTAATGGAAAATAATTTTTGGTCAACGTTCAGTGATGCTTCGAAAATGTTTTAACGTGATTTTTAGCTAGATATTTGTTAATACTTACCCCCGAGAGGGGAAAATAGGAAGTTTATCCTTTCCCGACATGTTTTCTGGCACGACAAGTAGACAGGAATAAGATTGATCAGCTGACTTTGACGGACCGGAATGTCGACTTAACTGAGCGGAATTCGCGGAACTGAACCAACGATCCGCGTGATTTTAAAACGTCTTATCATACTTTTTTAAAAACGCGATTAAACTTGAGAATAAAATAGACGAAAATTTTGTAAATAAATAGTTTTTATTTAAATAGTATAATTTTACTGGTTAAAAATATGTAACAAAAATATGTATAAGTAATTTGCTTCTTAAAAATCAATATTTACATTGCATCATTCGATAAAATTTCCTTTACAAATTCAACTGTCCAGGTTTCAGAACCTGTCTTACATTCAGGTTTATTCTAGCCTCGGAAATATAAGATTCGGCCTTTTTCCAGTCGTCGCGGTTTAATACAAAGTTATCACTTACATTCCAAGGCTTGGAATCATCGTATATAATTTTTGGCACTCCATGGTACCTCAATCTGGAATCACCCGACATTACAACTACATCGCCACTGCGCAGAAACATTGCATGTGCTGGATCCTCTTGCTTGTGACCGCCAATGAGGAAAATCGCAGTTTGACCAAAGCTGATCGAGAAAAGAGGAGCTACGAGGAAGATCTCGGAGTGATCTGTGTGACCAGCCAGAGTCGAATTCATTCTGTAATAGTTGACTATCGCAGCTTCAGCTTTGAATTGGTGAAAGTCTAGGACTTCTGCAAAGTAGTTGGTGAGATCTGTTAAATCTTTTGGCATTTCTGTTTTTAAATTTTCTGAGTAATGTTTTGTGTCCCAGTTGTGATGGTATCCCAGAGTTGCCCATCGTAGCTTTGATAGTAGATCTGTATTGCGTGTTTTTCTTTATAAAAAATTAAAATACAATAGTTAAGCATAATAGAATACAAATACACAACATTTTTAAGGATTGATTTTTACCCAAAACAACTGTCCCACCAAGTTTCGTCATCATTCAATAAATTATGTGCATCAATGTTCAAAATGTTTGGTTTTTTTGGATATTCTTTTAAACATTTTACTATCCATTCTTGTTGTCCTTTTGCAGTGAATGGATTTTCAATTAAAATCAGTCCTAAAATATGAAAAGTTTGTTTAAAACACCTCAATTAAATCACATCATTACTATGTCTATGAAATATATTAATAAATATACCTGGAATATCAACGAATTCATAAATATTCCAGTCTTTCGTAGACTTCAGTCCAAAGTTTGTTTTCGAATGCGCCTCATATTCGGAAGAAACAGTGATTCTCCTAACCTAAAAAACACAAAATAATTAACAACTTAAATATCCTGTACGAAGCAAAAATTGCAATAACTCACATCTTGATTATAAGTCTTATTTACGTCAATCACGTCTTTCAAGTCCGGCGGCGGCTTGCGTGCTTTGTAATACTTAAAACTATCTTTAAACATTTTGGGAAACTAAAATTAACCTAAATAAAATACGCCATAATGTGCGTGTCGTCTGCAAGCTGTGATGTGCATCAGCTGTTTTGACCAATAGCATGGCAACGCGCCAATATTTATAATTTACAGGAACATCAAACACGTTGAAATTATACAACCGTGAATCTTTACGCTTGGACAGCGTCAAGAAAAGAAAGAAATGATTCTTTAAAGTTCTTTTATTGAAGCCTATAGTTGGATTAAAAAAGATTATTCTCATCCAATTGCATATAATTTTTCAATGATTATTATATCATTATATTAATTTTCGTAGATGTATTTTTTCTGTACCTCTAGTCTTTATAGACAATGAAACTAATAAAAGATTTATGTGTTTATCATAAAATAATGATTTGGTTCTTTTCTACACCATATTACTAATAAAAGCACAAGGACGAATGTCTCACTCGACCCAGGTCGTTACTACTTACATATATTTGTTGATTTCTTTATAAATCACTACTTTTTATTAGAAAAAAGTATAAAAATATTATATTATATTATATTATATTACTATAGTGTCTTACTTGAACCAGGTCGTTACTACTTGCATACATTGTTTATTGACAAGCTGTTATGGTTCATTGAAAAGATTTCTATAAAACTTTTAACTTTTATTTTTATAATTTTAATACATAAACTCCTACATAAATACTGTAGAATGCATCAATATAAATGTTTAAAATCTACCTTTTTCTACTAAAAAATGTATTGTACTTGTGCTTCTTAATGCTGTATTATTTTCACCTTTAATTAATTGAAACACAACGGGAGTCCAAAGTCCCTATTTAGTTTCCAATACTTTTCGTGATTTTTTATTAATTTTTTTTATATTACTTACTTCAGAATATATTTACCTGCTAATTTACTTTTTTTTCCTATTTCAAACCCAACATCTCACTATAAGTTAAAATTAGTATCGCTTTTTCGTTTACTGAGAAACCATTCTTTACAAGACTACTTCGAGACTTTATTGAGAGAAGAATTGATCTATAAGTATACTCATAAACAATATACGATTAGTTGATAAAATTTTTGATGTTGTGAACGAAGCTGTAAAAGTATGGTAATTTCTATATAAAAATTCATGTCAATAAGAAATTTCTGATTCTTATGTAAAAGTTGGTAGGTACTAGGAATTTTTGGAGTCGCTAATAATCTGTTATCAGATTTTGAAACTTCAACATTGCGAAATCACGAGTTCGTTATCTTGCAAGATAGCACAAAGAAATGTTAAAATCTTGTAATTTTTACGAAAAGCACTAAAGATTGTTTTTGGAATCGATGATTATGAATCTTTAATCAGATTTTAGAAATTCAATAATACAATGAGCCAATAATACTGATAAAAATTAAAAAAATTAAAGTTTTTTATAAAGCTGTAATTATTAATCTATTTATAATTAGAGAGCAAAAAATCTATTATATGAAGGTTTTAATAAGAACTGTTGGAGTGACAAATTCGGGCTTCAAAAAACTAAAGAGCCCTTAAGGGGAGAGCGGAGTTCTATAACCTTGTACCCATTACCGAAATTATCGATTTTTCGTTTTATGCAGTCAATCTTTCCTTTAACGCAATTTTAAGAATTTATGCACATAAGTGATAAATAGATTATGCGTACGTTCGCGAAATTTGAAAATCTTGTATATTCACTGAATAAAACGAAAAACTGTAATGTCGGTACCCGGCTACCCCTTAATGGAAAAAACGGTGAATAGTGTGAAATAACGTGTATGAATGTGAAAAAATGTAAATTTCCCCTTAATTTGGAACATGACTCAAATTTGTATACATTTATTTACGAATTTTAACATTTCCCTTAAATAATCAGGTGATATATCTGGTGAAACATCAAGTGATTTTTCACCTGATAATTTGACTGATATATCACCTGATCACGTAATCAGAGGTATCACCTAATTCTATCGATTATTTACCTCTCTTAATTACTTGATTTATCAGCTAAAAATTTTGTTGCAGAAAAATGTTTTCAATCGACGTTAAATATCAAAATCCTTCGGTCTAACTGCCCAAATGGGTAGTATCATCCGGATGAAACTTTCAAAATGGAACTTTACATATACATAACATTTTTTTCGAAAAAAAGCTTTTGAATGATAAATCAGGGGATTATATCAGGTGGTTCGATCAGGTGATAAATCATGTTAAAACGTCAGGTGAAAAATCACCTGATTTTTCACCTGATATACCACCTGCTTTTTTCGATAAAGCTGCTTACACTGACCCATATTTTATAACAATTTTATACATTTTACTAAGCTTTTACACATTTTCTCACATTTTTGCACATTTAGCCTTTTTATTGCGCATTTATTTACACTACTTTTCTTGTTCTGAAAATGTTCTCATTTATATGCAAAAATTATTTTGACACATTGTAAAAATGTGCAAAAATGTGCAAAAAGATGAGAAGCTAAAAAATATTATAAGAATGTGAGAAAATGTGTATAAAGATTGAAATAACTGTGTATACCTAACTTTGAAACAATGTACGATTTCAATAGTGAAAAATACCAAGTTAAATATTTCATATTTAAAAATGTGAGATAACATGAGAATGTATAAAAAATGTTCCAAATTCAGCAAGAATTCGCATTTATTCACATTCTCTCCCATTTCTCATTTCCTCCGAGAACGTAACTATACCATCCTCTCCTGCAAAATTAGCATTCTCACTGCATCTCCCAACAAATACATCCTGCCTAAAGAAAATCGAGACCTAAAGAGATCTCCCTCCTCTCAAGAAGAGCACCGCACCACCTCATTCCTCCCCAAATAGCACGGTACGTTCTGAGAACGTTCCAGGAACGTTGCTTTTGCAAATATAGAACGTTGCTATGAAGGGTGACAAGAACGACGTGGCAACGTTACTAGAATGTGAAAATGTTCGCGTTTGTAACAAAAGGCACGTTAATAGAAAGTTCTTAACACGTTGTAGGTACGTTGCCAGAACGTTGCACTAGCAACGTACTAAAAATAAATTAAAAAATTATTTAAAAAAAGGCAATTAAGATATACAGTTCACCATTTTGGTAGTATCATCCGGATGATAACACCAAAACTCAGGGACTAACGCTTCTAACTTTTATATTTTTATATTTTGTAACAAACAATTTTAATTAAATTTTGGATTTCTCAAGTTTAGTCCCTGAGTTTTGGTGTTATCATCCAGATGATACTACCAAAATGGTACAATATATATCTTAAAGTCTTCATATTGCCTTTTATAAAATAATATTTTAATTTATTTTTAGTACGTTGCTAGTGCAACGTTCAGGCAACGTACCTACAACTTGTTAAGAACGTTCTATTAACGCGTACATTTCCACGCTCTAGTAACGTTGCCACGACGCTCTTGTCACCGTTCACAGCAACGTTCTACAGTTGTAAAAGCAACGTTCCTGGAATGTTCTCAGAACGTACACTCTAAACCTAAAAGATTAAAAATTGACGCAAAAAAGATTAAACTAAGAAGTTTACTCATTTGCAAAGAATAAACTGCTGATTCTCTACTGTATAAAAGTAGAAAATGTTATAGTAACTTTTAAAAGAGTAAAGTAGCAAATTTCATCTTTACGGAATGAATAAACACCAAGATTTCTACTTTTTTACATATATCTACGCACATAACCTCCTTAGTCAATTTAATAAAATCTTCGCTTGAGATACGACTTAAATTCATCTTTATTATGGATCACAGTGTACATAAATAAAATTAAATTAACTATAAATGCTTTGATCCATAATAAAGATGAATTTAAGTCGTATCTCAAGCGAAGATCTTATTAAATTGACTTAGGAGGTTATGTGCGTAGATATACGTAAAAAAGTATAAATCTTGGCATTTACTCATTCCGTAAAGATGAAAATCGCTACTTTACTCTTTTAAAAGTTACAATAACATTTTCTACTTTTCTAAAGTAGAGAATCAGCAGTTTATCCTTTGCAAATGAGTAAACTTCTCAGTTTAATCTTTTTTGCGTCAATTTTGAATCTTTTAGGTTTCGAGTGTACCGCGCTATTTGGCTCGTCCACGCACTGCAAAAGGCCAAAATAAAAAGAAGCTATACTCCCGCACTCTTTCCCTCTCGAAAGATACACACTCCTGCGCACACTCACCCACAACAAGAGAAGCTCGCGCTCTCTCGCGCTCGCGGGGGCGCATTATGCACGCGCGGCACGTATCCGTGGCTCGCGCGCTCCCAGAACAATTGCTCTCCTCTCTCCTCTCTGCCTCTCTCGCAGAAATTCTCGGGATCGCCCGTAGTCGGTATACAGTGGATGTATATGCGCCGCGCCGCTGCACGGCCGATTGCAATCAGCTTTTCAGCATCGCACAGCTTCGCGCGGCCTACTCCCGCGCGCGCGCGCAGAGCTGCTATTAATTTACGCGCCCATTCCGCGGCGGCTGCGGCCGAGCTTTCGAAAAGCCTTGAGGCATCGAGAGCGTTTTCTGCAGCTAGACGCATGAGTGTGTGTGAGGAAAGAATAATGTGTAGATTTCTTTTTTTTTGCTTGGAATGTTATTGGGTTCCGGTGGGTTTTGGAGGGATATGCTGCACTCAAAACAAAATTTGTTAAATCTAAGTAAACGTTTCCTTGAATCGTACGAAGAACAGATTTATTTGATAATAGTAAATATTTAATTATGTTTACACTGGTATTCATCAAATCAATAAATATTTACTAAATTTAAGAAATATTTACTTTATTTAAGTAAAGCTTTTTTTCTTAGTTCGATTGAAGGAAACGTTTACTTAGATTTAACAAATTTTTTTTTCAGTTTGGTGAATTGAGGGCAGAGAATTAGGTGAATTGGTGGCAGGTGAGGTGTCATTTGAGGTGTCGCGTGAGATTGTGAAAGAAGTATCTAAGTGTAGAAAGAGTAGAAGATTTAAGAATTGGAGTTTCTGTTGGAAATATCCATACTGTGGATCTCCACTTATTATATGGAAATCTTTATGGCGTTGTTGAACAATTTTCATATGCGCTCTGTATTGAAATCCATGTGAAATCCATATGGCATACATTCAAAATCACTATTCGAAATCTATTACGTGTAAATCCATATGAAAGTCTATATAGATTTTCATGGTGGGTATAAATATGTTTTTATAGTTTCTTATATAAATGATTTTTCATGCCTTTTTAGTTTTTATCTCATTGAAAGGCACTTTATTGAGTTTATAGAATAAAAATTCTTGTCCACATGGTAGTTTACATGGATTTCAATATGGAAATCTGTACATCGATTTGAATGAAATTTTATATGTATTTTCATATAAATTTCGTATGATGATTTTAGAGGGATTCTAATGGTTTTACATATATAATTTAAATGGATTCTAATGGTTTTACATATATAATTTAAATGGATTCTAATGGTTTTACATATATAATTTAAATGGATTCTAATGGTTTTACATATATAATTTAAATAGATTTATATGTGGATTTTCATATAGATTCCATATAGAACTATATAGATTTCATACATGAATCTATATAAGAATTTTCACAATAGAAATTGATAAGGAATTCTATATGGATTCTACATGGATATTTTCAACAGGGGTAAAAAGTCACGCGATATCTTAAAAACGAGCGAATTTGACGTACGTAGTTATTTCTTACATGCAATTTCAGAGAGGTTGTATGAACTATCAAATGGATCTTCTCGCGAATTTTAGAACGTAATCATTTATTTGATAATCTTACGTCAGTTGTTACTTAATACTTCACGATATTGTTATTTGACAAGGAGCTATTTTCTAGATGAAAGTTTTTTGTGATTTTTTGTGACTTTCCGTATGTCTATTATGTGAATTTCTATAACATTCTGTGAAAATTTAATTACCTAAATCAAATAAGTTAACCAAAGAAATTGAGAAAGTTAAGTTATGTCCCACTCATGAAGATTAATATATATGCATGCGTTTATTAACAAAGAAAAAACTGAAAATAATAAAAAATTAGTTTTCTCTGAAAGAAGACTATACGCTATATTCTGTTATACAGAGAAATTTAGATAACTTTACAGCATACGTAAGATATTGCTATAATAAGTCGTAAATTAATTGCATATAGTTTATTTAACATATGCAATAATTAAACATTTGGAACGAATCAAACTTATTTTACAAGGTATCTATTTTTTCAATTTTCTACGCTTTTTTTTTTGTTGTTTTCTGATATTTCTTTTGTAATTATGTATATTTATTCGTAGTATTCTGTCATTTACTGCAATTTTCATTAAAGTTTTCCGAATTTTGAAATGAATTATACTCTTTCAAGTTACATAAATATTCAAAAAATAACCAAAATTCGCTAAAACTCACAGAAATTCATTGAATATTACAAAAATTTACCGAAGCATGCATAAATTCACTGCAAATAACAGAAATTCCTGCAGGATTACTAACGTTTTGAGTGCGGATTTGGTGGGAGTCGAGTGCAGTCGAGTCGTTGATGCGCCTGATGAAAAGTTTACACAGATGATTGTGGCTGTTGGGGATTTTTAGAGGCGCGCTAATTGTGAATGACAGAATTTAGGCTGATATAATGACGTGAGACGCTGTGAAATCAGTAATTGGAGAATGTGAAGAAAAATAAGCTTCCTTTTTTAAATACTAAGTCGTATTTCACAACTGATGCGTGTATTCTTTCATTATCTTAATTTTAGAAACTACATACGTAGAAACAATAAATAAAAGGTAATGAATATTCAAAGCTTTTTATATTTAAAAACTGATACGAATCCGATAGATGTCAATTTATTGCATTGAATTCGGTTTAAATGATTCTATTTCCCAACTTTACAATAATAGACAACAAACATGTATTTGTTTTTTTTCTATATCTTTAAATTTAAATATAGATTAAATAATACACAAAAGTGCAAAGCAGATGAAGCATTTTTAGGTGCGTATTTATTTTTCTAAAAAATATTAAAAAACAGATTCTCTAAAAGCAAGTTTAAACCGGCCTACTAAAGAAATTCAATATGGCGGATATTTCAACGGTCGGAAATTGGCTTTTCACTTTCAGAATATTGTAAAAAAATGTAAAAGTTCATAATTATGTACTAGGTACCTAAATAAAAATTAGAGTGATTTTCGACATCACGTTTCTTCTGTATTAGGTAAACATTTTTTGATTTGTATAAAAATATATGCATGATGTGAACAAATGTGAATATATGTGAATAAATGTTTACTTTAAAAAATTATTTTTTTCCTATTATGTAAAAGAATGTGCTGAAATAAAAAATAAATAAAGGAAAAACAATATAATTTAAGTCCGTCCAATGTCCCATAAATATTGATTAAATTAACTTTTTTATGCTTATTCACTCTACATTTTTGTAAACTTATTCACATTTACCATGTCCACTAGAGAAAATAGAAATCTATCTAAAACTTTAATTTATACGTCCCACAGATACATTTTTATCATGTCTAATATAGTCACCTAACATTTTTCCGTTTGCTTCCGATAAAACTCACGAAAAGTTAACAACGATAATACTCACTGCATTGGTAAAACGAAGTCCCAAGCGAATCCCACCCATGAGCGAAAGGGTTAACTATGATGGAAGACTCGTTTTACATTCGTTTATAGGTGCAACCGCGCGCGCGTCATCAATTTTCATAAAGCCGCGCGCACGGAGAAATTTCGAGTGCTATCATCCACACGCCGAAGAGATAAAAGTGCTAAGCGAAGATTACTATGCAGCAGCCGATTTGAAGTCCGTCGGACGCGCGCGCGAGGCGTCAATGGGTTAAATTCGTATAATGGCTGAAGTGTGTAGGTATATGTATATACATACGCAGGCGGAGAAACGAAGTCAATGAGATTTATACGAGAGTGGAAATAAATGCGAAGAAGCGCAGCTGTGGGCGAGAAAACCGAGAGGTTTGGCGAACGCGAGGAGGATTTTAGGAAGTTCGTTGTTTTGTAAGAAGAAAATTCTATAGATAAATGGAAATTGCTGTTTCTGTGTCTTCTAGGAATAACGATGTGAGTCATTTTTTTTTTTATGAAAATTGAATTTTCAGGGTACTTTTATGTAGTTAAAGAAATGGACTTATGTGGTTATGCCTCAATGCTGCAGACTTATTGTTAGAGATTTAAAAAATCTGTTGCTTGAATTGTTTTCGATGCCCATATTAAGATTGTTTTCGATGCCCATATTAAGATTGTTTTACGATTGTTTTAATGATTTAGATTAGATTTAGATTTATTTAAGTCATCCTTTACAAAATTATTTATTTAAAACAATATTTTCATGAGTAAACATATAGTTTAGCGAATTCAGATATTTAGGTACAACTATAAATGATCGAAACGAAATTAAAGCCGAGATTAATAAGAGACTTCATTCGGGTAATGCCTGCTTCTACGCTGTGAACAGATTACTTAAGTCAAAGCTACTGTCGAAAAATGTCAAAATAAGGATATATAGGACTATAATAATGCCGGTAATCTTGTATGGGTGCGAAACCTGGGCGCTCACTAAAGCGGAAGAAAATCGTTTTAGGGTATTTGAAAATAAGGTACTGCGGAAAATATACGGGCCAAAGAAAGATGAGGAAACTGGGGAGTGGAGGAAACTGCACAATGACGAGCTACATAATTTGTACGCGTCAGCAAATATTAACAGAATAATAAAATCACGGAGACTAAGATGGGCAGGGCACGTGGCAAGAATGGGCGATGATCGTACAGCAGCGCGCATAATGAAAGGAAAACCGAAAGCAACTCGACCTCTTGGTAGACCTAGACGCAGATGGGAGGATAACGTAAAATCAGACATAACTGAAATTGGGCGGGAAGGCGCGAAATGGATGGGGTTGGCACAAAATAGGGAAACATGGAAGGCTTGCGTAGATGAGGCGATGAACTTTCGAGTTCGAAATGCCATTTAAAAAAAAAAAAAAAACATATAGTTTGACATAATTTAATTATTACATTACAGTTTTTACCTTATTATATTGTGTAGTGTAATTTATTATAACAGCAACAAGAATTATTATGCTAAGCATCAAGTTGTTCTACAAGTTGACATATTGCTAATGTATAGTTGTTTCACAATTGTCACACATAAATTTTTCGATGTTTATAGTATAAATTGAATTAAATTTCACCTGATTTTTCTTTTCTTCTTCGTATTGTTTATTTGACTATTCATAATTATTGCTGCAGACAAACATTTTCATGAGGCTAATTTGTATGTTTTACCATATGCGTAGAATCATTCTACTTATATATTAAGAAAAATCTCAATATAAAATTTTGACTACTATTCTATCTATGGTCATATTATTAATTGCCTTGAATATTAACTTTTTTGTAAAAGATGTTGATTCTGATGGCTTAGGCATGAGTCAATGATTTTTTTAATTTGCTTTTGTCACTAAGGTAAAGTCTGCCAACAAACATTTACTTAGATACTTATTTTTATATCTCACCGTACCTATAAAGTCATTTTATTTAAATGTAATTAAATAAATTACCTCTATTACTTACTAGGTGAGTCCTTTCTACAAGTTTTACCTTCTTTATTATAGTATATTAATTGTCTTGAATACTAAATTTGCTGCAAAAAATGTTAATTCTGATTTATTAAGCTTGTTCAGACATGAGTCAATGATCCTTTTTAAAGGATTTTGTCATAGCATCTTTCAATACATCAAACATTTACCAATTTACAACCTATTTAATTTTAGCACTACCTTTTTCTAAAAAGAACGTAGTATAATTTTAATTTCAATTTACCTTATTTTACTATTCTTCATCATACTGTATTTTCTTTTTAATATTTCTAATTTAAAATGTTTATAAGGATTGCAAATAAACATTTTCTCATAAAAGTACTATTATGTCTTACTATGCCTAATATTATTCTACTTGCACATTTAAATATACACACTCAGTTCACATACTACATAATGTGCAATATCAATCATCTTGATTACCTAATTTATTTTAATAGATAATAATTCAGATTTATCAATTTTGCCCAGCAATGAGTCAATGATCTTTTTCAGTGTGCCTTTGTCATTTGACCAATCTTATACCGCATCAGCAAAAAACGTAATCTCCACACTAAAATCTATAAAAGAAAAAACCACTCGTAAAAACCCACTTAAACACATTCACACACTTCCAATATCTCTACATGCATGTATACCCAAGCATCTCAATGATAATAACTACAAGCTAATTACACGCGGAAATTGCGCGGCTCGCACAAAAACTTAGTCACGCTCGGGGGGAAGGGCCGAGCAGAGAAAAAAAAGAAGACGATAATAGAAGGCGCATCCTCTCACTCGCAACTTTTCATTCTCTCAGCTTCAGCCGCGCACAAGACCTCGCGATGATTCGATTTATGCAAAACGCTCGGGCAATTGTTCTTTCTCTCTCTATCTCTCGTGTGGCGCGTATAACTCACATTATGTATACGTTATACCCTGCCTAGCGAGCATGAGCATTTGCCCATTCGTTGTTCCCTTTAGGCGCATACCAAGCGCGTGATTCGCGTATGGGTATCTGCATAGATATTGAATTTTCAGGTGCGCGTATGTGAGTATTTCTGTACCGTTGCGTGTTGGATGTAGGAGGGGGTTGACACCTGACACTCGCGATTCGAATGCTCGATAAAGTGATTTGTGCCCATTGCAACGGGGGATTGAAATTCGGATGATGCGGATTAGTCAGCGGAGAGCGCAGCGCGAACCTTGATTTTATAGGGTGGAATGTGGCGCGGGTGCGGAGTGAACGGATTTGAGAGTTCCTTTTTTTTTTCTTTGATTTTAATGGGGGTTAGGGGAAGGAATTAAGTGGTTTGGTGGGTGTGGGAGAATGTAGGTAGATGTGGATAAATGTGAGAAAATTGTTCGGTTTTTGTTTCACATTTTCTTACGCGGTTTTATGCATTTTTCGAAACATGTTTACATATCTTCATATTTTACAAATTCTTTCACATCTTAAGGTAAACGACTTAAGTCCATTTTTTCGAAATGTCGAGGTATTGAGCTTTGAATTTTTCAATTGTCATTTATAAAACTATGCAAAAGCAAAGCATGGATTGTGAGAAAAGGAAAGCAGTAAATAAAGATATTAGTTTTTTATATGAAAGTCTACCACGCACAGATATCAAAAACAGTAAAAACTCAGTTTTCAAACAAAGTAGACTCAAAATGTTATGCCTTGAAGCCATAGACATTTACATTTTCTGAAGAACTTTACGAATCTCTGAAATGTTCTCTGATTACGTGAAAAAATATTTCTGATTATTGTACGAGTTGTGAATATGTATGAACATGGTAGAAATT
This sequence comes from Gastracanthus pulcherrimus, assembly GCA_949152435.1. NCBI lineage: Eukaryota > Metazoa > Arthropoda > Insecta > Hymenoptera > Pteromalidae > Gastracanthus > Gastracanthus pulcherrimus. The sequence goes on from OX424576.1 coordinate 176,738,575, forward strand.
ATAAGTAAAAATGCAGAACTGTTATTCACAGATTTTCACATTTTTTATTGAAAGTTAGAATTACATGAATTTACTGATAGGTGTATAGTTATGTAGTTAAAATATCAGAAATTAATAATTTGAGTTTGTTCTTATGTAGATTATTATTACATTATCATCTAAAAATCTGATTTGTCTATGAAAAATCTACTATAAAAAAAAACATTTCATTCAAACTACGTTCTCTACTTAACCCCTTGAGTGCCGATGGCAAAGTATCTTTGCCATCCCAGCAAACATTTTTCATCTGCAGATATCTTGAACATCTGTACGATATCATTATTGCATCTTTAAGATATCGAATGTTCACTTTTTGGACATTCGATGTCTTTAAGATATCTTATGTGTTTGCTGGGATGAAAGATTTTTTTAGTACTCATTACTACGCGGATAATTTGAAAGAATTAGATTTTTGGTAAAAATATCTTTAACAAATGACTTGGAACTCACGAAAATACATTATCTGTGATAATGTTTTCGCTAGAAGCTAATAATTACAATATAATCAGGATTTATCTTTTATGATCTTTTTTTCGGTACCTTGGGGTTAATAAAATGTGTTCTGTGGGTGTACTAGAGTGTAACTATAGCTCAAAGTTATATATAGATTGCATAGGAACTTCATAAATGTTATATCTTTTTTATGTGCCAAGTGCGCCATATAATAAGAAGAAAAGGGTGAATATTAAGTAAATACCGAAATATAGTATAACAATGTTAGCGAGCAATCTTTTATCATGTAAAATTGTACATTTTATTTTAACTACAATGAATGTAATTATCATTAAATTGTCATTAAAAGCTTGGATTATTTTACATTAAAAGATGCGGATGTGCTTATTTTAAACAATTGTGTAACTAACAATAGAAAATGGCAAATATATTCTGCACTGAATCACGCTGTATCAAAAGCTCAAATGGAATCAAACATTTTTCCTTGAACGTTAAAATAGTATAAACCAAAGCTTGCATAGCTTATAGCTAGTAAATCAAGTTTCTTATTCACAGATTATAAACAGTGTAAACATCATTCGTTAATAATTCAGTGTGTAGCGTTATAAGTTTCTGCAAATCACAAACGCTAGTTTCTCATTTATACTACATAGAAACATATATATATGAATCAACATTTATCTATGCATAAATAAGTAATTTATTCCTTACATTTTCTTTTGAGATTGACATGCATGAGAGAAACTCGTACGGAAAAGTACTAAATTAAAAAAGAAACCGTCTATACAAATGTTTACCAAGTTCTTCAAAAGTAAATACAATAAAGCGTACTTTATGAATATTCAAAAATGTAAAATGGACTAAATGCTCACGATCAAGACTCAACGACTTGACAGCTCCTCGTCCAGCTTTTACTCATATTAACATGCACACTTACGTATGTACTTTCTCTCTTTCTCTCTCTCTCTCGCATCGTCTTGAATTTTTCTTTTATATTGTCAATGCATGTGCACATGCATCTGCATGTTGATATATTCATTATTGTTTTATGTTTTTTTTTCTTCGATAATCACAAATTCTTACCCGGTCTCTTATATTCTTGTAAATCGTGTGCTTAATCTATCGGGTAAGAAATCCATTAGAGTATGAGTAAATAATAGTCAAGTACTGAGTCAGTACCGACTCTAAAAAACTAAGGAAAAATGAGTAGAGTTCTTTTTGCACAGATGTACTCATATTTCATGGTAATATAATCGTCTATCTCTTTACTTGATCGGCACACGTTCATTCCTTTCATCCGTAAGTAGTAACATCCATGATGGTAAGACGTTACTCAAATTAAATGTTTTCTTTAAATAATAAAAATTACTGTAATTTATAAGTAAAAAACGTTATAAAAATTTAGAATTGTATTATTTAGAAAAAGTAAACTGAACATTATTTCTGAAATATCATATAAAAGCATTTACTCTGTAGTATCACAACAATTGGATAATTGGATCAAAATTAAAATCTCATAGAAGATACATCAATTAATATTAAATAACACATAATTTGTGAGGAAAAGATAAAATTAACTTTTATATAATAACTTTTATAAAATTAAATTTCCATCTTTATTTAATTGTAATTTATCAACCTTATAGTTATGTAGGTATGTATTTGATAATTTTGTCATTGTTGCTTCATGCAATAACTGCACTTAAAAAATATTGAAAATTAAAAAAATATGTTTTTTTTATAAAATGTGAGTAAATCACTTTTACAACATCGGGATATTTCAAACATATTTCAAAACTTATTTGAATATTAGTTTAGAAATCTATTCTTATTATCATCGTTTAATATCAATAAAACCGATGTAAAATCAATAAAAAAAATACTAAAAGAATCGTAAAAATCACACTTTCCTATCAGGCCCACAGTTTAAATTTTTTTAGTTTCCATCGATTAATCAAGCTAGAAATAAAAAAAGTAATTTCAAATTTTGACACGGGTTGTAAAAAGACGAGATTAATATTCTACACATTGCATAAGTAGTAACAGTCACATACGTAAGACGTGGTTAACATTATTATCATACTAGCAGATTGCTATATAATTTTATAACAGTTTTTCATTTGTATAGAATCATACGAAATAATCAAATGTATTCGAACTATTCCTGATCTCTATCATGTAAATTTAATATATTTTTTCTATATAATTATAAAATATTGCATATATTTTTTATTTCAAAAAGTACTAGATTTTCTAGTGCACAATCGGTACACGAAATTTTTTCTTGTAATAGTTTCTACGAGAAAGGTAATGTGTATTAAAATAAACATATTATAATTTTTTTCGTTGAACATGAGACATTAGAACCTTAGCATATATAGGTAATGTGCACTTAAAAATAAACCTATTATAATTTTTTTCGTTGAACATGAGAAATTAGAACCTTATCATACGAGTAATTCTACGACAAAATTAGCCGATAAGTTGTTCGAAAAGAAACGAAAAGTAAATGATGAGGCACACCTCTGCAACTTGCTTTTTCTTGCTGTAAATGTCCTAAAATTTACGAGAAAAATCAAGTTGCATAGGCGTGCCTCGTCATGTATTTTCGGCCGATTTCTTGTAGAATTCCTCATAATTCCGCTAAAAATGTATTTAGTTGCTTTTACAAATAATTCTTGTTCTCTCACATCAAATAAGCAGCAATTAATTTCTTTTTAACTAATATTACTAAGAAATAACCTGATAAATCTAAATAATTTGTGTTTTACTAAAGCGTTTATTTTAACTAATCGTTTTTTTTCACATTGATGTTTATGTTTTCTCTTCGACAAATACGCTTTCTTATCCCTACTTCCGTTAAGTATTTACCCAGATACCCACCTGCAAATCCAGCTCTCTTTCTTCACCTATTACGCAAAACTCGCATAAGAATTATAACACGATCCAAATTGTCTTCAAAAGCATATATTATCAAATTCCCCATAACTCCTAAAATTCCTCCTGTCTAATCACGCAAATCCCACATTTGAACACACTCCATAAATCCCACCGACACTCGTAAAGTTTCCAACCAATTTCAATACACATCTCGCAAATCCACTCTTTATCGCCATTAAACACCAATAAAACCGATAAAAATCCGGCATCGGGCCCTCAAAACATCCTCTCCTCCTCCTCGTCCTCCCCCTCCCAAGAAATCTACCCATCTTCGCTCTCCTCCACGCTGCACACACACACACACGCACGCACACTGCGCACTCCCACTCCTTCGCTGCGCGCGCCTACGACCCGGCGACCAATCGCCTCTCAACGTGTCGTCACTCCCAGCCAACGAGAGACTCCCGGCCTGACGACAGGGTCTAAAAATAACTCCCGCGCGCCGCGCGATCTAGGCCGAGTCCCTCGCCGCCGAGCGGCTGGCAAAGCAGTCAGTCGCGCGCCGGCAGCCGACCGGGAGACCAATTTCGTTAATAATGTTGGCGCAAGTAAAAACAAATAGCGCGTGTGCTTCGTCCCTTCCGGTGTAACAATCGATCGCACGTGGCAGTGCGGCACGGGAATATACGGAGAGTATATACCAGCCGTGGCTGAGATAAAAGTATAATAATTAGTGTGATGTATATGTACTCGGGATTGGTTTTCGATGTTAGACGAGGCTGTTGATGGTCGAGAGGGAGCCGGGTTTCGCCTGATAATAACCGACATGCAGTGCCAGTGCGCGCACGCGGAGTAGCATAAGAGAGAGAGAGACGTGGACGTGCGCGAGTGTGTGCGAGTGACAGTTTATATTGTATACACGCGCGCACTGCACATCGGTGTTTGGCTGTGAGGGAGGAGGCGAAGAATTAGAAACTGCGGCGCGACGACGGAGCAAGGAGACGACGAGACGACGGTTTGTTTATTGATTGATTTGTCGTGAGCTCGGTGTGCTTTTCTTAGGGGGATAGATGGAAGAATTGGAGAAGGGTTGGTGTATAGGGCAATTTTTTGATTGGGCGGAGGGTTTTGTTTGGAGAGGAATGAGCGGGTGGAGCTTCTGTGGATGGAGACTCGGCGGGAATGGAAAGGTTTAAGTAGTTACAGACTGTCTTGCCGTACTTTGCTTTGAATGAGGGATACAATGTTTGCTTTAAGGACAATAAGACACTTTTTTGGTGAAATTAATTGTATTAGTGTTAGTGAACTGCATTTGTTTAACTATAAAGATAGTTATTTTTTACAGTCATTCAAATTCGCTACTTTTTACTCTGTTTCAATTTTTGTTTATAGGTAGTCATTCAAATTTAGTACTTTTTACTTTATTTAAAGTTTTGTTTATAGATAGTCATTTAAATTTAGAATTTTTTACTTTGTTTTAACCTTAGTTTATAGGTGGTCATTAAAATTTCATTCTTTTTACTTTATTTAAACTTTTGTTCATAGATAGTCGTTCAAATTTAGTACTTTTTACTTTATTTTATATGAAAGAAAAACTATAGTACCTGCGAGCCTTTCCAGAAAAAGAATACTTAATATACAATGAAAAATATTTATTTTCAAGTAAGTTTTATGGTGTTATAACGTACTGGCTCTCGTGTATGTGTTTCAATTTAAAACAATTTAATATTCTTTATTTATATTAAATATTACAAGTACCTCTCGTATATAATAAGGGTCTACTGAATATTATTTTTAATCTTAATTTTTCACTATTAAAATTATTATATGGTTAGGGTTACTAAACTATACTATAGTTGTTTTTTCTTCGAATTTTAGCAAATTATTAGTTAAATTCTGAATAGTTCATAGAACTTTGTATATGTTGTGTTTTAGTTAAAATTTATAATTGGCAGATAGCGAATGGAATAATTTAATAAGAACAAATATTTTTCAATGATTATTACTATTGCAGAGGCTGAGAGGTCCCTGATTATATTTATAGTAATATAGCAATATACTATTGCAAGTAACATATAATATACACAAACTCATGGTATGCATTCGCATTTACAGTAAACAACGTAAATAATGTTATAGGAAGGGTTTCGATGAATAATAAACAAGCAGAACAGATGTTAATTTCTTAATAATGACTTTGATATCAAGAAATTATTCTTGATTCTTTATAAATTACTTAAATAATATTAAATAATATTACTTAGGGCAAGGTTATTTACCTACTAATTTTTCAACAAGCGAATATTTAAAATTACATTGTTTCTTAAATAAATGAAATTCAGATATATCCGCGTATTTTCCTCATCACTATTGTTATACAGAAATTATTGAAATATTTCTAAGGAATGCCCCGCATTTTTCCAAGATTTTTCGGAGTTCTTCGCTTGCAGGATAAATATACCGCGCATACTTCGAGTGTATGTAGTTGTAGGTACACGTGCGTTTCTCTTCTGAATGAAATTTCCGAGGAAAACATACGTGAAAGAGCATTAATTGTTTATCCCGCATGAATAAAATATCGATGCATTCTGACTCACTTTTTTTATCTCGTAGTAACGCAACAACAATATGAAAACTACCAATACATTTCTATGAATAGAATAAATGTTAAAAGAACTATTTAAGATTTGCAACAGCTGCTCGACGCATCATTGAAATATCTCACTGCGCTACACTTTTTACGACGAGTCTTAGATTTCATTTTTTATTGTTAAATACTTCATTCGCAGAATTCCCTCGACGATTGTAAATATTTAGGCTCGCTAGAGTCGAATTCCGTGCTCCTTCGTACGTGACTTTCGATCCGAGAAACCTCTCCTGCACACATCTCAATCAAACACAACGTGATGTAACTGCATAATAAACTTTTTGACACCGCCAGCGTCGCTAAAATAAATTCAAAGCCGAAAATTAACACCTCCGAGGGAAATCAAAACAAACTCGATTTCACGCTTCGGACAAAGTGCCATCGTCAATTTAGCGGCGCAAGCGCTTGATATATTATTTTCCCATTCAAGCGAAGTATTGCGATATGAAATTCGAAGTGTAATATATATCGAATTTATTCAGAAAACGAGGAATCTCCATATTATGCAAAAAGAAGTGTGCCGCGTGCGCGCGCAAATGCAAATGGACCGCGTGAATTCTTTCAGCCACGCGCGGCCCCCAGACGCTGACAAATTAAATTGAACAATCTGCAATCGATAGCCCTCGAGGAGAAATTAGAGATCGGCGGTTCTCTGAATGCGCGTTGATTTTGTGTGGAGAAAGGAAATTGACGATAATTATGTATACGGTTTATAGTAAAATACAATTTATTTCGGTTTACCAAGTTTATTCAGTGAAATTCACTATTTTATTGTAATGTTCAATGAATAAATAGTTTTAGTGCAAATTACTCTTTAATATAGCAGCTTAATAATATAAGCACCAATATTAAACTTTTCCGATTTTTATTTTAAGTTTTCTTAGTTATTGTTACTGTAAATATTTTATTTTATGGATACATTCTATTTTGCTTAGTGTGTGTGTAAACTACGTAAGAATGTTTAAATTAGATATTTTTTATAATCATCTTACGAAAGAACCAGATATGCAATTTAAAAAATCTATTAGATATAAATGTCAATAATATAAAGTATTCTAAGATAAAATCATAGATTTTTAAATTCACTTATAAAATTCTTGAGATATAGAGATATATCTATTGCCACAAAGTTTACTAAAAAGAAGAGAAACATTTTTATAAATATTTTTGTTTTTAAAATAACTTTTGGAATTGTTTGATATCGGCTAAATTAAGATATTACAGAATTTCACTTAATAATTTATACCGCGAAAAAGATAAAAACTACTTGCAAGACTTTTTATAAGATGAAAATTATTTGGGAGCATCCAGAGTTTACATTATTCGAGGCTAAATTAGGTCAGCAGTATGAGTTTTGTTAGGCTTTCATTGTTGGATAGAGTAAAAAAAACTATTTAGTTACTTTGTGTCCACAAATTTTATGAGATTTATAAATAATGAAAGCTTCTTTATGTTGTATATCGTTACTTATACAAGTTACTTGATTACAATAAATAAAATATAGTACAATAATTATCATAATAATTAACTTGGAACCATAAGGATTTAATGGAATTGTCAGTTCCGTAGCATACATACCGGTATATAATAGTAAATATCCTTCTTTACGGCTGAAATTTTTCAAAATTTGTCTTTAAGTGACTGGAACTGTATGTGATATAAAATGAAAAATATACGTACAATTCAATGATACCTAGGTATATAAAGTCCTTATTTTCAATTTTATATAACAAATAAAATAACAGTCATGTAAAAAAGCAACCATTTACAATCGAATAAACTTATTAGTCTAACCTAATGAAAATGTGTTCTGTTAAAAATGCAATAATATACAAAATCGTTAAGGAGTGTCTGAATTTGAACACATTATTTTACACTTTTGGAAATTTTTTGAAGTAAATTCGATTCAATTAGAATATTGAATGAAGAAAACAGTACATACTGAAAAATTCGTCCAAACTCAAACACTTCCTCACAAATCTTTGCGCTTTTGCCATAATTTAACAATGATTCACATATTCATCACACCTTATTACACTATTTTCTCCACTTATCACCTTATTCTACAAAAAAAAACGAACTTCAAAAATCACAAAATCCAATCTAATCGCCATTCAATTTCCTTCAATATCACCCAGACCCTCAAATCCGCATTCACCCCCCAAATCTCCCCACAAATCCCCGCCTTCGCCCCTCACTCAAAATTCACACACACGCGTAATCGCATCCTCCCAGCTGATCCCAACTCCCGTATACCCAGCACAAGCTCCAAAATTGCGAAACCGAGCACCACATATCGGTGCAGCTCGCGCTTTTCCGCGCTCGCGATGAGGCAACATCTTCCCGACGTCATCACGGCCGCTCGGCGAAGAACAAGGAAAAGAAAAAAGAGAAAGAGAAGCGGAGCAGGGCACGTACACGCGTGTGTACATAAAGATGTATAAAAAAAAGGCTTTATCTGGCGGGCGGCGGCGAGAGTCAAAGGCGAAGCGCCGACGACGACGGAAATGCGTCGGGGAAAAGAGAGAGAGAGAGAGATAGAGATAGGTGAGGTTTTGCATGCGTGCGCGAGGTGGCTAATCGCGCGGAACGGGATCAGTGGTTGTAAGCGACTGATGCTTCGGTCAGACCTACGCTGAGAGAATACATCGGTCAGACTTGCTGAACTGTTCGGTAGTTTTGACCGAAGTGAGTTCGGTAGTATGTATACGGCAAGAATAGCGGAACAAGTTCGCCAGCTGAGTCTTCCTAACCTCACTTTTTCACAAATAATCAATATTTTAATGCATTTCTTATTTTTTTCTTACTCTAACCTTTTAATATATGATTAGTTAGTCTAAGTTACATTTTCAATGTTCTACTTTAACCTTACTTCTGTTTTACCTTATGACAAACGTGATAATGAGGCTACAATAAAGCTCAACACCACATATCACTTTTAATACACATCCGGCAAAACAGCCGAACTGTTCCGCAGTTTTTACCGAACTCCTCGGTAAGAATGACAGACTATGGCCTCCGCAAACTTAGCAATGCGACTTCGGCAAGCCTAACTGAACCATTCTCTCAGTGTACGCTTTATCAGAGTCTCTATTTAACTATGAAAGTGCGATAAAACTAATACAAGCACAGTTGGATACATTTGGAAAAGTCCAATGGATAGAGAATAATTTTCTGTATTTTAACATACTGCACGATATTTATTTACAGAAATAGGCTCGGTGGTATTCAATGTTTAAAGTTAAATAGAGACTGTGTTAAAGCGTAGGTCGAGAGCGGTCTTTTTTTATGCGAGCGGTGCGTGATGAGTGGATTTCTGGATTTCGTGGGTGAGATGAGAGATGGGAGAGATAGTGAAACGGTTTTTTGAAGTCATTTTTCGATGCTACGCTATGGGATGAGTTTACAAATTTGTAGAGTTGGTTACTATAAGTGGGATAGGATTTTTAGTGAAAAGAGGGTTAAATGTTTCTAGTAGGTCTAACTAAATGAATTTAGTAGGTTATATTACAAAATGATTATTACTTACAAAAATACGTTATTCTTTACAATAACTGTAAAACTGTGCAAAGTTTAGTTCATGAACAGTTAAATTTACTAACATATATATGCCGGATCTCAGTTGTATTTTTACTTGAAAAATAATGATTTTTGTTGAACGCGTATTATTTGTATAACAAGAATTAGTGAACTTTACCAGCGTATTTAGTAACTATTGTCAATAGATTTTTGCTCAGTATAGGAAACGTCGCATGAAATAAAATAAATGTGATAATGGATAGTGAATTTCAAGATAAAACGACTGGGTATTTTGAGCAAATGTAAGCTTGTAATTTTTCTTAGTAAGTTTTAAACAAAAATGCTGATATAACTCAGCAGAATAACCGTTTATTTTCTAATAGGAACCAAAATTAGACAAAAACCACGATAATGTACTATGTCGATTATCTGGCGAACGAGTAGCAATTTGTTTATAAGTAGATAGTACCTGAGATAGGTAAGACTCGACTTTTTTGCGAAAAAATGCATTTCAGATAAACACTTCTTATATCGTTATTTTGATTGAAGATAAAGAAAAATTACATATAATAGTAATAGGTTCATATTATACAAAAATGACGATAACAAATTGAATGAATTATGTAACATAAATGAAAATAAAAAGTCGTTAAGGTGGTTTTCTGGTTATTTATTTTATGATTCTTAATAATTTATTTTCATTTTATTTACATTGAATGCAATTTAGTTTATTCCATACTTCCGTTGCATAAATAAAAATAAATTTGACAGTGTTTTGAGGATCATAAATACTCTTCAATGAATTGTCTCATTGAAACCTAGAGTTTGGACATAAAATGATCCTTACGACGTACAACGAATTGAGGAATCTGATTAAACTTTGAGGATTTATTTTTTAAGATATTTCACACTAAAAATTTGCTCTTATTTTTCGTATAAAATAATATTTGAAAGTTTATTTATATAAACAACACTTATTATTGAGAAATATTTTATTTATAGCAATTTTTAAATAAAATTTCATGTATATTATTCTTCTAGCTAAACGATTAATTATCTAATGATATAAAAAGCAATTTTTTGTTTTCGTAGCTTTGAAAGTATGTTAGAATTTTCTGAGAACTGTATGTAAATGTGATAATATGCCCAAGGACTATTTCACATATATACTTCATTTTCACTAACGAAATAACGCGTTATTCTAAACAATTTTAAACTTACTAAAAATATTTAAAAACTATTGTGTAACTTGATATAATGATAAAAAATATCTTATGCTAGTTCAAGTTTACTTAAATTAAATGTACATAGAAACCTTAATATATGCAATTCATTATTCTTCATAAACTACCTACCTTAAAATCACTGTACCCAATTCTTCATCAACCAAATTTTCATCTTCGAAAACCAAAATCACACCTGACACAATTCTCACATCTCGCAAAAAAGAACAATAAGCTTGTACGCAATAAGAAACGATTCTAATGTTTGCTAAACTCGCTAACGATGAATTATAATTTAGATAAACATCGGCGCGAATTGAGTTTTAAGTAGTTACAATCAGTTTAACTGTACTTCGTTTCATGCAAGTGCTACAGTCTTCAAATACCTGTTCATGAATTAAAGTATTCGTTTCTATATTATAATGCTTCATACGTTGAACAAGAAATGTAATGTAACGAAATGTAATGTTAAGCAAATATCAGTGTATAACTTCAAATATACCTGCTCACGACTAAAATTATTCGTTTCTATCTTGCATGCTTTTTTCCTATAGATTGTACAAGAAATCTAAAGTAACATTAATCAAGTTCCAACAATATTTGCATGATTCTCGAATAAATGAAGAAAATTACATAAACATCAACAAATCTAAAACCAATTTTTCACATCAGTAAGTTTGAAACATCAAATCATACGAATAAAATCCCCAACCAAACTTCCCGTCTCCGAAACCCAAAATCACACCTGCCACCAAACACTCCCACCCAATTTCCACCAGCCAAAATCACGAAAAAGAACCTCGCAACGAAAAAAAAAAAGGAAAACATTCTAAGCTCGCTAACGGCGAATTGTAATGCGACGCCAGGTTTTGCGCCGCGCGCACACCTACACTCGCGTTTCAAGGCTACACGCGAAAAGACAGAGAGCGAGACTATGTCGAGCATATATATATAGGTGTCTATGTGTATTGTGTGCGGTGTGTGTCCGTCGCGAGTGTACAATGTTGCGGGCGTATGCGCGAACGGTTGTTTAAAGGCGGAGGTGTTGTAATTCTTTTTATGGATGAGGGTGCTGGTACTTTTTGATAAAGTGAATTGGGGGTTTGGTTTTTTATTTTGGAGATTCAATTGGGTTTCAATAGGACATTCGATTTTCAATTATATTAGGTTTTTCTGGCAGTTGAAACATTTACGAATCTTTATTTAGTAAGCTTGTATTTAGGAGTTTTTATTTGTTATGACTGAATGCCTTTTCAGAGCTTAGAAGATCATTTAAAAAGCTGAACTATGGCTCTTCTTTTATGACTTATTTTCTTATGTTACATTTTTCAGATATGTTTTAAGTAAGATGTTTCAAGTTGAGAATCAACAGTATCTAAGTATTCGATAGATTTTGTTGTTGGTATTAATTGTGGACAATAACAAATTTAAAGAATTATATCAAATTAAATTAATTGAAAATTTTTTAATAAGACATTATTTTTTAAATACTGGAACAATTGGAATAATGTCGATGCTTTTATTCATTTGATAGAGTAACAGAGTACAGCTTCAATTATTCAGATCTTTACACATAGTAGTATTAGAAAACACAAACGTCTAAGACATATTTTGATTGACCTCCGTTGAATCGATAGATTAATCGAATATTCAATTACGACATCTCGAGATGTAAAGAACTGAAGCTGAAAGGTATATCATGCAATACCTTTTCAATATTTGTTTTTGTTTTGACGTGTGATTCGATCTCTTAACAATTGCCATTGTTAGTTAATTAATAGCTTTATTTGATGTATATACATTAATCTATACAGTCACTGGTACTTTGGTATTTCAAATATGATTAATTTATTATAGTATACACACACTATCCTGTATCAACAAACTATTTATGATTACAAAAATAATAGTTGAATCGAACCCAAAAAACTGCTGTAACGATTATAAGTTAAGATAACATTATATTGATTTTCTATGAAGAAAACTTTTTATTTTAACTTGAAAATATTTTTGATCGGTATCTTCGATAAACAATTAAGTATTGATTTTATTTGATAGTGCAAAAGTCAATTGCTGTTTTATATTAAGTATTCTAACCATGGTAATTCATGTTTTCATTTTTCAAATTTCTCCTTTCGTCGAAGTTTTTGATGAATTCATCGGAAACTTAGAAAATGTACAAATGATTATAAATAATTTTTTGTAACACATGCATGATTTTCGCGGTTTTTTAACCTAAAAAGCGAGACTAAAGTGCTTGTTTTCTGACTGACAGGTAAAAAAAACCAGCGGGCAGTAAAGTAGCTTCTTTTGCCCGCCGTTGAATTATTTCCTTATTTGTACTTTTCGAGACTTTTCCGTAATAATCCATACATGTGTCACAAAAAATATGGTGTGCACCAAGGGTTAGTGGGTTTTTTGACCTCGTGTGTTTGCAGTATTCATTTTCGGCTCGCAAAATGTACTCGTCTTCGGACTCCACACTCGGTATACAAAAGGCCCACTTTACGCCCTTGGTACACAATATACTATTAAATTCTAATATATATTTTTTTTAATTTTGGAATGTTTCTGGTTGAATTTTTGAGACAAAACGCATGTGTCAAAATGCTTGTTTCTTCTAAAAATTAGCACATTTACCAGAATAACTTTCGAATAAATGCAAGATAATATTGAAATTTTGTGGAAACGTATATTTCAATTCTACAAGATCATACTAAAAATTTAAGTCCCCCAAAAGAACGAATTAAGTTACCTCGATTGATAAAATCTACATGTACGTGACTCCCCTACCTACTCTCCAAAATTCTTCCTCCCCTCGCACTATTTTTTCAAATACGCCCAAATCCCCCAATTCCAAAATTCCAAATCCCCTCTAAACCAGCACCAATTCCCATAAGCTCTACATCCACGCCGCACTACATAATACCCCTACAACGCAATAAAACCTCGTGGCCCACTGCGAACGCTCTTCAGTCCCTTTTTCTTGCCTCTCCTCTTCACTTTTGCCCGCTAAACTCCGAATTTATACGTCTCTCGCCACTCGAACCTCTCGGCTCGCCTCCTTTTTCTTTTTAACGACTCGAAGCGTCGAAGCGCGCGGGGGCAAAAAAGAAAGAAAGAAAGGAATAAAGAAACGCGCTTCGAGTTTACGGACGGGGGCCCTGACCTTATACTGACACGCAGCAGAGGCGAGAAAGAGTTTCGAGCGAGATGCGCTCTGCAGAATTTTTACGCTAGAGAGTTATACTATACAGCTGCTGCAGGCAAAAAGAATTTTCCGTAATATTTTTTTCACGTGTTTAGGTAGTATAGAAAAAAATAGGTTGAATTTTTTCTCCTCTTTTTTTTAATGAATTGATAACTGCAGTAGATATAGCAAGGTGAAATTAGCGGACGTCGCTATGGTGTAATTTTGATATTGCACCGGAAGATTAAGCCTAAGATAAGTCAATATTGTTTAGTTTAATTTTAGTGTAAAAGGCTGCTCATATTCTAGCTTTAAAATAATTAACAATAAGTTGAATACCCGCTCACAAAAAGTCCGTTTATCAGTTATTTTTCCAAAAATCTAGAATCTTTAGTTATTTTAGTACAGTATACCTTAATATTGCAGTACCTATATCTATACATATCTCGTAAATACAGAATCAGTGAGTTATATAACTTTTGAATTTATTATTTTTACCAAATAACAAAGGATGTAATCTAATTATTTTATGTTATTCTACAGAATACACTTAGAAAATTAATATGTATTATTTGTATGCAAAATCCAAATTGAGAAAAATTGGTGTGATGTTTTGTATTAGTGAGCAGTAGAATCCGAGGAATTAATTTAAGGTATAATTGATGGGCGTTATTTGACTGATGGTTTGATTAGTTTTGATTGGAGTGCATGAGCTTATGCAGTTGTGATCTTCCTGAAAAGATTACACTTTCATTGACAAGAATGATGCACTTTGTTTATAAATTTTAAGGCATAAGAAATATACCTTTTTGAATAATAAAGCAAACATTTTGAGGGTTGATTAAATGATTTTTAATCCTTTAGTGTCCAAGCCCTAAAACAGTTAGTAAAATTATATTCTTTGTATATTCTTTGAATGTCCCTTTTACTTACTTTTTATTTGACAATTTTTAGAATAACACAACAAATGGATATACAAAAAGACAGTTGCCTACTTCATTGAAAGCAAGTGCTAAAATCTTCAAATTCTGCTTATGCATTAAACATTTCGTTCCGATATTGTAGGCTATATTGCACTTATTATAAAAGTGATCGTAAAGTAAGGGTCAAACCAAATTTCAAAAAATATTAAGGAGATTATTAAAATAATGTAATTTTCTAGACACGAAAATAGCATAAATAAGAATATTACATTTTTTAACATGATTTTTGTTTACAAAATACATGAACACAATAATAAAAAGCTTTCTTTTTGAGAAAGAAAAATAAAGTAAAAATTTACTTTCGCAAAAAATTCACGTTACTAACTTGGTTTTACAAAAACATAAAATTTTAAGTTTTCGTAGTCTTTTCTGAAGGTGCAATATAGCGTGTAGTATATTTTAAATCACAGTAAAACATTCGGTAATATAAATATTTGAAATAATTTTTGACAATATTTATAACAAGACAACGATAATAAATAAATTAGAAGTATTGTATAAAACTTACCTATTTAACATATCCACGTTTGAAATAAATATTGCAAACATCCTACAATAATGGGTTGATTTAACACGATTTGTCAAAATTTCTCGGTAATCGCACTTCAAAAATCTAGTTTCATCTGAACTTTCACCTTGAAGCACACAATAAAGAGATTCAATAGGAGAAAAAAGTCCTTTCCACTTTACGTAACTTCGATTGTTATTGTCTAAGTACCGCATATATGCATCAGACACGGAGATATTATCTCAAATTGCACAAAAACGTGTGCTCCATACTTAGATTTGTTTTATACATTCCGCTGGGCTCGGAGTGTACACGTATAACTAACTGTATGCGCGCCGCGACCTTAATTGCCGATTGCGTAAAGTTAAACACCTTTATTAACCTTCAAACTGTGTGTTAAGCATCGGTCTGTATGAATGTATTTTTAAGGAGTTTCAATTTTTTTCTACTTAGTGCGCGCTGAGTAACGCCCAAAGTTTTGTTCTAATGCTGCTGTCAGCCTATTATTACTTTACGTGTAATAGGGCACTGAAGCTATTTATTCATCATGGCTAGGTTTTGTATAAATGAGTTGTATGTAAGTAGGCAACTATATTAAGATTGTTTAAAATACATTTTTTTTAAATAAACATTGAAATAAGGAAGATATCGTTTTTTTCTTCTTATAATATATGTAAACAATTAATCGTAAAAAAATCATATATTAGTTATGTATTAATATAATTCTAAAGTGCGAAAAAATTCCTGCATTTTCCTTATATTTGTCAATATTATGTGTTTTTTTTATCCTAACAACTTATACGAGCGATTTTCCAAGCAGTTAGGAATAATGAGTATTCTATCCAATGAAGTTGCAGTATTAACGAAAATTCAAACTATTTGAGGCAGAAGAACTGTCGGTCGAGTATACTTTCGTTTTTAATATAAAAATAAAATCGTTTTACGATTATAGATAAAACAAATCTTTGTTACATAAAAACAATAAAAGAAAAGTAGCTGACAAGGTGGTTGACACGTTTTCAACTAAACAGCTTATCTGAAATAAAAAGAACAAATAAACTTAGAAACTAGATGCACATGCCTAGCCCGTTAAGTACATACATTGGGGAATTCAAGATTTTTGAAAATTAACAAAATGTCTGACAAAACAAGCTAAATTTATGTTAAACTTCATTTAGGGTGATGCTAAAGCTACCTGTCACCGACAAATACGAGGAACCACTTTTTTCATTTAATTTTGAATTTTTAGCAAATATCTTTATGAAACGTTATTGTCCTAATCAAAAACGACAACTTTCCAGAGATATATTTTCTCAAAATTGAAAATTGAATGAAATAAGTGGTTCTCCGTATTTGACTGTCACAGAGGGTTTAGCATCACCTTAATACACATAGTTTCTTTACAGTAAACAATACAAACTGCAAAAGATCAAAGCCTCCAACCAAATTCGGTGAAAAACGGTACCTCAGTCCACAAACCTCCTCGTCGCTCCACATACCCAAAGACAGCAAATACCTCCGAAAACAAAAGAATCCCGAGTCCCCACGTGTTCCTCCATTAAAACCTCGAAGGGAAGAATCCGAAGACGAGGGCCCATCAAACCCACACTCCTCATTGCCCAATATCCACACACACACACACACACACTTATACCTTCCTCCTCCTTCTCGAGTTTTGTGCTTAAACTTTCCGTGTGACCTTAAAGGCCCAGCAGCATCCGACTTTCGAAATATCTCAGCCGCGCGCCTTTTATTCGCGTGTGACGCACGTGCGCCGTTGCACAAGCCGGCCAAGCTGAAGAGGAACACATTCTCGGATTGTACGCTGCAGTGTGTGACACGTGTGCCTGTGTATGTGTAGATTTCTTTCCTGGTGATTATTCTTCGTTTTTTGGAAAATGGAAATGGAAATGGGAAGGATGCTGAGACTTGAGAGGTTATGGAGATTGGATATATGGGCGTGACGGTCGATCGGTGTTGTGTTGCAAAATCGATCGATGGATGGGTTTTCGATAGGAATTGTTGCGCAAGGGAATGATTTGGGCGAGGTGCGAGAAGATGAAGGTGCGCTTGGAAAATCGGTATTGATGAGTTTGTTGAGATTTTTTTGTTGGAGGAAGATGGGTGCTTGTAAGAGGCAGGTAATAATTGTTATCTTTTTTAACTTTTGTTCTTTCTCTCTTTATAAAGATCGACTGAAAAGGGATTCATAATCTAGATAATCAAAAAAATGTCGTCGTTTTTTACTTTTGATATCTTTTTATATTTTGGAAAGATCTGTTGGATTTGTCAGAAACAAGTAGAATATTAAATACACATTAGAAATTGGAAAAATCAGATGTATATAGAGAAACTTTCTGTTCGATCCTCAGTAATTCTGATTTATAACAATAGCTGTAAAAGCCTGCAAAATTATGTGGAAAATTATCAGAACTTTTAGGAATTTACATTTCTTTAAATACTGCAATTTTTCTGACAAATGTTTTTTACCTGGTGAAAGGTATATGCAAACAATGTAGCTTATACAAATAAGATTAAAAAAGAATATCGCCTAAAGAAAGGTACAATATCTCGTGCAAAAAATGTTGTCTGTCTAAATATGTTTGATGAATGTCCGACAAAAGTTTGGTAGAAGCTTGACATTGGCTACTATATTCATATTCAACAAATATATGATTTGAATAGTACATATGGACACTTGTGAGTTATATCGCAATCGTATTTAAAATTATATTCTTTAATATTGCAATAGTATGTAAAATTTGAATAGTAACACCAAACAAAATTATAAATATTTAAATATTTGTAAAAAATATTAATGTTTGTTACTTAGTTATTTCAGGATATTACTGTTAAATAATGTTTGATTTAACTCAAGTTTATATTGAAATTTTCTTTTATTGTTACTTGTAGCAATCTAATTATGTAGGCTCTCATATGCCATATACAATTAATTATATTCTTTTTCCTATTTTTTAGCTCGTAACTGTACCAAATGAATAAAAGAATAAAAAACTTAACTTACTGCAGACATGTCAGAACGAGCCAGAATTCAGGCAATAATCTAAATATAGAAAAAGAAAAAAATAATTTCGCTATCTACGTTCAATCGTTCTAAAAAAAAATCCATTTTTTCGATACTCCATTCGCAAAGCCACCAACGCCAACATTTCCTCACCTTCCCCCCAATCCTAGAACTACTTAATAAGCTCGTTAGGCCCTGTAGAAACTCGTGGGTGGGGAGTACAAAAAAAAAGAAACAAATCAACGAATCGTCCGGCGATTCTACGCGCCTCCAGAACCGGTTTTGCGCCGAATATCATTTCTGAATTTTCGTGCGTTTCTGGTTTTGCATTTTTTCGCCGGACGAGTCTCGCGTCTAGACTGCATTATTTTTTCGCTCTTTAGGATGAAATTTATTATGGAGTTCGAATAATCGAAGCTATGGTGCATACGCGCTTCGATATTTCCGAGATATCGTCTGTGCAACGCTTCGATTAAATTGTAAATTGGCTCGGCATTTGCATAAATCATAGATATATCTATCCATATATAACCATATTTTAATTGAAAATTCTGTTGATGTGCACAAGTGTATACGCTGCATTATTTATCAATTTTGTAATTGGTTATACGGATAGATCGAAAAATTTCTCTTATATCTATTTAATGAAAGTATAAAAGTAATTCTTTCGTAATTTTCATGAAGAAACGAGTGAATGTATGTGGAAGCCCAGCGGCGAGTTCCAATTTCGCCTGTACGTTCGATATATGTATACAAATTGAATGAAGCGATCATCCGAAGCTCATTGTCAATTGTAATTTATGGCGCTTGCGCGTTAAGCCTCATTAGCGCGGCCAACTATTTATCGGATGCCGATTTGCGGCCAATTGCAGCTTAATTCGATTCTCGCGCGCTTTTTCAAGCGTCAGCGAGAATTTTTTTCTGTATAAACCATTTACTATTTCTATAGTATTCTGCAAAAAAAAATTTTGTAAGGTGGAGAGAGAGATAGAAAGAGAGAGAGAGAGAGAGAGATAGAAAGAGAGAGAGAGAGAGAGAGAGAGAATAGATAAATTAAGTAACAGTTTATTATTACCTAGCGAATAATTTTAGTAATGATATTACAGATGTTTTATGTTGCATTCCTTGTCAAGGTTTAATACACAATTTATGATATGAACATAAAAAATACTATGCAAAATATAAACAAAAAAACATGAATAAATGTAGCATTGTTGAAAAAAAGTTAAAATGAAAATGGTCATAATGGGCTTGGATATTGCTTGTCTATTGATAAAAATAGGTCATTCATAACTAACTATTCAAAACTTAAAATATTAAAATTTTCTAGTAGCTATTTATTGTTTCTTCAAATTAAACATATTTTTATATGAATTAATTATAATATCGATAACGAGTTGTACTATAAAATGATAAAAACTACTGGTCCCGATTAATTACTAAGTACCCTATATGTCAAATTAGTCAAAAAATGACCATGATATGACTAATAAGAAGAATTCATTTCCAATCATAATGTCTGAAATATCAAAATTTATTAATAATTGCACTCATGATTATCTTTAAATTGTTAATTTATTTCAAGATTCCTTATTATATTAATTTTCTTTATTTCAAACCGATCAATACGATCTTCATCGCATTTTTCTTAAGTTTAACAATACGAAGTCAAACACTCCGCCACTAAAAAACGAATCGCCCGCAATTCATCGGTTTTTCGTACACAATATACCGCGATAAGATCGTCGCGCGATCGTAAATTCTCATCTCCACACGCGCGTCCCTTATCAGATTTGTCTCGTACCTACACACACGCGATCACCGAAGAAAGGCAATATAACACAAAAGTTGTGTCTAATCGGCGATAATGCAGTCGATGTAGGAACGAGGAAAAAAGGAATTTTTTCTTCTATGACCTTATAAGAAAAGAAGGTGCTGCGTAATCTCGATCTACGCAAAGCTTCGATCGACGTCGGAAGCTTTTGAAGGCGCGGAAAACAATGGCGCTGCAGTGGACAATTAGTCGAGATAAGGGAGAGGAGCAGAGATAAAAGGTGTGAGTCTTGGAGTAAACTATTTTGTTGTTTGTTTAGTGTTGTATGCTCGCATTACGAATAAATGAATAGAATAGAATGTATAAGTACTTTTAATTACTTTATTAACAAGAATATAAAAACCGTTATCATTGTTAGTATAATAGGTAGATCGCCGTAAAAATGAATCGAGTATATCATTTTTTTAGACATTTTTAGGTAATCTCGACACACTTCGACAACTATCTTCTGTCTTAGTTACTGCGATATCTTTGTATTATCACAGATCGATCAATATAAAAATTGAAGGCCAATTGTTGTTGTATCTATATCGGTTATCTTATACACACATTGAGAAAAGAGATTCCTTTTACCTTCATTAACTATTAAAAGTTATATCACATAAAAGTATAAATCATGACTTTGAAAATTTCTAATCACTTTCATAATCAAAAAAGAATAAAATGAGCCCTAAAAGTTGAAACTCGGTTAATAACTTCTAGATTAATCTTATAAAAAACTACTTACTTAATAAGGGAGAATTTAAAAAATTTTTTTAGGTAAAATTATTAATTTTAATAAACACAATTGTAGTGTTTCATTGTCTGAGAACTGACTTGTTTACAGTACCTATATGATTACTCAAAATATATGGTTTGCAAGTAGAAATAATAAAATTATTTAGTATTTTCCAAAGAGTTGCAGATTTGGCTAAAATATACTACCTATATTTCAAATTCGCTTATAGTATAAATATTCTCATCCCACTGCATACAAATAACATAATTCTATTAGATACCAAAAGAAAAGAAGAAAAATAACCAAATTAATCAATTTCTCCTTCTTTCCAAAACCGACCCTTTTTCGATCCGTCCCAAACGCACCACATCACAAAACCGCGATGCGAATCAACTCTACGCGTAATTGAGCGTTATTCCGGTCTTTAATCGGCCACTACTCTCCCAACGACTATCCTCCATGCATATCCATCCACGACCTTTTACAATCCCCGCCGCATTGTTTAGTCGAAAAGAAATTGAAGAGGATGCGCGCCTGCTCACTTCAAAGACCTCAATCTTTTTTTTCTCTCTACATTTATAATAACGCGCGGCGCGAAAGTAAAAAAAAAGAGAATATGCTACGGGCTTCTTAACGATTTCCTTTCATCCGCGCACGAGGCATCATTCATTCTCGACTGTCTTCTTGCTCGGCGATGAGCGCTTTTTTGCCATGAAGACTTTTCATGCGTCGTAAAAGAGCGCCAAGAGCGCGGAGATATAGAGATACACGGCGTTATGTATTTTCCGCACGTATTGTACTGTACTGCCGACGAGGAGGAGCGATATAAAAAAGTGCATTTGATTTTGTTATCCGAGTGGATTTTCAGGTCGCGCGAGAGACGTGTGTTATTTTCCAATTTTTTTTTAAGATAGAGATGGTGTTTTGTG
Organism: Gastracanthus pulcherrimus; assembly: GCA_949152435.1. Lineage (NCBI taxonomy): Eukaryota > Metazoa > Arthropoda > Insecta > Hymenoptera > Pteromalidae > Gastracanthus > Gastracanthus pulcherrimus. The sequence goes on from OX424576.1 coordinate 176,760,523, forward strand.
TGTGTTTGGATTGGATGGTTTACGTGTGTTTAATTGTTGGTGTACAATATTGAAATTGAAGAATCAGTCGCAGCGTTTGCAGTCGTGTGTGAGTGCGGTTGGATAATCGCGATGAGCCATAAAGTTCTTATTTTATACGTATAGCTTTTTTGCATAATTAAATGACGATGGGCAATAAAATGTTGCGTTGCGTTTGTCATGAGAATTACTTTTTTTTTCAGCGAGTTATTAATCATTCATAATCTGCATTTATGGATTTACTTTCATAGGTATAGCGTTTAATCACAATTTTAATTGGATTTAAAACTTATTACGGAATTTTATCTACCTATCTTTCTATCTGTAATTCTGTAAATTCTCAGAATAACGACTAGAATCTATTTTTCTTATTTTCGAAATAGTGAGGTAATTAATATGTTAATTAGTTAATGCACTAATGTTCTTAACCAAAACATAAAAAGAACCAAGTACAATTATACTCGTTAAACAAAGTATCGAATATAACATCAATCACTGAAGTATCAAACTTAAAAAATGCGTTTTGATACTCGTTGAAACGTAACAAAATATTCGAACTAATTAAAAAATGCTCGTTTTCTATTCGAGAAAACAAGTAAAGGAATAAACCCATGTGGATTTTAGTCATTAAGGTATGTACTCACCTCAGCTCGAGTAAAAGTATTAGGATAATTTGGTGTTGAAATTAACGCGAAAAAGTACTAATTATAAAGTAAATAATACATAATTACATTTATCATTTTTTTTATAAGCGCGCTCTTTCAAACTGTCACTATCTTTCAGGGTAAAGTTGCATGCAAGAATAGACTACTAAGCAAATATTTAAGTGTTTCTAAATTATAATAGCAATTAGCGAAATAAAATCTCATAGAATCAGAAAATATCATTATGAGCAAAAGTTGAAAAGAAATCAATTAATTTTTGTGGATGCAGATTTTAACCAAATGAAAATTGTTTTGCATTGTATTTCTTCCAATCAAAGCCATGAAAATAATTATGCAAAATTTATGTAAAAAAACATGAAAATTACTATGCAAAATTTATAAAAGAAAATTAATCATTATAAATGAGATGAAAATGACCGTCATATGTCCAGCTTTTGATGACTTAGCTAAGAATAGTTTTTAATTGACTCCTAACAATAAGAGTAATTTTTTATCAGCTGAGATTGTTTCTGATCAGCTAAGAGCAGTTTCTGTTCAGACATTAATATTGATAAAAACAGATCTTTAACAAATCGTTGAAATAAAATCTCCTGCTTATTATACATATAATGCAGGCTTAATTATAAAACATATAAAGTTTGTTGTAAAATAAAAACGAAACAGAACTTATAAGCTGCTTTAGAAGACTCTAAATCATACGATTATTGACAAAAATTGTTTCATAAATGGCCCCTAAACATAATACCATTCCAACAGTCGATAAATCATCTTCTCAAACAAACATTAACTAACCACAACATCCAAAATCACTTCCTTTCCACATCTAAACCCCTAAAATCCAAAAATTCCCAATACCACACGACAACATTCACACTCATCATTACATCCTCTCGACGTCTCCATCTCTCCCATATCGCAGCGCGTGGGAAATGCACATAGACACCCACCGAGCGTCGCGCTGTGCAAATACACGCGACAATATGCGCGAGAGTCACTTCATTACCGCGTCTCTTTTTCTCCATCAACTTCCCACTCGCCGTTTTTCCCATAGTGTACTACGAGGTTCTTGTACATCAGTGTTTTGTTCATCCTACGACCTTCGCGGAGACGACCTTTGCACGTCTGAGAGTTAGGATTTTGCCGTGTCAAGTGCATGGGATGGGAATGTCTTTTGTTTGGTGGATTAGCATTGGTGGGAGTGGATGCGTTGGGGTAAAGACAGTGTTTTTGAAACTTTGGAGGTTTGGTGGGATTATATGCTGGTGGAACAAAGCGGTTTATATGAATTACCTTGATAAGTGTACGAAACTTGTGGATATGATACATTTTTTAGTATAAATTATTTTATATATAATTGTATACAGATGTAAACAATTACAGAAATTTTATTTTTAATAAAATTCCTACATACCGTTATAATCACTATTCATAGTATTTAGAAGTTTAACTTAAAACTAATAAAAAAAGTAAAAACGAAAAGAAATAATTCTCTAAGTGTATTACTGATATTTATTTCTAGGTTTACTGCTGATTGTAGAAAGACTGTTTGATATTATCTATATGCATTAAAGTATCATTTTTAATATATTTTTTGGGAATGAGCCAAACTACCTATTTTATTTTTTATGATTTGCAAAGGTTTTACTGTATGGCTCTCTCAAGGTTATGAGTTTCAATGTTACAGTAGAAAAAAAAGGTGCACGTATAGTATTATCAATTGTTCGGTACTTACAAACTAGTGTATTTTGTTTAATTTATCAAATAAATTTTGGCATCTTATTATTATTACTATTATTATAAGTAGTAGTAGTGGTAGTCGTATTAGTGTTAGTATCAGTAGTAACATTATTACTAGTAACATTATTACTAGTATTAATAGTATTATTAATATTATTATAATTATTATTATTATTATTATATTATTTTTAGTAGTAGTAGTAGTAGTAGTAGTACTCTGTAGGGTAAAAACCCAAGTAGACGGCCTCTTTCGTTTTATATTTTAGGGTTATTAGAATGATATTTTTCAATTGAAAGTTGTCGATAATGAAGTAAATTCTATCAACAATTTTACATTTAGGTTTATTATGTTATTTTATTTTTCTTTATGCCAATATCACAATCTATAATAATCAAATAATCAATGATGAATTTAGATTTAGAAGATAATAACAATAATTACACAGCAATCATATCATAAAAAGTATGTGTATATTTCAACAGAAAGGAAATTCATAAAAACGCCTTTTGATTACCTTCATTTGATCGTTGAAGTTTTAGATATAGTGGCCCCTTCCGTTCTTGCTTTATAGCTTCTCTTTGTCTTTTGTATTCTTATAATTGCGGTTTTATTACCAAGTCACGGTTTGTTAAAAATTCCGTGATTCTCCTCGCAAGCATGTATACAATTTTCTAAAAAACGAAACATACTAGTTGTAAATCACTCTTAGTGCTTATTTTTTACTTCTACGACCTTCCTAATCTCGTTCCGTCAATCTTATACTCTCACGCCTTTGTTTCTCGCGATGAATTTCATTATCCTGACGTTGTGTCTCAGTGTATACATGCATCGAATGATCTTCTGATGAAATACTGCAATTTTATAAATTATAAGAACTTTATTTTCTTTGTGCATCTTTGAATGCTTATTCGTAAAAAGGAATTATCTATGAGATTTGATTAGCTTAATTTTGAATAGCAAAATAATTTTCCTTTGTAGTTTTGTCCAGATTAAAGTCAGAAAATAATGTTTTATGCTAGAAAACATTGCGTAAAATAAAATAAGTATGATAAGAGTTTATTACAAAACTTTTTTTTTAAATAATTTGTAACTTAGAATAAATGAATATTTTAAGCATATACACAGACAATAAATATTAGTATTGTTGAAATTAACAGTATTTTTTTATTATCTTTTTTACTATATACTGGGATATTCGTTCTATTTCTGCCAAGAAATTGTAAAACAATAATATACAAATAAAACCAAAATAATTTGTTAATAAATTCAAGCAGACTGTGAAATTAATCTTTTTAAATAGTTTTGTTTATTTGTGTTACTTCATTAAAGAAAGTAAATAATTCTTTAGCCTCTAACACAATATTAAAAAGCAAGTAGTAACATGCGATATAGTCAGACGATAAATAAATACACCGACACCTTCTTAACAGCTCACCATCCAAACAATAAAATTATTAGTTCAACCACCAAACCTGTACCTACATAACCAAATAATTAATAAAAAATCCCACAGTCACTCGATCAAATCTCCAATCTAAACACAAATTAAAAGGAAAGTCATTCCTCCCAAAATACTGTTCCATTTTTGCATTATTTCTCTTGGGGTCTCTCCGACCAAGTCAAAAGTCATACTGCAAATCGAGATTACAAGACGCGCGCGGCTCAAACTCGGCGTCGAGTTTCTGGCAGCGTCCATCAGCTTCACTCTCTCTCTATCTCTTTCTTTCTCTTGCTTCGCGCGAGTATTATATTATGTAATATCAAGATCTGCGCCTGACAGCAAACCGAGAATGAATGACAGGGACAAGAGTCTTTTTAATTGAAATTGTTAATGTATATGGTGAAGAAGATGCATTATGATTATTAACATTTTTAGTTATTAGAGTATGTTTTAGTTATAGTTTTTTTCTTATTATTATTTTTAACTTGAAATTATGCAAACTAACAGTATGGATCAGATCAAAGTGGAACATTTCCGATCTCGCAATGGGATGGAGGCCTAAGTCATTTTTTACTGCATAAAACTCGAGAAAACTCAAAAAGTTAAAAGAAATTTATTGAAGAATTTTGTTATGGTTCTCGGCCTCAACGGGTTAATATGTCGACACAGGGTATTCGAACAAAGTCTCGGAAGTAGAAATCGAACATTTTATGCGAATGGTATTCAAACACGCGTTGTAATATTTGTTTGGAACTTTGTATATTGATAGATCAATATATGTATAACGAAGGACAATGATATCGTGGGTTTGCTTATAATTAAGTCTCTGTATTTTTAATAACTAATTGTTCATTGTTCGGTTGATGTATTATTTAAGGTGAGAAATTAAAATTTTTAATTTACTTTGACACCCTCTTAAGGCTGCAGAAACAGTCTATTAATCTAAAAGATTTAAAATAAATTCTCATGGCCCAAACATATTTTCTGTACATATACACTATGAAAGTATACTATTGCAAACATATTTATACATATTTGTTATATACCAGACCTCCTAAATATCACTCGATGACTATTGTTCGTTGACCAAATTCACATGTTTTAAAGTATCTCAAGTTGAGTATCTCCACACAAACAGAATTTTTGCTACAAATTACCGTAAAAATCATCGTAAACGTGGGATATTTTGGCTTCACGGAGAAAATGATATTACAGTAAAAATTGCCTTGATTCACGGTAAAATTTACCATACTGAATAGATGGTAATTGATACCATTCATCACGGTATTTTTTCCCCTGCAATTAGTATGTCCCAGGTTTATAATTATTTTCACGGTAATTTTTATCAGAAAATTCTCTTTGTGCAGTTAATGTCATCCTATTATCTCAAAATGTTTTGTGTTTATTCAGTACTTGTTATGCCTATAGTACCAGAATTTTAAGCATTCCTTACCCTTCAAATCCATAATTTCACGAATACTAGCGTAAGAGACGTTGCTTATATCACTCTAAGAAACGATCGAAAGAAACTTAAATCATTATCAAAAATAAAACAAACAAAAAATCACAAATCTGTCTGCTTAGTCCCCTTGAGCTTCAAACAGAATGAAAATAACAAATACAACCAAGAAGCAAGTCCAATCCATGCAAGAAACAACGAACACGCACATGCCCACTGAGACCCTCAAAAACCCTACAATCCTCGCGCGCGTGTATCCAATTAATTCCAATTACTTCTCCCGCGTGCACCATCCGAAATTACAGCGACTCAAAACTCGTACCCAACCAACCTCAACGCAACAACGCGATAAAACCCGCTATATACACGCGACGTAACCGAACCTCGTCGGAGAGTTGGGGGCGAATTATAAAATGCGCGGACATCTGTCTCTCTCGATACGACGCGCACGTGTTTGCCCGATATGGCGTGTATAAAAGCGCGGGTGGGCACAAACGTATAACGTGAGACCGACACGATGGAGTGGGAGAGTGAGAGAGAGAAATAGATAGATAGATAGATATTCTTTTTATTTATCACTAATGACAAAAATTTACAGCTGTATGTACATTTCATTAGAATTTGTTATCACATTATCAGGCATTACAGTTAAGAAAGTTTGGTTCGCTATTACAGGTCGTCAATTATTGTCTAATATATCATAATGTAGTCAGTACTATCACATATTGTTTCGTCAACTTAATAATATACAAATAAATAGATAACAGTAATATATACACATACACATTTATATTGCACATATATGTATCGCGTCGGAAAATAAAACGCCTTACATTCTTCTTTCGTTCATACACTCATTCACGCTAATAATTACACTCACACTTCACACTTAACACTTAAATAAATTAAGGACTACACAAGAATAAATAATACGCTTAGAATAAATTAAGACTACACAAAAATTTAACGAAAAACAATGACAAGATTGTATTGCGGATTTATGGAGTCTTGTCGCCGTGTAATTCTTTAAGGTGCCTACCTAACGCCGTTTTAAACTTACATAGTGATGGCAGACACCTTACATTGTAGGGGAACGAGAGAGAGAGAGGAGACGACGATTTCGATACTGGTTTGCTATCGGGGGAAAAGGATGAATATGCGGTTATACGGAGTGGATCGATTGGGATAAGGATGATGTAGAGTGAGGAATGGTGTACTGTAAAAAAACTGAGTAATAAAATTACCACATAGGAAGTAGGTAACAAAGCGACCTATTTCCAAAGTAGAACATTTTCCAAAACAATACTAAAATTACCATAGGGTAGTAAAATTACCGTACGGAAATAAAATTACCATACGGAGGGTAGTAATTTTAGGAGTAGATGGATTAGGAGTAGAAATTCATTACCGAAGCAGTAATTTTACCACCCGAGTAGTAAAATTTCAATGAGCGTGGTGAAATTTAGGTTATGAATAGAAATTTTACGTACATTTTTAATAATACATATTTCAAAACTTCTCTTAATTTGTATACCAGTTACAAAAACAATCCATCTACAAAACGATAAGTGGTAAAAAAGAAAACATGCTTGGCAATGGTTCCAAAAATTCCAGAAAGTCTAGAAATGTATAAATATTAAAAATAACGAGAATGCGGATAAAACAGTAATTAAGCGGTATACGGCTTCATCTTAGTAATGTATACTTTTAGTATTTTTTAATAAACTACTTGAACATGTTTCTGGTTTCATACGCGAGAGAAATGAAATTTTTTCACTTCACTTAACAAATTCGTTGCCTTTTGGCCATTTTAGTCTGGCTATGCAGACAATTAGAAATTTCGAAACACTTTGTCACTCTTAAACAGTGTTTTTAATTACTATCTTATACTTTATTCAACAGCCTACAGACTATTTCTAACTTTAATTTCTGTTTTGTCATACAAAATACTTCGGAAGCTAACTGACAGTTTCTCCCGCGCAAACGTTCCGTATGTGGTACTTTTACTATGCATGTGTGAATTTTACTACTACTGTTGCGGAATTATTACACCGTTTCCGTTGGTAAAATCACCATATCCAAAGTAGGTAACAAACCGACCCATTTCCAAAGTGGTAAATTAAAACGAGTAGTAAAATTCCACAATGATTTTTTACAGTGTGGGTAGGTTTTGGAGTTGGGTTTTGTGGTTCTGCACTGAGGAGAAATTGATTGGTGATGGTTATTAAATACTTGGGGTGTGCAGGAACCCGACTGATCTTTTTTTGGAAGGTTTTCGATATAGATTATGCAAGGTTATATAGGCAGATGGCTCCGTTGTGACGTAATTGCGAAGTGAGATAGGCAAGTGAAGAATGTTACGTGTTGCAATCTCGGAAAACGTCTCTAAAGAGTTGAAAAATCACGTGATTGTAGGTATGTCGGGTCCGAAATCCTGGAACCGGACCCGACTTACTTTTAAGATCTCTTTCAAACTTCTAAGGTGGTTTTGGAAGTCTTAACCATGTTTATTTATATAATAGACTATGTCACTTGATGAGTAGATAAAAATTAGATTTTTATCTACTACTTTTCAGGTCCTTGCATACTCCTATTAAATACTGTAGTAAAATGAATAGTTTATTTGGTATCATAAGGTTTTTTTTAGTAAAATGTACTATTTTGTTAATTTTAAGGGCACGTAATCGGTAATATACACGAACATTGTATTTTGAGATATTCGAAGGAAAGTTTCTTTTTATTTATACAATTTAAAAGTAAATAAAATATAGTAAAATATTATATCTTGAAAAATATTATAATACGATGGATAAAATAATAAGAATAAAAAAATATTAGATTTTGATACTTACAAAATATGACAAGGCTATAAGAAAGTGGACGACGAGTAATGTTTGAAAATAAAATATTTGATATATAAATTCTTATCTCTAAAAATATTTTTCTTCTTCAAGAACACCGTCGATTTTAATAAAAACAATATATTATAGAAACTGAATAATTTTAACGTAAAATTTTACAGTAACATCATTTTGCGTGATTTCTATCTTAAACTTCTCATGTTTGTAGTAAAAAAGATTATAGTGAATATGAAAGCCATGTCGAAGTACAGAACTGCATCGCGTTCGAGTGTGCTAAAATCATTATGTCGGGTGTCAACGAGGCGACGCTAATAAGAAACGTCTAGTTTTTAAAAGCAGGGCTACCGGACTTTCTTCGAGAAAAGACAATAAATAAACTGGGCCTGCCAAATTCTTTCGAGCCGAGGAAGGTTCTCGAAATACTCTGAGTCTGCGTTACCCAAATTTTGTCAGTGACTGTCTTGGTCTTGCATCTTTTTAAAAGAAAGTTTTGAATGCTCTTTCTGAAAATTTTAGTACTTTTTAAGTAACATACTGCCTATGTACTATATAACTATATACTTTTATCTTGATGTTATATAGGGGGAGAATCGTGCAGTATGCACATGCGTACAATATGAACAATTATGTGTTTCCGGATTTCATCGCTATAAATAACAGCTCCTTATCTAGTGAAATTGGTATATATTTGTGCTCTATTTAATATAATTGGCAGGTAGAATTTAAAATTTAGTGCTTCAAGGGGTCGATTTTTCTTTTGTCGAACCTAATTTTTTTCAAAATTAACTTCTTTCTCTCTGAGTAATCGTTGGTAAATGTATTATAAAATAATAATTAAATCGTCAGTACTGTGTGGCTGAAATCTCTGTTAAGTAAACTAACTTTTCCAAATTTAATCTTACAAGTACCATAAATAATTATATTGAGCTGAAAATTTGACTAAAAATTCTCGTAGTTCATACTGTACAACATTTGTTATAAAATAAAGTCCAAAATCGTAATCTTTGTAAGTTCACAATCAATTAATTTTGCTGATTGAACATCAATATTCAGCGAAGCTATTATATTGAGTACGAGCCCACTTTTTTTCTTCAAAAAGGGCCGTCCAAGAAACAACTACTATTTTCGAATTTTAATTATTGTCCCTTCAATCAAAAGTTACAGGCAAAACAGCTATGTCTATTCATACAGTACAACCTTCAGCTATAATTAAAAAATCATTAATCATTTTTAAAAAAATTTCATAAAGTTCAGAAATCAGAAGAAAATATTATTAAATATACTATACTTTTCATCTTCACGCAGAATGCGCTTAAATTCCATTAACTCCGATCAATCAAACCAAAAGCTCCACCATTAAAATTACCGCTAACTGTCTTTCACTCACTGTTCATTGTATGACTTATCTCGCATTCTATGATAATGATGGGTTTGTCTCAAAGCTTTCATTGTCGCTCTCGCTCTGCAGGAATGCAGTTTGTATTGAACTCCGATCACAGAATCATAACCGTTATACAGAAAACATAAAGAATCATCCTACTTAGCACACTAGAAATAAAAATCTGCAACTAAAAATAATACGACACCTACCTTATGTCATCTAAGGAAAAAAGCACCTCGCGAATGTTTGCAACAAACATCCACGCAAAACTGACAGTTCGCATACTAATCGCGCAAACAACTCTCTTTTGTTTTCCTCCATAAATAATAATCCTCCGTGCGCGCAGCACCGTCCCATAAACAACAAAAGGAGGGCGCCACCAGTCCATTGTTAAATTAAAAAAAAAAAAAAAAGACACATACAGTCACAGTGATTTACACCTTGATACGACAAAGAGAATTACATCCATCAATCAAACGACGCGTATAGTCGAGCGTCGCGACCTTCCATCGCGACTCCTTTTCTTCATACTATACACTCATCTCCTCCTTCTCCGATATCTATATATATATATATATATATATATATATATATATATATATATATATATATACAGCCACACATTTTATAAATCATAATCGCTTATCGCCATTACGCGTACTTAATACACTCGAGTATCCGCGCGCGCAGCCTTCCTCGAATGTGGGAGCTGCATACACCATTAAAATTATTAATTATGAGCATTGTATACACGTATACGCGCGTAATCGATTATATAGGCGAGGACGAGAGCTGCGGAGCCCGATTTGCATGCGATCGAAGGCTTAATGGATTTTTATTTTATTTTTCCTTTTTAATAACGATGCAGGTTCGTTTGTTTATTCGCGTGTATGTGTGTGTGTGTGTGTGTGTGTGTGTATTAATAACCGCGGGAGCGACAGCGTGTATTGTAAGAATGAATGTTTGTGTTTGATTGGTTGATTGGTTATTGGTATTAGGAGTGCGGGTGAATAATATTGGCGAGGTATACGCGGGACGGTAAAAGGCTTTTCTCGGTATTATAATTGCGTAATTGAGGAGGATACATCGAGTGTCGCGGTCGTGGTGAGAATTCATGGGAATGCTGGGTTTGTGCGAATGGTCTGTGATTTAATTAATGGTTGTGTTTCTATTAGTTTATGTAGGTGTTTGTTTTCGCATTGAAGGATGGTAATTGATTGTAGTCGTGGTTCAGTGTGGATTTATCACTGCACATTAATTGTCAATTGATGTGATTCTATAATAAATACGTTTAGAATATAACAATTGTTCAAAAGTTCAGGCTATAATTTCTAGCTTGACTCCTTTCATGCATGGCAATAACAAAGTAATATGTGCTTTTTGAATCACAAGATTCCTAAAAATGTATACTCTTAATGTATCCTAAAGTAAATAAATACAGTATACTATAACAAAATGAAACCCAGAATTTCAAAATTTGTTCCATATAGACTATAGTTCTTTTAAGAAGAGATCTAGGGATCGTTTATTATGTTGGAGTTTTAAATGGTATTTGAAGTTTAAACGGATTGACTTAAAACTTCGTTGTCGTTTTCTTAAAAAGTTTTTCTTTAATTTGAAGGAAGTTGTAGATTTATAGGTCAAAAGATCATTTGCTTAATATAAATTGTAAGTGCATATTCATGTTCTTACTAATCTTATAATGAATGTTACTATTAGTAGAATTCTGTTACGCTCATTTTTAACTGAACGATGTTTCAAAGATTTCCGATCATCTATTAAAAATTGTTTCTTCAATGGATAACCCGTTTACGCTATAAATACGCGTCCTGAAAGATGCACACACTTTTCTTCACCTTTCTAAGCCAGAAATCCTGCAAACTAAATATTTGTATGAATCAGATAAAAGTGAACCATTTCCGATCTCATTATAATGGATGCCGAAGCCATATCTGGTCACACAAAATTCTAATCTGTACCTACATTTCGAATTTTTTTTTAACTGATTAACGAGTTACTAAACCCGCGTGAACGTCGATGCTAAAATCCATATCCAAGCTTCTTCGTGTAATATGAACTAACAAAAATTGCTAAACAACCTTTAAGACACCATAAAATATTGTAAAAACCTTTCTCACCACACCCAAAAAAGCCAACACCCAACGCTCATTTTCTCCAATTTCTATCTCCTCCATCTCCAAGAAACCACTCCCTCGCGTCGAAATACCACTCTCTAACCATCTCCACGCAGTCCCTAAAACACTGCATATCCCAGCATACAATAATCAGCGAGTACTCGCGCACATGCGCGTCTGACCGAGCGCAAGACGATGCGGGCATCGCCGTCGTAGTCCCATCAATCTCTATTACTCCTCGTCTTCTGGCCTCTGCCTTTCATACAAATACAACTCACGGCTATGTGTGTGTATGTGTGCGTTGGCATTTTCGGAGTCCCCCGCGCTCGGTGGCTTGTCGAATTATGTTCGTCGCATATGTCGGGGCGATGTGTATTGGCGCCGCGAGAGAGACGCGCCCGCAGACTAAACATCTTCGGAGTTTGAAGGCTTTGGGGTTGGGTTGGGTTCGACTCTGTCGGGTCGATGTGTTGATTGATTCCTGATGCATTTGGGTTTTTGTTTCGAGGCTGCCGTTGGGTTTGGGTTTTGTTTTGGTTGGTTTGGGATTGTTTGGTATAAAGTGAGCGTTGGATTGCGAAAGGGAGTTGTGCGACGATGGATAGGATATAAATGTGTGTTGTGAAGGGGCGAGGTTCTTTTTTTTTTATTAATTTTGTTTGTTGGGTTTTAGTAATGGAGGGAATTTGTTGGAAGAGTGTTGAGTTTATTGAGATTGAGATTGAGAGATTTATCAAAGTTATAGAATAAGAGGTGTAATTTTTAGAGATGTAAATAAATTATGTTTTGTCTTGAGGTGTAGGATTCTGATGAAATGAAACATTCTATCGACTCTCGGAATTTTGAAGAATGAAGATCTCATTCTTCTAATTTTAGAGAGAAGCAAACTTTTTATATGACATAAGTATTATGAAAGATAATAGATTATATTCCAGGCTTATATTTCGAAAAATCGACCAAATGACCTCTTTTCAACATGTCACTCGCACAAGGTATTTTAAGATAACGACTTGAAAATTTTTTTATCCATTCATTGTTATATGATAAAAAAACTTGATTGCAGTTTAAAAATTGTCTTGTACTTTCCTGCAAGATATTTTTTATATGACTAAAAATGCTGTTGAAAATCGTATTGTTTGACACAAACTAACAACTAGATTACAAAAGAACAAAAACAGATAAATCCTCTCGCTATAGTTGTACGAATATTTTAAGATTAGCCAAATCATAGCTGTTCTATAGCGACAAAATGTGCATCTGATGACCTACGAAATTTAAGTTTCCGTATTTTCTTAACTTGAAAAGTATGGCTCTTCTCGCTCTTTTCCGCTCTACATTATAAATCCTTTTTCTCCATTACGTAGATAAACAAGTATAATAATACACAATATCCATGAACAATTTAAATTAAAAAAGTATATAAGAACACCACCTCAATCCCATGAAACACCCACCAAAACACCCACGCAAAAATCACAAAATTAAATAAAATCACATCGTATATTCCTCACCAGCTGTACTCCAATCCCCTTGCAAACCATAAACACCCAACCCAACCAACCTCCAAAAAATCATCGAATCACCTCGATAACCTCCTCCCATGTACGCAACCACAATCCATACATCTGGAGCTCGAACCGCGCGACCCACTCGTGCGGCGCTATAAAACCGCGAGCGCCTGGTGTAAAACTGTGGGCGCATTGTATACGACGCACGCGCGCACTCGGCGGCGGCCGGAAGCATAAATTTCGACCCGCAGCGCCAAATGTAGAGGAAAGGAGAGTGTAGCGCGTAAGTACGCGTAGTGGCCATCGGCAGAAGAACCGCCGGAGCGGAGCGACGCGCCTTTGGACGTCCAAATGGATGTACGCTGAGTGAGAGAGGGCTTTGTTCTTGAGGGATGGCGCTTGGACAAAAGTGAAGACGATAGGCCTGTGAAGTTGTGGGAATTGCGGTTTGTGGGTATTAGAACGTTCGAGGGACTCGGATGTAGAGGTAATTGAGAAGGTTGAAATTTTAAAAGTAGCTTATAGCGTGTGTTAGTTTTTTTCTTAGGGAAATTTGAATGTGTTTTATAAAAATGTAGAAAGAAACTTTTTTTTTGATTTAAAGGTCATTTGGACATAATGGAAACTTGTATATTTCTTTATGTACCGCACTGATCGGTTTGGGATTTTCAAGGTTTTATTGTTCGAATTTGAAAACATATAAATTATCGACCAAAGTGATAGTCTTTAAATAAGGCATAATACTTTGATAGCAATTCGATTATATAAGTTCGCAAGATTAAATAATAAATTTCTGTTACCTTTTGATAAAATGTATATTCAAATTTACCAAAAAGAAACAAATCGAGAAACAAATAATATATGACGTAGAATTTATGTTCACCAAAAAATATATAAACAATTCTCCGCTGAACCGGAAAAACAACTTGAGTTCATTTTTTGAAATTTCGTAATATTCAGGTTTGAATTCTTAAATTACCGTTTAAACCTATGCAAAAGAAAATCATAAATTATGAAAAAGGAAACTAATAGATGAACTTTTGCAACTTTTATAAGCAAATATATACCATGCACAGATACCAAAATCACTAAAAAATCAATTTTCCATTAAAGTGGACTTAAGTCGTTTTTCCGACTCATTGCAGAATTAATATTTAATTTTAAAGAGATTTATGCCCTTACGTTTATTTATGTTTACTTGTCCATTTATTTTATTTTGAAGTTTGTGTTTTTCAAGCTAGTGTGATTTTCATAATATTGCTTTCATAGTACTAATAACAATCGAAAGTCGAACATTGCATTTCGAGCGTATTCTCATAAATTTTTAACTATATGTTTATAAATTCTGAAAGACCACCGAAGAAATAATAAATATTAATATTACTTAATAATAAATATTAAGTAATATTAATAAGGTTGAATTCAAGCCTTGTATCAGCCTCGTGCTTTCAAGATATATGAAGTCCCATGCCCTGGGAAAGTTTGGCAGGCCTCAGTTTTAATTGCCTTTCTTCGAACGCCACGGCCGGATAAGAAAAGCTAACTGAAAACACTCGTAAAACAGGCTGCGTCGTAGAGTTGTCTCGTCGATATACTCGATATTCGCCTAAATATGTCGAACGCTCAATATTGCTTTCAGTAGAGAAAGGAAAGGTTTTAATTTCTTAAGCATTTCGCCACTTGTATACAGAATTTTTATTTTATAAATTCGTAAAAGCGTAAATCGTCATTCGTATTCATAACCCATTCATTGATTTGAATGGGTTATCTTTTAAGTATTATATGTGAATTAATATTTAATAAATGGAAATAAATTAATTTTTATCGTAAAACATTTTATGATATTCAATTCTTGTTTTAAATTATGGAAGAAAATTCCATGTATATTTAAATGATGTTGATATTGGTATTGAAATTTATTTGCTTAGTATTAGATAGAATATTAAGTTAGTGGGATGCAAATTAGGGAATTATCAATTGATAATTTAGAATTATACTGAGATAAGCTACTACCTGAGATATTAACTCGAACTACTGACTGAACTACTGGTCTATTAGTAAAATTACTTATATTTTAAATAATATTTCTTTAACTGCAGATATACTGTAGCTAAGTTTCAAGAAATGATGTACTGCAGCACAACTACGGGTTAAATACAGTAAACCTCCTGCAAACTTTTTAATATCTCTTTGATTTACAATAGACTAGTTGCCTATTATAAAACTATTTAACAATCCTTGCAAATATCTGAAGCTCTTGTATTCATATTGAAATTAGTGTATTTATAACGTTTCGAAAACCTTCTCTTCTTAGAAATATCATTGAATTATTACTAATATATCGAATTATGTAAGAGTAAAGATAACCTTTACGTTTAATGAATGCACAAATAAAACTATGGTGGGTAAACTATTGCTAAAATGTAAATTACTCTAAAACAGTAGGTTACAATTTTCCCAAAATTTTCCAACTACTATGAGATACTCAGCATTAGATACATACCAGATAGTTAAAAATTGTTTTTAAACTGCAACTTAAAAATCCGAGTGCATTCAGTTTAATTAACCGAAAGTAAATTTACTCACTCCCCGAAAATTCCATCCTCCCAACCTACCCACATGCTCACGTGTCAGATCGATCGTCAATCAGCTAAAAACAGCCTCCGCCCAATCGGCGAGAGCAAATATCCACGCTCGCACTTACTACACACCGCGTACGCGCGGACTTTGTTGCGCTGTCCGTCGCGACGCGTGAAAATAGATCCCCGCGAAATGAATTATTACGCAACGCGCGAAGAGGCACACCTGAAAATACTGCAAAACGCCCGGTTCCAACTAGGCTGACGGAGGACTTCGGGGAAGCGAAGCTGCGGCGGGCGGCGCGCGAGTGATGGGCCAATTTGCCGCGAGTGGGAATGAGAATGAGAGGTGTGCGGGTTTTTGGGGCTGCGAGGTGGTCGGGAGAACGAATTGGGGTGGAAGAATGTTGGAGCCGACGGCTTGTCAATTTGGGATGTTACTACTTGGTTGAGTTGAGGGAAGGAGATGTACATAATTAAGGTTGAGAAGAGACTTTATTTCGTTTTTGTATTGTGTGGATATGTGGATATGTGGCTCTTTGGCACTGGGTTATTGACGATCAGAGCAAGGTATTTGTGAGAATAAATAGTATTTTCAAGTAGTGGAGTTCGAGAATTTTTGTCTTCTATTAGCAGCTTAAGATTATACTACTTTATCAGGTTATGGAGGAAGGTAAAACCTAACTTAAGTCAAAAATTGATTTTATTTCATTAATTTTGTAATATAGACATGTGCGAGTTTGGAGCTAATCATAATAACCGTATTTATGAGATTAAATATAATGCTTATTTTTAAATGATGGAATTTAAGAATGTTTGCGAAGTCTTATCAACTTAGGATGTTACTACTTAATAACGATATAACGGAAGAAGACACTCAGTTTTGGTCAACAAATCGATTTTCCTTCACTTTTTATTGTCCACATAAAAATTAAAATTTAATCAACAATTAGTAGTATGAACCTATCAAAAGAACCTTTCTAAGATTGATTAATGACCTTTTTATTCTAACTTTCCGGTGTCTTATTTCCTTCATAAACAACTTAAATTGAATATTTAAATTGAGTTTCTTAAAAGAAACTCTATTAAAAGCATAACACTAATAAAAAAAAAGTTTCGCACCTTACATTTTCGTACTAATGTGCGAAAAACTAAACAATGCAGTTATGTAAATGATAAGTAGATAAACTCCAAGCATGGTTAGACATATTACCTCAAAATGGGTCATTCCATCATTCAAAACAACTTCGCTTGTTCTACTTATTTTCTAATATTAACCCATATACAATGTCGCCTCTAATACACCTCATAAAACTCTAAATTCATGAATTATCGATAAAAATTATCCTTTTCCAGGTTACCTTTATGTAACAACCGCGACATATTGCAGCAATTCACACGCACAAAAAGACCATCTCTCATCGTAAATTAATTAATCAATTCAATATCCAACTCCGATAAAACTCTCTCTACAAAAAATGCACTCAAAAAAGTCCGCATCCACGCTATTAATAAACTTTTCCCTGTACCAACCAAAGACGTTCCATACGCGATGCTCTCGATTATTAAACACACCTGTTACGTCGCACACTCCGCGGCAAAAAGCGAGCGGAATGAAAAACGCCGCGAGATCAAAGGAACGACAGCCGCCGTCGTTCGACGCTCACACTATACGTGTATAATAATTCTAATTTCTAACGTCGCTCGCGCGCACGCGTGTGTTTATTTTCATTCGCGCGCGCGCGTATCTCGAGTTTCTTTGTGTGTGTGTGTTTATGGGTGTGACAATGGCGATAAATTTGGGGTTTACAAGATGGCAGCGAGTTATGGAGTCGGGGGAGACACATTTTTTGGAGAGAGATGTAGTTAATGTATAATGAGGATAGGAAAACAATGTGATTACATCCCTCATCGGAGAAAACAACTCGATTGAGTGTTATTTGGCAAACACTCAGCTAAAATCGAATGTTCCTTATCCTGTATAATACAGAGAGTGCCAAATTATACTCAACTTGTGTAAACACACAATAATTGAGTATTTTTTCTGCACGGGATATAACTATTCTCGTATGAGAAATGAATAGGGAGTATAATTGCAAGAAAATGATACGAATCTTCTTTTAATTTGGGGCATAATTAATAGTATTAAAATTTTACCTTATTTTCTGGAACTTTATGCACGTTTTTATACATTTTGTTTTACTTTTTTTTATTTAATAAATTTTTGTACATTTACAAAGATTTCTCATATTTTTGTATTTTTAACACATTTATTTATCTGAATTTACCTCAGATACATATATATAAAATAAAATACTATTAAATAGACATCATTTTAAAAATGTGAAAGAATGTGTCATGAAGATTAAAATATCAAATATCTATTTTCTCATTCTTATTTTTAGTATACAATAAAATTATATAACATTGTTTTTATATTGTTGTATACAATTTATTAACTATGTAGGTATCTTAAGTTAGCATACTAGATTTTGAATTTAAAATGTTTTTAAACAAATGTCATTTTCTATTAGACGATAAATAAGTTTTACGTGTTTTCGGAATTACTTTAATGGGACGATAAAATAATTCGGTCACGCTAACTACTACCCATGCTGAAATGAATCATTCAAATGCATGTATAAATTATTGTGAAGTTCAACAACGAAAAATACTCAATGAAATAGTTCATTTTTATTTGCAATAAAATATTGGTTTAAAAATAAAAATGTATTTGAATTTCTGTAGTAATCTGTTGCATACATATTCGTATGTTTGTTTATATATAGCACTAACTTTTAAATGTCACATATGTTGGCCAGTCAAATTTCTTTGAAATTCAAAAAATCCAGTTCAGTAGGCATTATAAAGCATCTAAAAATATTTCTGTGGAGATTTGTACAATATTTTCGATGAAAAATAAAATAATAAATTATCTTTTTGTGATTGATCAAAAAGCTTTACGGAAGATCTTTTTATATTGTTACTGAGCAATTCTCTATATTTTATTTTAAATTTATATAACATTTTTGTATCCCAAGTTGGGTGCGTGTTTTTGTGAAAGGAGAAACCCGTTTATTCAATAAAGTAAAAGAAAATAAAAATAAAATCAAATATTTATTTATAAAAATGTACTATATATGCAATCGAATGAAGTTTAATTTAAAATACTGATTTACAATGAAAAATACAAAGTTATCTGTTACTACAAAAATGCTAGGTTTTTCAAAAATTAGTATAACTAATCTTTTCCAGTAAGCGATACTAAATAAAAAGATTACGTATTAGATAAATAATATAAAAAGCACTATTTACTACTTTCTTAACTAAATAACTAATCGATTCTTTTTCTGAGTAAATTATTTTTAATTTTTTCAAACCTACGCAATTTTATTATTTTTAGCATATATTAGTTTTTAAGGTACCGGCGATAGTGACATTTGTACATTAATAAGAAGACTTGATTGTTCTCCACGTTACAAAACCACTTTTATTTCATAATACGCCATGTGGACGTATTATGAAATAAAAATAGTTTTGTGCATGGAGATCAATCAAGTCTTCTTGTTAATGAATGTACCTTCGAACGATAAATTCACATCTAAATGCGAAAAAACAATTAAAATTGATTTGTTTTTAATTAGTGTTCTATACACTAAACCAGGAATCTTCAATTAGCCAGAACGAACGAACTATTCCATCATCTAACATCCAAACAATACAAATTGTAATTATTGTAGAGTACTAAAGATCAAGTCCACTTTTTGTATTTCTCAGACATTAAAGTTAAAACTTTTTATTCTCCATTAAACCCAATATTAAAAGAAATATTCATAAATAGTACATATTACGATCCCTTATTATTACACTTTCCTGATTTTTCGCTCCAAAAACCCACAAACCATTAAACACATCCTCTAACAAAAACCAAAAACTTCCTCTCCAAAAATCTCCAAACGCTCCATCTCTCTATATCTCTCTTGTCTTCTCCAAAGCCGCTCCGCGCGCCGCCTTAGATATTTTTAGTCCCTCCGCGGCTATAACCAATCGAAGCCGCATCTTGCGCTCGCGCGCGCGAGCCTCCGCGAGATTAGGTATACACACAGCTATATTATACACACAGAGCCCCGCCCGCACGAGGGGAACATCCTCTTTCTCTTTCACGCGTGTGTGTAATGCGCGAGGCTTAGAGAGCGAACGAAATTGGGTCATATACAGGCGCGCGACACGAGTGCGCGGAGTTTTAGGAGTCCTTTGTCTAAATCCGACGGCCGACGCGATACGGTTATGTAGCGTGGGATGGGCGTTGTACACGTGTTTAAGGGAACGCCGGATACCGACAGTAGATTCCTACTATCCTACACACGTATTTTGTTATTTATTTACAAAGTAAATTGTTTAATGACAAAATGATAGCTGTCCCCAATTTGTTTTACAGTAACCTAATTATATGTCCAAGCTGGTTTCATATGATTGTTTTGTTTTCGAGAAAACTTTGACAAACTTAGTATGTAAAGGTTAATCTCCACCTAGTTAGCCCTCATAGTGTGTCAAAGTTTTCGCGAAAACAAAACAATCATATGAAACCAGCTTGGACATATATTTAGATTACTATAAGACGAAGCGGGGATAACTATTATTTTTTCAGAAAAACTATTTCTCTTAAAATTATGAATGAAAACTCAATTAGATAAGGACAGAGATATCCGACGTCACCTTAAGAGGGTATGTGCATCTCCGAGGAGAGGAGGGGTGATCGATAAGGTTTGGAGATATGTATGTGAAAGTTGTTTGCTTTTTTAGGGGGTTTTAGTTAGATGTTTTTAATGTAAATTGATGATGATTGATTTTTAAGTGTTTGTATGCTTGTGTATGCTTGTGTCGATCAATTCATTTGAATTTTTTTGAAATGCTGCAACTTCGTTCTATCGGATTTAGTGCTCGTTTATCACTAGCGTAATTGGAGGATTCCGACAAAATTCAAACTAATTCGACCGGATATATTTAACGCCGAGTGTACTTTCACTTGCGTATGAATTTTTCAGTTTTGAAAAATGCGTATTTCATTTACGTACCTAAGCTGTAAGTGAAAATTCTATAGGTTGTAACTAAATTTAAACAACCATTATTTTGAGTAGTTAAATTTCAGCATAAATTATCTATAATTAGACGTCATTGAAATCTGCATTATTCTTACTGTACCAAAATTTAAATATTCCTAATTACGTAAACCAAAATGTGAATGCGCTCATCGCTTATACATACTTTCTTTCACTTACCTATATTATATATTTATGTAAAGGGCTATATAGCTCATTTAGAAATAAGTAAATAAATAAACGTTCATTTACATAATACGTTTACATAAAACGTTTATTTATTCCTAGTTATATATATGCACATACGTTCTAATTAATAATTAATACAAATAGTAACTAAAATTTAAATTAATTACTGAGGTTCAGAAGTACACTTTTCTGAATTTGTATACATATTAATGTCACGAAAAATATATTCAAGCTTTAATTAGTTCTTGAATTTTCATGTTACATGTGAATGAATAATGCATTTAAATATATGATGCGATTCATTCTTTTAGTTACATAAATTCAAGTTAAAAGTTGAAAATTCGAGAAGTTTTTAACAGTGTAAAGTGATATTTACAATTCGAAAGTTTCTTTTAATTGTTTGTTTTTTATTTAGTGAATTATGTATGAGTTGTTTGACGTAATACTGAATGAAAAATGATCTCTGTATTAGCAGTTATTATTTTTGTATACAGCTTTATAAATAAGCGACAATTTGATAAATCATCTGGTAGGGAAAAACCCGACGACAATTTTTTCAAAATCTCTACGCGTGTTTAAGAATCTATTAGCCTTTCTATTCATATTTTTCTAATATTATACAACAGCTAAACTGTAGAAGTTCTCAAAGTTACGAAATACAGTGAATATAAAAAATACTGATATTTAATTGAAACATATGTAGATCTAATTAAGGAAATAATATATGTAATGATCTGATGAAAACTAAAACTTACTATGAATAAAGTCTATCAATCACTGGTAAAAATAGCAAAATAATTTCTAATGAATTTACAAATCATCAATTAAAGTTGATAGGTAATGTAGTAATTTTTACTTAAAATGAAATCATTTCATTACCAAGCTTAAAAATTATCATTTTTGGTAATTAAATGTTCGACATAATTACATTTTTGACTATTTAATAATATACATATTTAAAAGCGTCAGAAAACAATATTTTTAATGTTTGAATTGTTTCTATTTATTGTATGTACTACAGAAGTGAATATCTTGGAAAGCTGATTTAAGTGATTGCAAGTAAACTATTTGACCAATCGGTCTGAAATTCTTAAACGTTATTCAACAAATTAGTTGCTATCGCATTGGAGCCATAGAAATAATTTGTATTAACAAACTCGCAAGTACATTTTAAAATACAAAAGAATTTTAAATATTTTCAAAACTTCAATACTTAAATTTTTAACCTTTGGCACTTTATTAATCTAACATTACCCTAAATAATTCTGGTTCCGACAATTATTATGCTGTTTTAAAAGAAATAGCTCAAAATTAAATAAAACGAAAGAAGCATTTGAAGGAAATAAAAAAAGCATTTGCGGGAACATTTTTGTTACCTTTTTCCAGCAAATCCACTTTTTCCCGCAAATCTACTTTTTTCCCGCAAATCCACTTTTTTCCCGCAAATCTACTTTTTCTTGCGGAAAAAAACCGCATTTGCGGGAAAAAAGTAGATTTTCGGGAAAAAGGTAAAAAAAAGAATTTTCCCGTAAATGCTTTTCATTTTACTTTCTCTCTTTTTTTTTCAATTTCGAGCTATTTCTTTCTACTTCCGGGTATCCCACTCTTCAAATTAATACAGTGGCCACAGTTAAGTCGAAAATAAAGTTCAATATGCAACAGGGGAATAAAGTCCAAAATTATTCCCGAGGGTGGATTTACTGCCCGAGCGAAGCGAGTATAATGTACTATTCTTTTTACTCTTGAAATTACATTGGCTTTTCCAATCTCTAAGAAAATAATTCCTAGTACATACGATCATATGTATATCGTTGTTTAAAGGATATAGATCTAAAAATATATCTAAAAAGCGAAATATGTATAAAAAATATTAAAATATTCTTGTAATCTATAAATGGAATTGATAAATACATTCAATTAGTGGCGCCTTAAAATATAAAAAACAAATGATAGTTAAGATGGTCATAATGACCCTAGTTGAATCAAGAAATGTGCGAAAATGTATGAAAACATCATAATACACATTTTCTCACGTTTCGAGATGTTCTTGGCATTTTAACGCAATATTATACATTTTATGTAATTTTTTTAACAATGTTCAAAAATAATTTGTTCAAATAACTAAGAAAATTTTCCGACTAACGCAAAATAAACAAATGTGCATACAAATGCTAAAATGTATAAAATTCATTTTACTATTAAATATCATCAAAAAGTAAAAAAAAATATTAAAAAACGCAAAATAAATTTATAAAAGTAAAACTACACAAAAATCGAGAAAATTCAGGTCAACTTCACGTTTTTTTAAATTTAAGTAGGGTGGATGTCCCGACTACTGACACCCCCAAGGATCGATTGTTGCATTATTGTATAATTTATACTATTTTCTAAATAAAAATATATATTTTTCTATTTATTTATCATTATATATTACATGTAGATAATAAAAAGGAGATTTCAATAAAGATTATTTTTAATTATAAATTCATGAAATTAATAATAATATTCTCATGAGCTATTACTGACACCCTGAAAATATGCAGGAACCAACTACTGACACCCCGACTATTGACACCCATTTACTTTCATACCCAAAAAATAATATTTAATTTTATATCTATTAATTAAATAACATTCTTAAAGTATACTTTGAACTTAAGCTTTTACGTATAGGTATCTAAATGATTAGTTTAAATGTACTGTCACAAATATTTGAAATCTTTCTCCTGGAAGCGTTAAAGATCATGCAAAATGAACGTCACCGTTGAAGCCAAGGAGGCTAGATTGTACTCACTAACTCGCGCGGCAGTGTCAGTAGTTGGGCAAGTGCTTCAGTTTCTTACCGAACTACTGTCATGTCAGTAATACGAAAATATCTAAAACGCTTGTACCTAACGCTGCCATCCAATAATTAAATAAAATGCCTTTGATAAATCTCCTTTTTTATCTAGTAGATATATCTGGTATATAAATATTACCTATTAAACTATTTTTCATTGCATATATCGCTCTAATATATAAATAATAGTCTTCTCTATTTCGCAATATTTTCATGTTCACTCTGAACACAGACATAATTTTAAACATTTTCGATGCCTGTAATTCTATTATTATTTTTTAAAAGTTTCTGAAATCAAAAGATGTCACGTTTGTTTATTCATTATACTAATAACAGTTGCGGATTGCTTATATATTTTTTTCAGATATTATTTGATAGAGTTTATATTTTATTTATAATGAAATAGATTTGGGTGTCAGTAGTACGGACATCCACTCTATATACACATTCCTTCACATGCATTCCTGATCGTCTGCTTTACCATTTACCCTAATAATTTTCAAACTCACTCATCTCATCCTTCTCTCTCTAGTATTTTTTGATGTCACATCGAAATAAAGTATCCATCTCTCTCTCTCTCCTTGTTACAGACCCCAATCCGCACATGCACCGACACCAGCGCCAGCATGTACAACCTGAACGTGAACGTGAACGCGAATCCCGCGTCGGCGGGTCTGCTGAGCGTCGCGGCGGCGGCCGCGTCGGAGGTTACGCCCCGCACGCCGGAGATCGTCAACAGCCTGATCGCCATGACGAATCCCTTCGACGGGTTCGCGCACGCGGGCAGCGAGCACAGGAGCAGGGAGAGGAACGACTCCAGCAGCAGCGGGGAGCCCAGTCCGCCCAGCATTCAGCACACGTGCAGCCAGCTCATCAAGGAAGGTGGGTTTGGAGATGGGGATTCTATAGATAGATAGATAGATATACACTCTAAACCTAAAAGATTAAAAATTGACGCAAAAAAGATTAAGCTGAGAAGTTTACTCATTTGGAAAGAATAAACTGCTGATTCTCTACTTTAGAAAAGTAGAAAATGTTATTGTAACTTTTAAAGGAGTAAAGTAGCGATTTTCATTTTTACGGAATGAGTAAATACCAAGATTTCTACTTTTTTACATATATCTACGCACATAACCTCCTTAGTCAATTTAATAAAATCTTCGCTTGAGATACGACTTAAATTCATCTTTATTATGGATCAAAGCATTTATAGTTAATTTAATTTCATTTATGTACACTGTGATCCATAATAAAGATGAATTTAAGTCGTATCTCAAGCGAAGATATTATTAAATTGACTAAGGAGGTTATGTGCGTAGATATATGTAAAAAAGTAGAAATCTTGGTATTTACTCATTCCGTAAAGATGAAATTCGCTACTTTACTCTTTTAAAAGTTACAATAACATTATCTACTTTTCTAAAGTAGAGAATCAGCAGTTTATTCTTTGCAAATGAGTAAACTTCTCAGTTTAATCTTTTTTTGCGTCAATTTTAATCTTTTAGGTTTAGAGTGTACTATTTATTCATCAATGACGAAATTCTTACAATTGCATGTACATATATAGTTAAAATAATTAAAATATCAGTCCGTTTATACATTTGTTATCTTACATTTAACATTCATTATTGGGGCCTGCGGCGGCTCAGTCGGTAGAGTGTCGGATTCCCACGCCGGTGACTCGGGTTCGAATCCTAGTCTCTGCCGATTGATACAAGCACCTCTGTAAAAAATTACATGTGCTTTGTTTACAAACACATCGCAGACCCCCGTCGTCGATTAGCACCACATGGGAGCACAAACATGACGACGATAAAAAAAAAACATTCATTATTGTGTTTCTTATATAAAAAATAACATTATTCGCTGTAACAGTTCGTCAATTTATAAAATCTAAATATAATGAACTAATCATAGTCAAATGGTACATCACTGAATACGCGTCGTCAATACATAATAAAATAAATATACTAAAGATAACAAAATACAATAAAAATAAAAGGAATACATACATACACACACTCCTCCAAAATTGCACGTAGATATATCGCGTCAAAAAATGAAAACACACTCATTCATATGACATTCTTACAATTCACGCTAATAAATACATGCATACTTAACACTTAACACATAAATAAATTAAATAAATAAATAAATTAAGTAAATAACTAAATTAAATAAATAACTAAATTAAATAAATAAATAAATTAAATAAATAAATATGTGATAGTTCGGGCCGATTCTGGCTGAATATTGTATGCCGGTAAATTATTTTTCGCTGCTGAAGCAATAAAGGGATTATATCGCTTTGATAAGAATGGGCCAGTAAAAAGAATCGACGTTGGGCCGAAAAACGTCTCAGAGTCGGTGCTATACTTTTTGCCGATATTGAAAGAAAACAAAACATCGCGAAATCGTCAAGTGTAACTTAACCTACTTTTTAGGCTAGTTTTTAATAAAATATTAATTTAATGTACGATTACTAAGCATACGTGAAATTTTCAGCCGCACGATAGTAATCTGTAGTTATGATTATTACACTAAACTTTGAGTGAAGTGTCTCGCGTGTGCCTAAAAATGTATATTCTTGTACAATTTTGAATATATCAAGAAGAAAAGTGTTGTACTGGCCCGTTGTTATCATCCCCGTTACATCTCAGTGCTGGACCTCTAACATTTGCAAGTACTAGTAATGTCGGCAACTAATACTCGAACAGTATTCTGCCGAGAGTAAATACTTCCATGGGTAATGTCCTGTAATTCCTGTGCAGAGAGAGCAATTGGATACCATTGAAACTCGCAAAATTGAACGACATTCACATTCGGATGCTTTGGTGTGAACGGGAATTTGGGCAATTTAATGGGATTTTGTAGGGGGGGTTACTTTAATCTGGAAAAGAATTTACGGTATTGGTAATATGACAATGGCGGTTCGGTGTAGGAAAAATTGTAGAAAAATGCATAAAATGTGTTTATTTCAAAACTTTGGCCATGGTTTCTTAAAGATTGTGATAAATTATATTTAATTATACCCAAAGAATCTAATTTTTAATTAAAAAAATTGCTTTTAAGAAGAAATCACTTTTTGAAATTTATGTTAAAAAAAGATGTAAATTTACGCTGAGTACGTAAAAATTAAAATTTGTATGATACTTTTGTTAATTTGTAAAATATTACTATAAAAACGATAATAAGCCTATACTATGTGAGAGCGACAATACTGGTCCTCTTTTTTTATGAGTTTCTATTGGGAAAACGCGCTCTTGAGGCGAAACGTATATGCTCGAACTTTACGCGTAGCCGTTTTCACTCCGTTTTCTTTGTTTCGTAACGCTGTAGCTGTTGCTTTGCAGCAGTTCAACATTACACGTATTTAATTGCAAATTTAACATTATTATATTGCCGTCGTTTAGATTTTAAAATAATTAACGTTACTTTTGTCGGGAATAGTGAGGGTTTTAATAAGATTTAAAGGGGGGATTATTATCCACGGAGAAGAAAAGGAGGTTAAAAAAATATTGCAAACTGCATTGCAATTTTTAAAAAAATCACAATTTTACCATAATAATCGCGACCAGCCTGTCAAAAATCCTCGACAATACGCATCCTCCCGAACAAAAGCCAAAAATGCTAATAAGCCACATCACCCATTCCCAAAAAAAAAACCCAAACTCAACCTACATTACACACCGGACACACAATACACCTGCACTCTCTCACATACTCCATTGACATTGAACAACTCATACACACACACACAGCAAAAAGTAAAGTCAAGTCCCAGCGGAAATGGAACTCCACCTCGTGCCGCAGAAACCTAATCTCCGCCTCTCCTCATTTTCATGCTAATGCACCGGCACACACACACACGCGCACACACGTGTTTCGAAATACGCGTGGGTCGAGCGCGTGAATATTCATGAGATTCGTGTGTCTCATACCCGGTTGTTCTTTTTTCTTTTTTCGCGTTGTATGTAGGTCTGAAGCTAACATTGCAGACGAAGCGCCGGGCGAACGGCAGTATCGATGATGGAAAGAAGCGCACCAGGAAGGAGGACGGGAGCGCGGACGACGAGGAGGACGACGAGAGCAGCAACAGCAAGACCAGCAATGGGGTAAGATTAATGAAATCTGGATTGTGCCTTGTGATTTTGGCTCTTTCTTTTTAAGTTACTGGTATGAACGCAGGATCTGATCAGCACTCAATTCTTGATTGTTTTTGTTTTATTTTTTGTTAATTGTTACGTTAAGGGTGCAAGCATGGGTGTAAACTGGAAAAAGGATGTAAGAGAGTGATATTTTAAAGACTTTATGAATGTTTTGAGTCAGCTTGTTAAAGATTAATTGTTTTTTATAATCTTGCACACCGTGGGTGTAAATAAATAGATGCTATAATTTTCATTGAAGATTTTACATTTTATTGTGAAGCAATGAACAGAGATGACCTTAATTTATGTGAAAAAAGTTTGTACAGTATAGATGAGCTTTAAATATTTATATTGTTTTTTCCAGTTTCACCAAGCCCTCGTCATCTTAAACTTACTTGTTTTAAAAACTAATTATATTGACTATGTCAAAAGTTGAATTGAAAGATTATAATGTTCAAGGAATCTTCATTTTTGTAGAAACAAGCGCTTATCAAAAATTACTCTTGGCTAATCAGAAAATGGATCCGTGACGGTATTCTAGTTTAACTCTGTAACGCCCATTGTCAACGCTTGTGCAACATTCACTTTCTTAAATTCTCTCTATTTTTTATGAGATAAACTTAAAAAACTGCAAAGTAAATATGTGCATCACATTAAAGCGGAATATTTCTCAATTATTGCATACAAGATCGAGAAAAAAATTATAATTAAAAAAAGAGTAGGAAAAATCGATCAGAAAATGACCGTAAGTTATCCATGATTTTTTTTAGTATTTTATGACATCGGCATCTAAATGTAAGCGTTACATGGTTAAAGAAGAATGACACATTGATTGTTAAAAAAATGAAACTGTTTTTAGGCACTTTTTTATTATTTCTTTATTCAAGAATTGCTAACATTTCTTTTTAAGTTGTATGTTTATTGTTTTCTAAAGTATATACCTTAATCTATATTCCACAAAGATTTCATTAAAAAATTATGAATATTTTTAAGCAACTGCAGCTGATGGTGTAAAAATCCTAAAAAAGGTGGGAACGAGAGAATAAATTACTTTTCACGGGAATCTCGGACATAAGAAATTTGCACGGGATCTTAAAATATGGCACGGTAGTCAATATTTATAAAATATTATTTTTACAAAATGTCGGTACTGAAAAAATAATAAAGTATGTAAAAAAATGAAAAGCATTTTAATACTATACATTTAAACAAAATATGCAATCAAAAAACTTCTACGATATTAATTAAAGATACTTTAGTAAAAAAACGTTAATTAGTTAAAATGCAATTGTGATATCGATCATCCCAGATAGATAATAAATATCATTTTTTGGATTCAAATAATAAAATTTTGTAATAAAATTTTGCTGAAATATAGTTTAAGCTATGCCCTTTAATATGCAAATAAAAAGATTTCATAAAAAGTTTAAATAAATATTAAAACATGACTGCTTTCTTCTCACATCCAAGACTTAATTAGAGTTAAGGTCAAGTTGTTAAGATCATTGAAATGCATCGTTATTTAAAAGCTCTTCAGTTTCTTTGAAATTCAATAATGAAAAGATGCATTATTTTTATACCAGAAATTATGTTGAAAAATTGTTCGTAAAAATAAACGTATACCATTAAGTGCAATTTGCTTTAAATGGAATAATTTTTGCATAATCGACATTTGACTAATTGCAAGGCCGCTTGACTCAACATCAACTCGAATATGTATATTCCTGCAAACAATAGGGAACAGACATGGTTTAATAAATAGCTACAAGCTCTTTTACGGCTAAAAATACTTTTAAAAATGAACTATACATTTGAAATGACGAGTGTACAAAATTAAATGGTTAATTCTGCGATTAAAGGACTATTATTAATATACCTGTCAGTGCCTTATACAATATGCAACTTCTGATTAAGTTCGTGTATAGATAAATTAAATTGTTTGTTTATCACGTATATGTAAAAGTTATGTTTACGAGGTTTTAGCCACCATCTTGTGGCTGTTCAACCGATGACATCAAAATTCATTCGAATTTTTGCAGAAGGTACAATTTTTAACTTTACTATATAAATTATAAATGTTTGTTTGTGATTCTATATACTATTTAATTGAAATATGTGTGTTCCCTCTGTCTCATTTATTAATTAGACATCTATTTGAGTAAAGTAATTAAACTACACCCAATCGTAATCACACAAATCAAATTTTGGATTATTTTAACGGGATGTACATAGTCAATTAAAACTTTAAATTTCCCGCTTTGAATCTTACCGATCTCGAGAAATTAAAGTAACCTTTTCGGAAAATTGAGAGAAACGCAGAAAAATAAATTAAAAGACTTTATAATTCAGCAGGTTAATGTTGGTTTGAAATACTCAATAATATATTGATTAAAGACATGAAAATACTGAAAAAAATAAATAAAAAAACCCAGTTCGATAACAGTAGATAAGCTAGGATTACTGATAACAAAAACAAACTTTTCGAGTTACCCTCTTTTACTCAAAATCAAGTCCATTTTTTATTATAATACAGATTTTATTTTTATAAACAGGTTTTGTCAATACATAATATTAATTACGTATACGCAAAACCATTTGTTGTATATTCATTGTATGTCACTTCAGAAAGAAAGATATTATGTGACACATATATATCGTTTTATCGAACAGTTTCTCAATTAGTTGTAATTACATATTGTAATTGTAACTAATATAATTATTGTAACTGAATTATATAAAAACATTTTACAAAGTTTCATGCAAATAATTATACGGTTCTGTAGGAATGTAATTTAAATAAATTCTCGATGATGAAGTCTCCAAACTTTTTTATAATATAGTATTCGTCAAAATATTTGCTTAAAACTTTGTATAATGATCGATTGATACATCGATGGGTCCTAATAAACAAGACGTATCGCGTGAGCTCCGATTAGAAAAGACCTATCTCTTTTTGAGTTATTTGTTACAAAAAGTGATAAAACTATTATAAGACAGTTTAGAAGATAACTTTTATTTATCTATTCCTTGGTAGAAATTAATCTAGAACTATGTGCCTAGATCTATCTAGTTTGCCATGACAAATAATCGGAGTTCTCAATAAAACTGGATAATTTTCTACCAGGGTTAATACTAATTTACATACGATTATTATCTTTATGAAATTATACCTTAAGACTATATAATCGATGTTACAACGACATATAGTATTAAAAAGTGGCAAAAATACGTTAAAAAAAGATAGGTCTTATCTAATTGGAGCTCGCGAGATATGTCTTTTCTATTCGGTCTCATCGACATAACAAAGGGTAATGATGTTCCGATTTTGCATGATATATGCAAGAAAAGTTAGACTTTCTAGAGAACTGATTATATATGTATATATAAAGTCTAACTTTTCTTTTAACTCATCCATGGCCCAAGTTTAGTAAAATCTCGAAAAAGAAAAAGTTCAACGTACACTTATCAAAATATTACCGACTAAATATTTATGTCTCGGTCGGTAAGCCTTTAGGCGGGAGATTTAAATGTTCGAAATAAAGAACAAACGGAAATCACTCCACTACCAAACAAACGAATAAACAAATGGAACGTACATCCACAGCTGACCCCCGAGGACGAGGAGCGCAGGCGAAGGCGGCGCGAGCGCAACAAGATCGCGGCGACCAAGTGCCGGCTAAAGAAACGCGAGAAGACGGTGATCCTGGTGCAGGAGTCCGAGACCCTGGAGACGCAGAACACGGTGCTCAAGTCGCAGATCCAGGAGCTCGAGACGCAGCGGCGCAGGCTCGTCGACATGCTCAACCTCCACGGGCCCACCTGCCTCAAGCAGTCCCCATGTCCCGTGAGTCGAAGATATTGTGCTCGTTTCTGTTATAGCTCGATCAATCTGAAGCCCTGTACCTGTGTTTGTAGAAAAAAACTACAGTTTTTTTTATTAATAATCTTAATAATATTATGATGTTTTTAAATTTTTTTTTTCAAGACCCTTTTAAAGTTAGGAATGAAAGGTCTTGTTTTGCAGGCGAAATCAGTACACTTACAAAATATCCCCCGGCTTAACCACTTTAGTGTGTGTCTTGGTTAGTTTTTAATACCTATCGCAACGTAAATTAGCTTGAATTGCAATGTTTTGTACAACATTACTTTTATAAGGAATAAAGCATTTTTTAATAGCATATTCTTAAGGCGTACTTCGCGTAAATTTAACGAGCATCTAAAGTTAATTTTTGTTTACGGAATATTAATAAATATATCCTGAAGTTTAAACGTGTTATGTAAATAATTGAGACGCCTGGAATATTTTGAAGTTCCTGAATATAAATTTATAGAGCACATTTCATTAGTTTGAAATGAATTTTTATGATAACGGGCGATCAGACGTTAGTGCACGCATAATTTCATTATGTATTATAGTATATGAACACTTGATTTTTACAACATATAAAATAAAAGTAAAATAAGGTTTGTTTGTAAAAACGAAGGTAGAGCTACACCTTGAATAAGAGTTTTATACAGAAGGTTATAAGAAGATCTAAATTCACAAGGAGAGGTCATGTGGATTTCAATCTATGGGAGGTGTTTTCTGACGCATATAATTACGAAAATAATCACCTATCGATTATTTAAATTGGCTATGTTGTTTCGAAGATAAAAGCTATAATTTATTAATATTTCTATTAAATGCAATGATGAGTTATCATTCAAGAGTTCAACGACACTAAAAGTTGCTGTAAATACATTATAAACGGTAATAACATGAAAATCAGATAAAAGTAAAAAATAAAATATATAATAAATGATATGTTTCGATCTAAAATGTCTCAAATAAATGCTTGTTCAATTTAGTTTTATTTTATTTGAAACATTTTTAAGTCATCTAGTTGCTAATTTATCGGCAATTATTTTATGTTTTAACATTAATTTATAATACCAAAATAAGTCTTTATTCAAATAACCAATTGGTGATCCTTTTCGTTTTATTATGTGTCAAAACCTGCTTCCCTTGCACTCTCCTTTATTAGTTTTAAGAATATCATTTTTATTTTAAAGATTCAAAAGATTATGGATTAGCATCATCTTAGAAAAATTATCTTACGTAAATAATACTCGAACTTTCAAGCTTTGCACCGAGTTTTTATAACACATGAAATCTTTATAACACATGTATAATTTCAGTGTTGACTACGAAATTTTCAGGTTTAATAGGTTCAGTACAGCTACATGGTACATACATGTACATGAATATTAGCTACATATAAGTATATACGATGAAACTGATATCGATGAAACTGATTTTGTTTAATTCCTAACGATGTTGAACAAAAGGTAACAACGCCAAATGTTTATTAAACATTTGAAATTTCATTTGATTTTTTAAAAGATAACGACAGTTGGCTTATACATTAGCCGTACTGAACCTGTTAATAACAAAATATTAATGCTAATGAATGTTATTTACGTAAAGAACGGTTCTCGAAACTTTTTCAATATTTATATCCACATCACCTGAAAAAATATTGGTTATTTTCCTAACTATTAAAAATATGAAACAAAAGATAACCCTATTTTGTAAACGTCCTCAAACTTAGCTAAACTAGTCAACTTTGGACAGTTCGGAAAGTAATAAAGTTTGACAAAATCAATCAAACTCGAGTAATCGTTATCCAAGATTAGCAAACTAAAATATTCTAAAAAAATCTCACACTGACTGTTGGGTTATTTGAGTTATTTGGGTTATATCTGTGGCTTCGAGACATAAAGACTTAAGTCACATTTTTATGAAAATGGAGATTTTGTGGAATTCACGTGTTTAATTGATCTTCTTTCACGTAAAATTGACAGCAGCTCATAAAACATGACCAGTGTTTCATACCCTTTCTGTGCATAATGACTTAAGTCCACTATTTTGCATTTGTTCGCGGCATAACAACTTAAGTCCACTTTTTTGCGATTTGATCGCAACGTAACAAGTTAAGTGCACTTTTTTGCGATTTGCTCGCGGCATAATAACTTAAGTCCTCATTGTCCACAATATTGATATTCCACTAAGAAGAATAATATTCGTCTATTTCTACGTGTTGAAAACCGAAATGTATGTTGTTTTTAACTAGTTTATTATGTCAACAGCATGAAATAACTTAACGCGTAATATACATAGTATAGCTGCTTAAATCCGTAGCTAGCGTTCTAACGCTAGGCATACCAACTTAACCTCTAGGCATAACAACTTAATTGCATTGTTATACTATCTTACGAAGAAACAATTAAAAAAATCTTATGTTTAAATGTATGATTATATTGGTCGGGGAAAGTGGACGTAAGTTGTTATGCCTTGAAGCCACAGATATTATCTCCATAATTTTGGGTTATTAGTAAATTTTACCAACGTTTCATATCTTTGACCAATTTTACTAAACTTTCAACAAAGTTTGCGTAAATTCGCTAGACATTTTTTATAAATTTTACAAACTTTGCCAAAAATTAAATAATGATCTAACGTTCGTAAATAACTGTAACTCGGACTTCTAACTAAGAGGTTCCAAGTTCGAATCCCGAGCATGTAAAATTATCAGAAATTTTTCATATATTTGTTACCGTGGTTGCGGTGATTGTTATGATGCATAGGGGAGGGTGGGGTATTGCCGGTCACCTAAGCAAACGTGATGGTTATTTCCACTTTCAAATTGTTTCTTTTAACTTTAAATAATTATTATGTTAGTTCAAACCATTGACTATAAATATTTCTTATTGGTTTAATATAAAAATGTAAGATATCGAAGTTTTAAGTCGAAATAAAAGAAAGCATTTTGACCGAATTTACTCCACATCAAAGGGTAATACCGGTCAGCCTTGGTACAATTCCGATCACTATTAGAAAGTTACGTTTATAGATGAAAAATTTCTTTAAATCAATTATATGAACTTTCATATGATCTGTCGCATTATTATTCGCACTTACATAGTGGAGCATATAATAACATCATATCATTCAATCAAAAACACTTAAGCAAAGTTACCCTACCTGAGAGCGCCGCTAAACGTTTTCTTAGCCTCACTTTCAGAAGCGTCATATAAATAACATTGTGACCGGGATTACCCCCATTCTGCTTGGTAATTTAAATTGAAATGACAACAAAGTAATAGGTTTATACTCTTTTTTCTTCACTACTTCGTATTCTTAGATTGTTCAGATTAATAAAGATGCAAAAAATAACTGCATAAAGCAACAAATAATATGCATAAAAGCTTATTTTATAGACCGGATTTCTTATAAGAAATGTAGGCCTACACTTTGATTGTGTATAATTCCTTAATAAAACTGAATAGAAGGTTGTTTGGACATTAGATTAATTGCATGTTATGTTGCGTTTAATATAGTATTCGAATTATTACCTAAAAATGTT
Organism: Gastracanthus pulcherrimus; assembly: GCA_949152435.1. Taxonomy (NCBI): domain Eukaryota; kingdom Metazoa; phylum Arthropoda; class Insecta; order Hymenoptera; family Pteromalidae; genus Gastracanthus; species Gastracanthus pulcherrimus. Next base: position 176,795,992 of record OX424576.1, read on the forward strand.
TAGATTATTGAAAATAAGGGTGACCGGAATTAGCCAGTGACCGGCACTACCCCGCTCTCCCCTACGTGCATTTCATCTGCTATAGAATCATGAGTATAGGGTCGCATCATGACTATAGGAATCCAGGTTTAATGCGTACAGGTATTAAATTACCTCTGCATAGTTCACTGGAACTTCGACCACGACTAGTTTAGTCAACTTTGTCAAAATATGTCAAGTATCAGCACAAATCGTCAACCAAACTGTATCCACTAAGCAATTCTGAAATCATTCTCTACTTATAAATACTCAACAAACCAAATAGAATCAAAAAGCGACTAGAAAAATTAGAGAAATAATTCGAAAATAAAAAAGTAAAAAATTTAAAATAAACAAAGCAACTGTCGACTTTTCCAGGACACCTCGTACCAGCAGTACGCAGAGCCGGTCGCCCCTCTGCCCAGCTACCAGGAGAACTTCGTGCCCTCGATGAACTCCGGCAGCCATCACCACCACCACAACCACCACCACCACCAAGCCAACGACTGCACGATCGTGTCGGAGTACGGGCCGGTGAAGGTCGAGGGCTTCGAGGCCGTGGCCCAGGATTTCTTCAGGCACGAGGCCAGCACCACCACCGGCGCCGGCTGCAACAGTAATAGTCCCTACACGACCGCCGCGACGACGATGACGACGACGACGACGCAGGCGAATCCCGAGGCCGGCTGCACCGTTTAGCTTATCTTATCGCAGAGAGAGAATTACAAGATTTTGAGGAAGGGTGACGCTGTATTTGGATGGTTTGATGCATTTTTTGGGGGAGCCAGTCATGGGCAAAGTATCCGGATGAGGTTGTATGGATAAAAATCTGGATGAGATTATCTAGATACGAATCTAGATGAGATTATCTAGATCAACATCTAGATTAGATTATCTGGATAAAGATCTAGATGAGATTATCTAGATAACCATCTAGATGAGATTATCTAGATACAAGTCTAGATGAGACTATGTAGATAAGAATCTAGATTAGATTATGTAGATAAGAATCTATATGGGATTGTCTAGATAGGAATCTAGATAAAGTTATCTGGATAAAAAATTGGTCAAACTTATCTCGATAAGAATCTATATTATGTTATCTGGATAAGAATCTAGAGGAGGCTATCTACATAAGAATTTTGATAAAATTATCTAGATATAATCTGACTGGGGTTATCTAGATTAGACTCAAGATAAGGTTATCTAGATAATAGTCTACATAATATTATTTAGATATAAATCTAGATTAAAAAGTGTCTAGCATGTGCTAAGGCCAAGGCCAGGAAACGATTTAGAACTGAAAGATAGCAATATTATCTAGATAATAATTATCTTTGTCTAAAAGTATCTAGATAAATGTTTATCTTTGACTACAAGTATGTAAATACATGTATACCAAGATATTGTTTGATCTACAAAAATTGTCTAATTAAGATGCCAATTATAGTTATCTCATTTTTTAGATCAATCATACATCAACGAGATCACTTTATTTACAAATAAAATATAAAAGTTATCTTTTTATTGAGATAAATATTTATCCAAATTATACGATATCTAGAGGAAAAAATTAGATAAACTGAAATGGACAGAGTTTTAATCGGTGAAAATTATCTTAATACTTTGTGATCCAGATAAAATTCAACTAGATAAACATTTATTTAGATAATACGTTATTTAGATAATAATTTGAAACATCTTTTCAGAATTTTAATTAGATAATATATTCAGATGATCTACTATCTAGATAATTATTCTCTAGATAAATTATCTTTTTCATAACATTGCTAATAAAAGTTTCAAATAAGCAAAAATCATTAGCAAATATTTTTGAAACTTAAATATTTTTTGTGAAGAAGATAATGTTATCTAAATATTAGATAACCAATAACCTTTTATCTTTGTTCAAAGATAAGCATTGTCCATGACTGATTTCGGGATACGTTTAGTTTCTTTTTGAGATAATGGAGGAATTGAGAGGAATTAAAATTTTAAGTTAATTTTTTTTAATATTAAGATATGTAAAAATTAAAGAACTAATTAAATAATAAAATTATTCGTTATTTCAAAAATAAATTAGATTTTTTAAGGCATTAATTACTGAAAAGTATTACAAGATACTCAATTTTAAAAGTGATTCGTAATTTTTACGAAAAATATCAATGCAAATTCATTCATGTGAACTATAAATAGTTTTAAAATTCAAAGCTATATTAAAATCTTATACATATAAAATTAAAGAAAAATGCATCAAACTGAAAAGTATAGCGGATTGTACAGTTATATAAAAGTCGTGGAGATATCAAGTGCCTATGTTTCATCCGATTCGACAAAGTGTATAAAGAAATTTGCTTTGAAACGCAAAAACAAACAATATGATAATCAAAAACACAAGAGAAACGAAATACACATAAACGAGTTCCCTTACGTGGGCATTGTAAACGCGAGAAGAAAAACTCTACTAGGTTGTAGGTAGTTGCGCAAAGAAAGGGTGAATTCGGGCAACAAGACTCGCTTTATATTACTTTTACGAGCTTGCGAAACTCTCTTTATTAATGCTGATATATACATATATACATACTTAACTTTACGTGTAGTTTTAAAAAGTAACAGCGACGCTGGAAGCATACAAAATTAATAAAAATAAAAAAAAGATATTGCATAGTTGCACGTAATTGCCCGAACATGTGAAATTTTTGATTATGTTTATAAATCTTATTGTAATTTATGTGCGTTAACATAGACGAGTCAATTTTAATTACGTGCAATTATGTATATATACGATTGATGATGATCTTTTCCTTCACGCGGGGGAAAAATTTTCGCATTCCATGTTAAAAAAATGAATACCAGAAGGGGCGTTGAGCTAAAGCTTGTAATCAGTCATAGGCAATATCTATAAATAACATACATACATAAAAGAAAGTATGTTAATGAAAAAATTCATTTACAAAACACATAAATTCTCTACTTTCATAAAAATCTCTTCGTGTATAAATATTTTATATTAAACTTTGAAAATAATATAAAATTTTTAAAGACATTAAAGCTTTTAAAAGAAAAATCCTTTTATATAATATCTGAATTCACTACCTTCATAAAAGCTCTTTGTATCAAAATATTTTATATACTATTTTGGAAAGAACATAACATTTTTAAAGAAATTAAAGCTTTTAAAAGAAAACATCCTTTTATAAAATTCTTTATCTCGAAAAATATCTACTTTTGATACTAAATAAATTTCCAAAGTAATTTAAGTTTCACAAAAAATACTTGTAACACATGCCTCAGATAGTCAAGCATCTGCATCTTTTTTCAAAGATACACCCATTCGCCTATGACTGCTTGGAATATTTTTCTCTGCTTTTTTTACGGCGACACAACACTTTACGGCTTCTCTCTTCTCTCTACTCTCGACTTTAAATGCTTTCCGAAAGTCATTTAAAACTTCTGACATTCTCGCGACTCTCGTCCTTGGCTCTTTCACACGTATTTTTTCTTCTTCCCCCGCGCAGCGGCAGTCGGTCTTCCTTTTCCAAGTCCTTGACACTTTTATATTAGAGCTCCTCTTCGGAGCGGAGCGCGCCGCGATATAATTAATGACGAAAAGGTGCGCGCATCAGAGTCTTCTTAACGATTTTCATAGTCGATTATTGTACTTTGTGCCTAACGCGCGCGCGTCTCTCTGAAAATAATCATGTAATAAATCAGGTGAAAAATTAGATGATAAATCACCTGAAATATTCTACTGATAAAATCAGTTGATTTCTACCTAAAAGCATAAGAAGAAATTTTTATTACATGTTACAAAATTCAAGTTAATAATAAATAGATGACAAATCATGTGATAAATCTGATAATCCGATCTGGTGATTCATAAAAGGTAAATAATCGGTTGTATCAGCTGATTTAATCAGGTGATTGTTGACAAATCGGTTGATTATTTTAGGTGATATGTGATGTCAAACGTCAGGTCTTTTTTCTCTGATTTAGTACCTGATATATCACCTGATTTTTTTCAGTAGGGCATATTCTTCCGTTCTACTTATTATGTTTTCTAATTTCTCGCTGTTATGTATGGCGAAGCAGCAGACGAGCGAATTATTATTATACTTTTAGACATTCCTTTTTTTCGTTCTTTTCTTTCTTTAATACATGCCAGGAGAAACTTTATCGATGCCACTGTGTACGCGTAAATTGACTTTTATCTTATCAGGTAATTGTATATTTCAATGAGTTACTCATGTATATTATACATTTATTCATGTTGAAAAAATATCTTTTTTAGCTCTCAAAATTGTATTATATATAGCTATACAATTATAAATTACATGTACGAACTTGTATAACAGAAGTTACATGGACACATTAATTTTTTCTGGCAATTATTATTTACTGCGACATTCTGGAAGCCTTAAAAAAAGTGTACACACGTGTACGTATAAGTGTAGCATCGAACTGCCATTCTCTGCAGTTTCGACGATTTAAGGATTTAAAGTTTAAGCATATTATATATTATTATTATTACTATTATTATTATTATTATTATTATTACTATTATTATTATTATTATTATTATTATTATTATTATAAATATGAATCGCGATTTTTTTACACAGCTATTATGTATAATTTATATGAAAGTAAGGAGGAAAGTTCGCCGGTCTATCATATTTTTTTACGTTTTGAAATTATAAGAAGAGCTTTATTATCAAATCGCGTACTTCGCAGGCGAATACCGCAAGGATATTTTTTTTCTAGTTCGATGAAGAAATAATTGTCAAATATGCAGAAAATACAGTTATGAAAATATATAGATTTTTTTTATACATCGTTGAGAAATAATGAAACGCTTTACCATTACAATGCATATTTCACAAGTTTTTCATTCTAAGATATTAATATTGTAACGTCCATATATATATATATATATATATATATATATACGCTAAGTGCTGCTACCCGTTCAAAGAAATGCTTGTACCGCATAATCGATATTTAATTGTACATGTTACGTAAGTGCGCATATATATTTGATATACATTTATATATATAGTATACGATGCATCTTCAAAAATGTTTGTTACTAAGTATATCGATCAATTGTAAAGCCTTTAGAAAAAAACTATTATGCGACGTTGATATGTGTTTAAATCGTATAAGTCAATACGAGAGTATATTATGTGCCTGCAATTAGTTGTAACTTTTATAGATGTCTCATATTACGAAATACGTGGCTTATTTTTTTTTCTATCACTGTATATTCAAAAAGAATCTTTTAGTACATTATCTTAACAATTAAAGAAATTGACAATTCAAGGCAACAATAAATTAATAAACAGCCATGTATCGAGTAAAGTATCTCCCAAATATAAATGCCATAACTTAAAATACTTCACCAATGCATAGTAAAGCTCTAGTGATGACGAAGTACACCGAAATGTAGTTCGTTTTTCTCGCGGTGAGAAAAACGGATTAGCATTTCCGCGTGCACGGCGTGCCTTAAAAATAACCAAGCGAACACACCGTACAAAACTTCTCACGATTATCTTTCAGCTCCGAAAGATAACAGCGGTGAGAAGCTTTATTAAAACATACTTTAACCCAGTTGTGCTTAAATAAAAAAAAAAAGAAACGAAAACATAATATATTTTTTAATATATTCTACGCAAAATATATATAGATATATATATTTTTTTCAAGCAATTTGAATATAAAAGAAACCGTATGTATGCGTTGATGAGACTTCTACACCGTGTTCTTATACGATTATTAGTAATTATTGTATAAATGACATACCTCAATGTAACTTACGAGCAGTTACCTCTTATAAAAGTGCGTTTTGCGACTGATTGATTACCGTCTACCCATTGTGATTCATGTTTTTCGTTTCGAACCACGTTCAAATAATTATATTTTTTTTTCGTAGAGACAGTTATTTTGATAAACGAAAGATTTATTTATACTTTTACCAGTTGATGAAAACCAGTGTTTAATGTATAAAAGAGCAGTATCTAAATTCCGTTGATAAATGATAAAATGCAAAAATTTATTATTTTTATCGATAAAATATTTACTATCGACCATAATGTATTCAAAATTTATAAAATAATAATGAATCAAAAGTTTATTGATGTTTATTGTATATTTATCCTCCCTACTTTAAATGATATATCATTGTGTTTATATAAAAATCGTACTATTTTTACTTACAATTTTCATATATTTATTTATATCTGAAGCGGTCAGTACCCTAGTAGAATCCATTTAGAAAATTTTGCATATGCTCATAGTTATTTCAAAATTTATGACATATCAGATAGTAATTTTATTATTTGTGTAGTAAATTTTTAATCATAATAATTTTATTAATCAAATTTTTAATCATAATAATTTTATTAATCAAATTTTTAATCATAATAATTTTATTAATCAAATTTTTAATCATAATAATTTTATTAATCAAATTTTTAATCATAATAATTTTATTAATCAAATTTTTAATCATAATAATTTTATTAATCAAATTTTTAATCATAATAATTTTATTAATCAAATTTTTAATCATAATAATTTTATTAATCAAATTTTTAATCATAATAATTTTATTAATCAAATTTTTAATCATAATAATTTTATTAATCAAATTTTTAATCATAATAATTTTATTAATCAAATTTTTAATCATAATAATTTTATTAATCAAATTTTTAATCATAATAATTTTATTAATCAAATTTTTAATCATAATAATTTTATTAATCAAATTTTTAATCATAATAATTTTATTAATCAAATTTTTAATCATAATAATTTTATTAATCAAATTTTTATGCGTTTAATCGTAAAATTTTAAATGGTAATAACCGATTTAAAAAATTTCATAATGGACCCGATTCAACTATGGTTCTGAATGCTTCATTTGTATTATTATTGATTATTGAACTTTTCCACTGTTTCACTAACTTTGTGTAAAACTTTACTTTTATTTTACTCTGCTGCATTCGAGTCGCAACATTTAATTACAAGAACTGCTGTATTTGTATAATACTTTAATTCATTTAATGTCCTGAGAAAAATAAAGTCAGGATTATTTTGAAAGTTTAGTAGGACGAGAAATACTTGTTACGTTCGGCCCAGTCTTTGATTTCTTTTTAATTTATTTAAGGGGGTCCAAAACAAATTTATTTCGTTTCTCTAAGATTTCTGCGTGATAAACTCGAAATTCTGCAAACTAAGTGTATAGATCAGGTTAAAGTTCCTGATAAATAATTAATAAAACATTATTGCAAAAATAATCTAATTCAGGGCTTAAGAGAGACCGGGGTTAATTTGTCAACTTTTTGTTTTGCGATTTTTAATTCTAATAATTTTCGAAAATCTAAACCCCATGGGGCAAAGATATAAACTGTATGGTTTTAACTAACTAAAATATATTTTCAGATCCTTATTTATGAATCTACTACAATTCTATTAAGTTTTAAAAAATGTCTTTTTTACTAATCAGTCCCAAACCCGGGGCTGATTCGTCAACGAAAATCTTTCTTAGACTTTCTTAAACATATAGACTTATTTAATATACAGACGTCATTAGAATTAAAAAATAATAATAAAATAAAACATTTTTCAAATACTTGAGAAAACGAAAAATATTCGTTAAAAATAGTATGATTGACTATACTGCTCAAACCTATGTACAAAGTTTCACTTTATATACATATTTAATATGCCCAAGCAAAATTTCTGAATATAAGCATTTAAGTTGCCTCCACTAAACATATTTCTAAATAATTCTCCAAAGTCTCTTTCAATTTTATGACGTTCTTGGTGTTAATCGGTTAAAGATGTACAAAAACTTAAAGGGGTCACTATTTCGTTTTTAGTAATGATTTTCAAGAAATTTGATTATTATAATACAAAATAATATAGAATATGCATGTGTATAGATTTAAACCACTACTCTCAATGCAGTATATATACTAGCTTTTTCATCAAATTGAAAAAAAAAATATTAATTTTTTCGCAACTGTTGAAAATCACTTATTTATCTTTTACAATAACATATAGAAGTGGTAAAAGAATTTTTAATCTAATTTATCTTTTGCATCTTTTTTATTATGCGCACTATATTTCTCAACAGCTGTTACGCCTAAAAAAACTAGCTGATGTTTAATGGTAGTCCTAGTCAGTGATAATTATAAGCGCGCACAGAAGAATACGTAGGAGTATCAGACTTAACATTACAAAGCTTAATTGACATTCATTCTGTTTCCCATGGGTTTTCCAATTTTATTTATTTTATTTAATTTCTTATTATTAATTTAATTATAATATATATATATAATAAAACTTTATTATTTTTCTATCTTTTTAAAAAATGGAAAGAATCGTCATATATATTAGCCGTCGCTAAAGTATTAAAATCATAGTCGTGATTTTGCAAGTTTCTCTTTATCCTGGTCTTAAGCATCAAGAAAATTACAGTTAAGGATTCATGGTAACACAGATTTTAAGACAAAAATAACGTCATACGTATATTTAAGTTACCTGCACCTGATTTCTAATTTTGTTTCCCAATCGTCCGAAATTATAATTCCATGAAGAACGACTCTTACTTCCACGCACTTTTGCTCTACCTATGGAAATGAAACGAAAGAGAAAAATCTGACAGTCAATAAGAAAGTAGGAAATAAAAGATTGCAGCTTTGCTACCTCAAACGTGCACCATGCGAACCTTAGACAACATATATTACTAAGCCCATTTGGGATTTAGGTCAATAAGGTCCAGAATTTCCAGTTCTTCAATAAAGAGTAGGTTCTGGCATATCACTTTCGGAGAATATTACGTTGTATACTACTCGAGTTTGTGTGCATCTTCATAAATCTTCAAAACCTTGATAGACGTTCACCGAGCCTGCAGACACTTATAAAAGTAAGTCCATACGCATTGCTTCCGCAATTTACTTCTTTCAATTCCACGCGCATTGCTTGTTTTGCTGTCGCTTCTTCGGAGTTCAAACTCATTACTTTTACTCTAAGTTTAAATATAAATATTCTTGTAAAATTAACAAGCCATTATTGCAATAGAAAGAATACAATCATTTTTAAGTGTTGTCATAAAGGTAATTCAATTTTTACCAAAATTTACTAAAGATTCCATATTGGAGCCCACGCGAGAATTCATACGATATTCATATAGAACCAATGTGGGAAACTATTTGGGATCCATGTGAGAACGTCAAGAAGAAATTTTCAATTTTGTTCAATTCAATAAAATCGTACTAAATTTGGAGGGCCATTTGGAAGGTATATAATCCAGATGCTATTCCTTTAATTTATACTTCAAACAATTTTATTAATTAATCCGTTCATTTGAACTTCATATTCCAAGGCAGAAATATTAATTACTTTAGTCTAAAATCAAAAAGAAAAATAAAATGTGATAAATTTCATAATGTTTCAATTGGCCATTTTTTGACTAATTAACATGTGATAGTAATCACATTTTATTTTTATTTTTGAGGAAAAGATTTAGTTTTGAAGGTATATCTGACAGGGAAACAATTCTTAGAGTTTTAAAATGTTACTTAAAATTCCTTTTCAGTTTGTATAAAAATTATATAGCGAAATTTCATAGAAAGTGCTTATCCAGTATACTGGACAATTCAAGCGAACGGGTATAAAATTCAAAAAAAATTGTGATAACTTTTTGAAGCCTCGAAAATAATACACGGATCCCACATGGGTCTCAGTTGGGATTCTGTGCTTGCTTCGGTAGGGCATATATATTTTTAAATTCTATCTATATTTATTTTTTAATTTAATTTTAACATAATCTATAAATCATATGGATATTTGTTTTAATCTTCCATGTATGTATAAATCTACCAAGATTAAAAAACACAATATATTCTACAGTTACTATGAATTCAAAACAAGATGTCAGATTCCGAAGCAAGTGTCCACTCGGAGACTGAGAACAAGCAGGAAGCTGTAAAATCCAGATCGAGGTCGATATCACGCAGTGTTTCCCAAAATAGGAATGCCTCGGAACATACAATCCGAAAATTCTGATTCGAAGTCTATTATTTTCAAATCAGAATCCAGATCTAGGTCCAATTCCAGGTCTCAATCGAGCTCTGGTTCGAGGTTTGTATACATGTTCAGCTTCATTGATAATACGTACTACAAAGTGCAAATAAAAATTCTCAATTGTATGTTTTTAGGTCTATAAGAGATTTTGAAGATAATTCTGAAGAACAATCTGAGATAGAGAAATCCGAGGAAGAAATAGAAGGTGAATAAAAATAGAAACTTTCTTTTATTCTAACAAATAACGCTAGAGAAATGCATGTAATATTTCTAACATCTTGTTTTTCAGATGATGATTCTTCAGATGATTGTGATGATGAAGAAGAAGAACAAGATGCCGAGGATGGCCAGCCTAGGATTAAGAGAAGTAAGCATGGAGATTATATTGAGTCACATGAACACCAGCATCTGGACGACGACAACGACTCGGACGATGTTGATGATGAGGGCCAGGAGGCACAAGAAGTTGGCCTTGCTGCTTGATCTTACTAAGTCTATTAAAGTAATTGATAAAAACTAAACTGTATAACGAGGAAAATAATTGTTTTTTGATGAAATTATATGCTGCAATAACGCTGGAGTGGTATGAAAATCACTATAGAATAACTCTTATAAGTGAACCTATTTACCTATTAATATCTATAAACGTAAGTAGTCGACTGAGCATTTCGATATACTAGAGAAGATGATGGCGCGCGCCGAAGTTATCTTTCCACACATTCAATTTTTTTTTTGTTAATCAAAATATCGAAATTAGAAATCGAAAATTCGATACATCTTTCTAGATTCGATATCTCGCGCTGGATTTTAATATAAGGGATTGGTGAAAAAATTGTAATAGAAACAGATGTATTTTCTGAGTTCTAAAGTTTTTGTTCTATTTTAAACGAAAATTTTAATCTAAAATCTATATTATCCGCAAAGTAAAGTACTAGAAAACTCTAATGGAAAATAATTTATGTGGTACAGCCCGATTTCTAACTTTAGTACTAACCTACACTGTAAAAATGTTATTTTTCATGTAATGCTAAAAGATTTTTTTATGTATACATACCTATATTATATTGAAAAATTTTGAATAAATGTTTCACGTTTAAAATCTTCTTGACAGTTTTAATGTCATTTTTTAAATTCTTTTAAAATATATTTTTCATTTAAGTTATTATAATCTAATATCTAAAAATTACAAGTTAAATAAATTAACTATATGTTAATCCATTTGTTCTTTTTTATTGTAATCTTAAAGTAAAATTTTATTTTTAAAATACGAATCTGTAAATTATAAAATTTGCAACTAATTTTATCTGAACACTTTTATAAATATAGTATAAAAGCAATAATTAATACAATTCCCATTTGTATATATTAATTCATTCATTCATTCATTTATTATTGTTAATTTTATCAATTATTATTATTTTTATTAACGTGCTTTTCTAATGACAAATTATTGTTTAAAATTATTAATAAATTAATTGTTTGTCACTTATATAACAATAATTAACGCCTTAAAATCGATTTTGATTCGATATTTTTTATGTTTATAGTTTTATGAATATTTTGATACCGGCTGGATGTAAAAACTCTTAGTTATAACAAAGTTATAGTCACTTTAGTGAAATAATTTACATAGGATAGTAGACCAAATTTAAACTTTAGACGTGTTTTTTCGAAACTAACTTCTCTAACTTCAAAAAATTGCGCAACCCATGACCATGGATTCTTTTCAAACTTCCATAAAATATTGGTTAAAATATTTTGAAAATAAGTTAATATTTTGTTCTGAGGTATTCTGGTATTAAATGTTTTATTCGTTAACTGTAAGTGTTGAAACATGTAGTATTATATATGTTTAGAATATAAAAAGGTTTTATTTATTGCAGACCATAATATAAATTGAGTTTAAACAAATTCAAAAATATTAACTTTTGTTCAATTACAGTTAAAAAATATTCTTGAATTATTTAAAATACATTTCATCAAATAGGTGTGCGCAAGGAACTTTTAAAAACTCTTGCTTTTATCACAGAAATATGCATTTTTTCTAATAACTTGTAAATAAATTTTGGTGAAAAATTCTCTACATTTCTTGCAACCTTTTTCAATCAGGACAAAAAAAATGACTGAAGTTTTGATATCATTGAATAAAGAGGAGTGTTTTTCAAAAATCAGTGAAGTGACACCGTGTCCGGGCCAAGTTATCGCCGTAACTGTATTTTCAGCCAGATAATTAATTAAGTGAATGCTCAGACCTACTTTACCCGATGATAAATTATATTCGATTTTCTCAAAAAATACGCATCAGAATGTAATTTCATTTTTCAGGAACCTTTATTTACGTAAAATATGTAGCGAAGCACTCGAATTATTATTGGAAACGAAAATTAACATTTACGTTATTAAGCTAATTTTCGATTCTGTTTACAATTCGAGTGTTCCGCTATGTATTTTACATAAACAAAGCGACCCTGAAAAAAATATCATATCTGATGCATGTAATTGTTTGAGTAAAACGAAATTTTCGAATGCATTTATCGGCGGGTAAAGTAGGTCTAACGCATCCCCTTAACGAATTCGACCGCAAGAAGTCACCACTCATCATTCAACTAGCCGTAAGGTGCTGCCACCCTCGCTCGTCCGCAACGCTCTTTGATCACCAATGCGTGCACGAGTCCATCGATCGCAAGCTACTCCGATTGGCTCATAGAACTCTCGCACAATATACCAGACCGAGCTCAAGAAAGCTCGCCTAGCCTCGCAAAGCAGCTATGGCGTCTAATAGCCCAATTACGTGGACACGGCACGAGACGAATATTTCAAAGCTGCGGAAAGGGGCATATGCGAGTGCCTGCAGTGCTGCAGGCCGTGTGCAAACGCCCGTTTGCTCGAATGCCGGGCGTCGAGAGGCACTGTAGTGCGACCTGGATATTATTTCTAATAACATACCAAATTAATTTTCCTTACCGATTTCAGAATATCGATTTGACTGTGGCCACTTTATTGACTTGAAAAGTGGGACCCAGGGAAAGAACTAGAATTTATTGAAAATTTATATTAATTAATATAAAAAGAAATTTTATATTAAATCGCATTTGCGGGATATAAAGTATAAGAGGGAATATATATATATCACTTTCGTCCAGCTTTTCAGGTCAATAAAGAGCAATTACGGTTGAGTCGGGAATAAACTAGTTTTGTTATTTCTATTGTATTTTATACTATGAATTCGAGAAAGTATTCTATATCTAAAGTGTTTCTTTTATGAATGGATGGAATGTGTTCCCGCCATAAGCAGGAATATACAGCAAGAGAGGTTTTCAATAATGTTACTCACGATATGAGTTTTAGTTAATTTATTAAATTTATAAAAATCTACTTGTGGAAAAAAATAACATTCTCCTGTGATGTGTTTATAGCTACGCACTGAGAAAACAGAATTGGTATCACATCAATACTTTTATATTTATATAATAACTATACTGGTATTGCTCTAATATCCGTACATATTGCTATCGTAGCTATATTATAGTTGTCGATGATATTGTATGCTTGTCACAGCAATATTAATATTGCTGTGAAAGACATAACAAAGTATTGTTGCAGCAGCAATGCGCAGTTTAGTTAGATCAACCAGAAGCTGGATACAAGAGCAATGCATTTTCTTCAGTGCGAGGTTAAAAACAAACTCCATTTCATTTTATTCTAAAAAACCATAGCAACATCGTAACGCTTATCATCTACCCTTTACAGCTCCAAAACAAATAATATAGTTGAAACTCGATTACGTTCTAATCGATATTTGATTTTATCAAGAGTTCAATGCAATTATATACAGAAATATCTTAGGAATATTATTACAATTCCAGGCTATTTGAGTTTATAAAAATATATATACTATCCCCTGTGAAAATAAAAAAAAGTAATAAAACGTAAGAAAACGTAAGATTCTGATGGGTTTCGGATATTCTTACGTTCTTTTACGGTTTCCTACGATTGTTATACTCTATTACGGTTTCGTACATTTTCTTACGTTTCGCAATTACATGAAAAAAATATAGCTAGAATTTTCCACCGATAGGTGGCGAGGCATAGATAAACCAATTTACGTGTACAAAATAGAAACTTTTAGTTACTTAAGAAGCATTGGCACTTAGAAAATATTTCTCTGGAATATAGGACACTATGGAAGTCGTTTTGATGAGTGGAATTTTCAATGTGAAAATGTAATCTAAAGTAATAAAACGTAAGGAAACGCAAGGAAACGTAAAAGAACGTAAGAAAATGTAGTGAAACATAAAATATGTCCGAAATCTAACAGTTTCTTACGCTTTGTTACGTTTTCTTACTTTTTATTGCGATTTCTTATGATTACTCACACTTTTATATGCTTTCTTACGATTCCGTGCGTTTTATTATATTTTATGATTTCCACAGGGGATGTCTAGCTGAAACAGAATGTTTGGAGGCTTCAAATAATCCTAAGTATTATTTCGTTTTTTTATTACAAATTATAACTAATGTTAAATAATAAATATCATTATTCTATAGAATTATTACAAAATATTAAAGTTGAATTGAAAAACAAATATAATGTATAGTTCTTTATTTGTAATTAAAATTTTTGATATGAGTATAAAATGCAAAAAGTCATAAGAACTTCTGTAACCTAATATTATTGTTATTTATTTAGCTTTCTCATAAATTTTCACATCCACGCCTAGTTTTCTAATAATTTCAACACCCTTTCAATGCAAATAATTAGAAAAAATAATAGTAAAATAATAAATTACTTGATTTGTCATATTTGTTTCTTAATTTTAATTTTGATTTCATAGAATAGAACAGATAATAGAATATAATAGATAACAGAACCACCTCAAGCTGACTATTATTTTTAATAAAAATATCACAATTTTATAAAACACTTAGCTAGAGCTACTCAGAGTAAAAACAGTTGGTCCATCCCAAATAAAAACAATACTATTACAACGAACTTCAACTTCGTGGTTCGATGGCCAACCAATACCCTCCCTCGGCCGTGACAACGAATGCCTTCTTGCTGTACCTCAAAGGCTGACAGGTTTTCTCATTAGGCTTAAAACTGAACTTGGACAGCAAAAAGAAGAACAATATTTTCGTCTCCAGCACGGCGAACCGATTTCCAATACAACTTCGCGGTCCAATTCCAAATCCCAGATTGGTCACGTCGTTGACCGTCACCTTTTTCTGGTAATATCGCTCTGGATCGAATTTCTCCGGCTCGTCGTAGTACTTGGTATCCATGTGAATGGCCGAGGGTGGAATCCACAAATTCGTGCCCGGTTGCACGGTGTAAGGCTTGCCACCGGGTAAGGCAGGAGGCAATTCAAAGGGCGCAACGCAGACTCGATCGAGAAAGCCTGCCTGAGTGTGACGTCGCATGGATTCGTTGAACACCGCGTCGAGATAGGGCATCGCGTTGATTATCTCGTAGGTCGGCTTCCCCTTGCTCTCCCCCAAGACGTCATCGATTTCCCGTTGCAGCTTCCTCTGGATGTCGGGATTGACGGCCAGTTCGTGGGCCATTAAGCACATTTGCGAGGATGTCGTGTCGAAGCCACCAAAGAAGAAGATAAAGGCTTGCGCCGTCATCTCCGTGATGTCCAGCTTCAAGTACTTGCTCTCCTTGCCTCTTGCGTCCATCATCAGCTGAAGCATGTCCGGTCTGGTAATCTTCTTCTCGTCTCTGGTGGAAACCGTCGCACTCACGATGTTCTTGAAGAAACTTGCGACGTCGTCACTCACGAATCTTACTTTGAGCAGTCGCACGAATCCCGGAAAGGTCCTAGCCAGGAACAACTTCAGCGTCAGCAGCCCTTCCAGATTCGTGGCTTTCCTGCCGAGCACGTAAAAATCATTCTTCGGATCCTCGAGCGAGTCGACGCTTATGCCAAAGGCGCAAGTGGCTATGACGTCATTCGTGTATTTAGTGAAGAGGTCCTTCATCGCGACCATTTTGTTATCTTCGGCTGATCTCGTGGCAATGTGATGCACGAAGTTCTCGACGCAGGTCACTATTAGCTCGTACATCGCCTTCATTTTGCTCGACGTGAAAGCTGGACTCAGAAGAGCTCTTGTCTCTTTCCATCTTCCACCGGTCATGTTGAAGAGATTCCCACCAAAGAGCGGATCCACGGTGTGATCGATGAGCGATTTGTGGTCCGGAAAGTTGTCGAAGTGCTTGATCGTGATGGTTTTTATGAGTTCGGGGTCGCGCAGCATTATTATCGGTGTTGTGAAGTCGAAGGCACCGACATACTTAGCTTCGGGACTGATGTTATATATGTCCCTTATAATGTCGGATATGTGTTTTCGGCGGAAAAACAGGTCTGCACAATTACCTAGTAAAGGCCATCCTGGTAAATAAGGAATGCCAAATTCCTCGAAGTAATTTAGACTCTTTTTAAAGTGGTAGTACAGCCACACGCAGGTGGCCACCATCACAGTCCAAATCCACAAATTCATTTTTAATGTTTTTTTTTAATTTAATAATTAATGTATATTTTTTTTAATTACTTTAATTTTTTTAATCTATTTTGATGAACTACAACGTAGCAGCTGCAGTCGTGCTGAATTAGAAACATTGATAAACGACTGGCACGGATCGACTGATGCATCGCCTGGCTAGTCGACTAAAGCCTTGTGCGGGTTCCCCTTCTCTATTCGCGGATTATTAGTAGAGGAGACCGGGGCAAAATGAGCCTAAAAAAGTTTGAGCACGAATATATAAATATATTTCAACTATTTATACTTCTAAATATATTAAAAAGGTAATATAGACATTATTTCATATAAATCTCGAGAACCAAGACTGTAAAGTAATTGAAAGTATTTTAAAAATCATTTGCAAGAAAATAAATGAGAAGGCTTTAACTGTGAATCCAAATTATAACTCAATTGAATTTTATTCCTTACAAATTGTATTGGAAAAGAAAACATAAAAAATATATTGATTAACTAAAAAGGGCTCTACAGTCTCTTATTTGGAAACTATTTAATAAAAAAATTGCTTTACAAGTTATTGTAGGAAACGCATAGTTTTGTAATAAAAACAAGGGGATTTAAAAAAACTTCTTTTCGTACACCTATTGGACAAAATCTATTTTAAAGAATTCAAGAAAATTTGCAATTATAAATGAAAAATAGTTAATATTTTTGACTCTGTTAAAACTCAATTTATGGTGTGAAATAAATAAAACCGTTTTTGAACCTATGCAAAAGTATAGCATAGATTATGACAAAATATTTAAATTGTGTACAAACTTTTTAAAGTTTTTGCATATGAAGTTACATTTCTCTCAATTGACAATAATAAATTTGTCTCAACACATGCGTGTAATTTTACGCTCTTTTAAATGCATTTTCATTGGATCACGCACGCATGCACGCACTCACACACACACACACACACACATCAATACAGACATTTTCTAAAAATAGAGTATTCTGATTCTTTATGTCTCAAAGCATGTATCTAACATGATTTTAGTAAAACTTTCTTTTACTATCACAAAGCTTCCTCTTTGAGGACCCTCAAAGAGGAAGCAATAATTAGAAGATGATAAGATGGTGCAATACTTTGAAAATATTTTATTTAATTACGTATTTATTATATAATCGGTTATTACATAAAACGCGAGTCATTATTTAGATTATGTTTATAATCAATTGATTGATTACATTAGACTGATTCATACAATATCTTTCTTAAAATCTTTCTTACATTGATCATAAACGTAATCTCAATAATGACTCGCTTTAATGTGATATAATAATTGAACAAGCTTGTATAAAAAATAAATATAACGATATAGCGCTGTAAAATATTACTACACAAAACGAAGGTGATTAAAAATCGATATTGTTTTTTTGAGAATCCCGTAGCTTTTCATTTATCGTATGATAAAAGATAAGTTTTTAATTACGTTAAAATGTTTGATGTTAAAAGTTAGATTGAAATCGATATTGCATATTGTGTGAATCCCTTAGCTTTTCATTTATCGTATGACAAAGATAAGTTTTTAAGTACGTTAAAATGTTTGATATATAAAGTAGATGGAATGACTTAATTCCATTAAACTTACTGCTTAAAACAAGGGCATATTATGCGATTTTTTATATAAAATACAAGAATTATTGCTTCCTCACATTGGCATAAGAACCACTTGCTCGAATGTATTTCCAATATAACGATATCGGGAGGAATCCTTTGGTCAAGAGTTCCTCGAATCCTTTGGTCAAGAGTTCCTCGAATCCTTTGGGCAGGTTGTCTCGGCCATCATCAATCTCAGATATATTTTCCACGACATTTAAATTAACGCTTTCGCTCATGGCCTTTTCGTTTGCTGCTGTCTTTTCCGATTTGAAGTTTGATGGTAAATGGTGAATATACTTTTCGTTCTTTTGAAAATCCGAATAAGTTTCTCGAAACTCAATTATTCCCTAAAATCATTAGAAATTGTAAACTTACAATTATTGTACAATATGCAACAAGGGAATAAAGTCGAGGGTTACACCGGAGGGAATAATCGACTTTATTCCCGTGTTGCATATGAAACTATATTCCCGACTAAACTGTGTCCAGTTTATTGATTTGAAGAGTATGACCCACAGAAAGAGAAAGAAATAGTTTAAAATTGAAAAAAAAATTTGCTTAAAATAAAGTAAATTTGCGGGAATAAAGTTGATAAGAAGGAATTATATATTATTTTTCTCCCGTTTTTCAGGTCAATAAAGTGGCCATTACAATAACCGGTCATTAGTCTGGAATAGGTACACTGAGCAACTAGGGGGGGGGGGGGGGGGAATTGTCTTTATTTAAGCGAGAATGATGATTGAGCACGAGTGAAAGTCGAGGGCGCCGAAGGCACCTGAAACACACACGAGTGCTCAAATCATCATCCGAGTCTGAAAAAGCCATTTCTACTCGTGTTACACATCTTATTTTTTTAACAATTGTGTGTGAATGGGGCCTTTCTCATGCATGCAAAGGGAATGGCGAAATGAGCATTTCGAATCGTCCACTAGACGTAAGAAATAAAAAAAATAAATTTTAAAAACTCGATATTTTGAAGAAAAAAATCAAAATTTTGAAAATCAATTAAAAAATTTAAAAAAAGCTTTAAATTTAAAAAAAATCAAAATTTATAAAAAAAAATTTAGAAAAATTTGAAATAATTTTCAGAGTCTTTCAGGAGTGGAAGGTAAAATACATTACCTCCAGCCCCGGCAAAGACGCTCAAAATGCCCAATTTTCCAATCGTTTTGCAAGCATGGAAGAGGGCCTTTTCACGCACGTGTTGAGAAAATTTATTATGTTTCAAGTATGCTAGACGTTCAATATCATTTCAATATTTACATGATTAAGAAAGATAATCGTATCGGCCATTTTCAAGAGTTGAAAATTGTGCGTGGCTAGAATCCACGTTTTTCCTTTCAGTAATCCATTGATGCAGTCTTCAAATAAACTTTTAGCAACGCGTGTGTCCACTGCTGATAAAGGATCATCGAATAAATATATGTCGGCGTCTCTGTAAACTGCTCTATAAAAATGTATAAATATTAAAGTACCTATTGTTACAAAACCGAAAATCAAGAATTATTAAATTAACTAACGTAGGGACTTATTAACTCGAAATGCATCCTGTAAAAATATTCATATAGATTTCTACATGGACAAAATCTGTATGGATTCTGTATGGAATTTAATCTAAAAACGTCATATGGATTACTATTTCAGAAACCGTATGGAAATTAACTTGGAATCTATTTAGAAATTCATATGGAAATCTATATTAATTTTCGCATGGAATTCTTTTCGACATATATCATATCTCTATGATACATCTTTGTGGAATTTATATAAATTGTGTTTTTACGAATTCCATATAAATATTTCCATGCATAATACAAATGCACATTTCCAAGAGGACTGTCGTATGGACATATGAGTATTGTCAACAGGATATTCTTTTATCCCACTGAAAGTAGCTGTAATTTTCTTAAAACTCAACAGATTTAAGGAAATAAAAAAAATATATTCTCATAATAGCCTCTAATTTATAATGGTATATATACTTAGAAAAGTGTTTTAAATAAATAAAAAACGCTTATATGGTGACACACTTTACTATTCATGTTCTAGAGTTAAATCTATTGGACTATATGTTATGGTTATTGTAATGATCATCACTTCATGAAGGCTAGAATTGATGAATAAAAAATTATTATTTATTAGTAATGTTTTGTAATCGTTTCTTCAAATTGTTTATATACCTAGCCATATTGACTTTGGCGCACTGTCCGCCGCTAAGATTCATTCCTTTCTCTCCGACTAATGTTATGTCGCCTTACGGTAAAGTAAGTCGCCTTACGAACAAAATTGTTCGTATATATTCTTTTTTGATAAAATAAAAACAGAAATAGAAATATTTAAAAATACTTTTTGAAATTGTTAGGAGGATAGAAATACATATCGAGGAAGGTAGTGCTAGTAGATATATTTAGAATCTATTTTTTGCACATCAGTCTTATTGCTGAGTAAACCAGCTTTCGGTCACGTGGTGAACCATATAAATCACTTATTTTAGATACAAAAACAATTAATTTTATTTTACTGTTAAATAAGTACGTATACAAGAAACATATAAAAAAATAAAAACATTATGATTTAAAAATTACAAGCGTACAATAATATTAAGACATATGTAAACTTTATAGTATAATATTTATTGTAATCACATAATACTATTTATTTCAATCACATAATATATTTCAATAAATTTAAAAACGTATGATTAAACCTGTTTAAAGGTGAGTATTAAAATATAAATTTTCAGGAACTTAAAGTCTCGTAGTGATGGTCAAGTCTTGGTTGAAAGCCTGAAATGGTGAAATGGTAGTATTTATTATTGATTCATAGATAATTGAAGTGAGAGGACACTGAAATTTGTAATATTTTTTATTATTTATTATGTGCTTTCGTATAATTTAAAAAGAATTTTCTAAAATTTTCTGTGAACATTTATAAAATAACTTGTATTACGCAACAATTCTAATCTCGAGGTACTATGAATAAAATTATGAACATTATATGAAAATACAGCATGAAGCTTCGAAAGTTTGGTTAAAATGTATCATATATTCAAAAGGATAAAAATAGCATTTATTTTACCATTTTCATCAAAATGTCAGTGTACTTTCGCTTTAAGGTGATGCTAAACCCTTTTGTTATCGTTAAATACGGGGAACCAATTTTTTCATTCAATTTTTAATTTTTACAAAATATCTGTATGGAAAGTTATTGTTTTTTAGTAGAACAATAACGTTTCATAGAGATATTTACTCAAAATTGAAAATAAAATAAGAAAAGTGATTCCTCGTATTTGTCGATGTCTGGTGGCTTTAGCATCATCTTAAATATTTAAAATACAATTCAAAACTATTGTAGTTGAAGGATCCTACCTGTTCAGCAACCATTTTGAGATCTTTAACCGTGACATTGCCAGTCTGATGTACCATTTTTGTGAAATAGCTATCGTTCCGCTGCAACAAATTGTGAGGATGGTCAAACTCGACAACCTGACCGTGATCCATCACCAAAACCCTATCGCTGTAAATTATTGTGTTCAATCGGTGAGCTATCGTTAGTACAGTGCAGTCCTTGAACGCAACCCTAATAGTTTTCTGAATGAGCTCGTCGGTAGCAGGGTCGACATTCGCAGTGGCCTCGTCCAGAACCAGAATCTTGTTCCTCTTCACAATGGCACGGGCCAAGCAGAGCAGTTGTCGTTGACCAGAGCTCAAATTTCCTCCACCTCGATCGATAGTACAATCCAAGGACTCGAAAGTCCTGTTAAGCTCGACACTCTTCAGCGCTGACCAAAGCGAGGCATCGTCGAACTCGTGGACGGGATCGAGATTGTATCTCAAAGTGGCCGAGAACAGAACGGGTTCTTGTGGTATAATGGAAATACGACTGCGCAGGTCAGAGAGGCAGATTTTCTTGGTGTCGATTCCGTCTATTAACAGAGAACCGTCGATTTTCGTAAATCTGAAGAGAGCAGCTATCAAAGATGACTTTCCAGCACCAGTGCGACCGACTATTCCAACCTATAAAAACATTTTTTTTTAAGTTAGAAGAAAGCTATTTTCAAGCCTTTTACGAATTAATAATGAATAGAATTAAATAATTGTTAGACTAAACGACTCAGTTGAAAACAGCTATTCAGATAAATTTAAGGTAGATATCTAGGGGGATATATATCCATAAACCATAAAATGTAATTAATTCAAGACCAATATAACCAACTAATTGTCAAACTGATTGTCAACTTGACCAACTTGATTGTCAAACTAAGGCCTTATCATCACATACCAGGGGATTGAATTTCATATACGGGAGGCCTCGATTATAATCAAGAGCTCATAGCAAAAAAGTAAACGGTTCCAGAATTCAGACTAAACCATGCGATGACCAACATTTCACAGTTGATGAAGCGAGCAAATGAGATGACAACTCTTAACCTCAAACACAAGCTCGAGTGCTTCAAAAAGCAGAGCATGATCATCGAGATACATAAAACACTTCCAAATAAGACTACACCAAGTCAGATGCACTCACACAGCCCATCGCCATAAAATCTTTCGAACCGACGATGGCAACATTTAGTAAAATTTATGAGAATAAGGTCAACAAGCTAGTCTCATCGTAAATAAGAATGTTGGACGAAACCGAGCTCCGTTCAACGTAATTGGACACATTACATTGACTAGGCGGACTAAGTCGCAACGGCGTTAGACCCAACTAAAGAGATCGCAAACTACATGTATGATGAAACAGATAAACATAAGAAAAAGATGGGAGATTACAATTAAGCGAGACTAACAACCAAGCACAAAACAAGGCTAATTTAAATCGTCGAGATAAACTAAATCCGTGCTACTAAGATAACATCCAGTAACAACAATGATCAATTACAAGGTGAAGCAAATATAATTCACCAAACATACAACAAACCCAGCACCAGAAAACCGATGAATCACATCATGGACAAACGATTTCAAATAAGTTCAACCACTGCAACCAGCGACCTCTTAACAACAAATTTTACACACTAAACTTCCTATAATGACGACACATAGGGCTCAGATTAAATAACAATTCTTTATATAGGAATTATTGGAATATTGATGAGTGTACTGATTCACTTGCTCTCCAAAGAGGCACATTAAGTGAAAGACGATAACTCCGACGTTAACACAAAAGAAATAATTTAATTTCATTTAAAACATTTCTTGTAATATGCTCGCTAGAATCCGCCTCGAAGGACCAATATTCTGCTCAGAAAATTTAGATATTTTTCCAGCTAGCTATTTCTCTCCGGGAAATGTATCTTACCTTCATTCCAGGTTCAATCATAAAATTGAGATTCTTCAGAACCGGTTCCTCATCCTCGGTATACCTCAAATATAACCGATCGAATCTCAGTTCACCCCTATCCGGCCAATCCTTTGGCCTCTCTTCGACCACGGCGTCACTTTCCTCCTCCCGTTTCAGCTCCATAAACTGAAAGATTCTCTCCGCACTGGTCATCTGGTTGATGGTCTCGGCGACCTGCCTTATCGAATACTGCAGTATAAATGCCACATTGTACAACTGCACCAATGCCAGACCGACGTCGCCCGCGAACGTGTCGCTGCTCCTGAATGCAAGGCTGCTATAGGCCACGAACGCCCACAAAAGGTACATCGCTATCTGTATCCAGAATGCGAAGGCCATTCCGGTCATGATGGTTAGAAAGTGCGCGGCGGTGTGCTCGTCCTGGCGCGAATCGAAAGCTCGGATGGCCAGGTCTTGGGACCTACAAGAGCGGATGGTTAGGAGGCCCGTGAGCGATGACGCAGCGAGAGACAGTACTGGGCTTTTTGCTAGAAGTAGAATAAGAGTAAAACCTCATTATAAATAATACTTAAATTATTATCTGAGTACGCTAAGAAAATTAAGGACCCTTAACATTATGAACGGAAGTTTTTAATTGTAATGAGGTATGATGTATCTTAACAGTTAACTGTTAAGACACAGGTCTTAATAGTGAACATTTAGGTCTTATCAGTGAAGACACAGGTAATCACAGTGATAACAGATATTAGCAATATAAACACAGATCATAATAGCCAAAACACAGTTCCTTATATTTAAGTATCCATTCATATAAAGCAACGAATAATTTACATCAAATATCTAGCGACTTGATAGTCAAAAATGTATACTTTACAGTAACGCTTTCAATATCTATGAATACTACAAGTGGAAGTATATAAGTTATCCTTTTTCTTAGTGTACCCAAAATTCCTGCCAAGTTTTTTTAGTAGTATTACCATTGCCTTCTAGTCTTTTGATGTCTTGAGCTGTGGATACGTAAATTTTGCTAATTATAAAATAACAATAGACAACGACTATCGCTGGAAAAATATTCCACCAGCTGACTATAAATACTGGTAGGGTAACCGCGATACAAAGTAATAAATTATCTGTTCCTTCAAACATTGCTATAGGCAATGTGTCATCTATGGCTCCTGTATCTTTTGAAAAACGATTTAAAATCCGACCTATGAAATAATAAATTTTATTACATTTCTGTCAAAGTTCTCTACAACAGATTAGATATAAATATCGACTATCCTACCAGAAGGATTAACTTCGAAAAAGCGCAATGGCGATTTCAGTAATCGATCAAACATTTTGTTGTGTAGTTTTTCACTGGCATTAAGCATAACTTTGTAAGACCAAATATTTTTTAGAACTGACGTAATGATAACTGCAGCAACCAAACCTCCGCAAATAAACAATGACATCTCAGTGTATGACAAATCCATTGGCTGACTATTTGTAACGTACGTGATATTGGTAGCATTGTCCATATTTTCGAAACTTATTTCTGCTTGTTTGGTCCTGAAAAATCAATAATTTAAAGGTGTAAAGGTGATAGTTTTAAAAGTAATTCGTAGTTAATTCTCAGTTAGTGAACTTACCAATGTACTAGCCAATAATCAAATCCAGCAATCGACAACACTCCTAGAATAAAGCACAATATCAGGAAGAACAATGTGGCGTAAGAACCACCAGCTCGAATGTACCTCCAATATAACGATATCGGGACGAATCCTTTGGCCAAGAGTTCTTCGGATCCTTTGGGAAGGTTTTCTTGGCATTGATCAATCTCAGATATATTTGCCACGACATTTAAATTATCGCTTTCGTTCGTGTCCTTTTCGTTCGGTGCTGGCTTTTCCGGATTTACGTTTGATGGTAAATGGTGAATATACTTTTCGTTCTTTTGAAAATCCGAATAAGTACCTTGAAACTCAATTTTTCCCTAAAATTATTAGAAATTGTAAACTTAGAATAAAATTTAATATGATTCAAGTGTTCGAGACGTTCAATATCATTTCAATTTTTACGTGATCAAGTAAAATAATCGTATCGGCCATTTTCAAGTGTTGAAAATGATGCGTGACTAGAATTCGCGTTTTTCCTTTCAGTAATCCATTGATGCAGTCTTCAAATAAACTTTTCGCAACGCGTGTGTCCACTGCTGATAAAGGATCATCGAATAAATATATGTCGGCGTCTCTGTAAACTGCTCTATAAAAATGTATACATATTAAAGTACCTATTGTTACAAAAACGAAAATCAAGAATTATTAAATTAACTAACGTAGGGACTTATTAACACGAAATGGGAAACCTGTAAAAATATTCATATAGATTTCTACATGGACGAAATCTGTATGGATTCTGTATGGAGATCCTTCTAAAAATGTCATATGGATATCATATGAGAAGCCGTATGGAAATTTACGTGGAATCTATTAAGAAATTCATGTGGAAATCTATATTAAATTTCATACGGAACTCTATTCGAAATCGATATAAGACACATCTCTATGATACATCTCTGTGGAATTTATATAAATTGTGTTTTTACGAAATCCATATAAATATTTCCATGCATAAGTAAAATACATTTTCAAAAGGACTGTGATGTGGATATATGGGCACTTTCAATAGGATATTCTTTTATTCTACTGAAAGTAGTTGTAACTTTCTTAAAACTCAACAGATTTAAGAAAAAAATATATTCTTACAATAGCCTCCAATTTAAAACGGTATATATACTTAGAAAAGTGTTTTAAATAAATACAAAACGCTTATAACTAAAATTATTAATTTTTTCAAAATTTAAAAAAAGAATCTCGTGTGGCCACACAGTTCCTTATTCATGTTCTAGAGTTAAGTCTATTAACCTATATGTTATGGTTATTGTAATGACTATCACTTCATGAAGGCTAGAATTGATGAATAAAAAATTATTATTTATTAGTAATGTTTTGAAGTCGTTTCTTCAAATTGTTGATATACCTAGCCATATTGACTCTGGCGCACTGCCCGCCACTGAGATTCATTCCTTTCTCTCCAACTAATGTTTGGTCGCCATATGGCAACTGACTAAAATCTTGCAATAGCGCACAAGCTTGCGTCACCCTTCTATATTTGTCCTCGTCGAATTTTTTGCCAAAAATTATGTTGTCCCGTACCGAAGCGGCGAAGAGCCAAGGCTCTTGACTGGAATAGGAGACGCGGCCACGTACAAGCACCTCGCCAGTAATTGGTCGTAATTCGCCCAAGATTAATTTGAGCAAGCTGCTCTGCAATAGAGAAAATGTAGAATAAATAAAAATGATAACACCTTGCTAAGAAATCCCACACGTAACCCATGCGGAATCCATGTGGATAGTACAGGATCCATGTGGACCAAACAAGATCTATGTCAGACACTTATACAAAATTCATGTGAAACTCATGTGGAACCAGGGTGGTATTTCGATATGATTTACTACTAGAATACCGCATAGAAAAGAATATGGAACTTATATCGACTTGAATTGATTTTGTTGGAGCTTCGGAGTACCTTCCCACCTTAAGGGGACCTAACTACCTTAAATTTACAAATAAATTGGTTATCGGGTGTTAAGTGAGGATAAATTATTCATCACATATTAATTCTTTTTTTACAGTAAATTTAAACATTTTATGAAAATATATATATATTATGTTTTTAATTCCCACACTCATATCCTAATTATATGTATTTTTAACACTATAAAACCTGAAAACCCTAATCAAATCAGTTTGATTCTCAAAACCTTACGGCAGAGCAAGAAATGTATAAGGTTGTATTATAGACAAATAAAGAGTCCTGACGATAATAAAAAACACTTAGCTTCCGCAAACTACATAAATTGTTCCGATATGAATTTCTTTATTCTAATACATTTTTTTAATTGCTCTATGTCTTTCTTATTCATATCTCAAAAAAGGTGTGCTTTTTATGGCATATAGCGTTTCTTACACATAAGAATTATACACATAATTATTGTACACAATTTAGCATTGGTCAAATTATATATAGATATATTTGACCAATGCTAAATTGTGCACAATAATTACGTGTACAATTCTTATGTATAAGAAACGCACTATGCCCTTTTTATCATTGATTGTTGATAAATTACAAAAAAATATAAGCTAATGATCAAAAATTACATTATAGATTTTAAAATATCGTAAGTAGAAAACTCGTTATAAAATGTTCATAAAAAAACACATAGAAATTCATCAAATTATTATAATTCGTAAAACATTTAATTTTTTGGAAAGTTATTTTGGAAAGTTATTATATCACAAAAGAAAAAGTATGGATTATAAAAATCGTTATAAAACAGAAACTAATTGAAGAAATTAAAAAGACTTTTTACTTTTGAATCTTTATCATAAAACAAAAAAAATGAGCCTTGAATAGGCAAAAATTACCCCTTAATACCCAAGAAATAAGTGACCTAATTAAAAGAAAATATCATAAAAATGAAAAATCATTATAAAACGAAAACGAGTGGATGAATCTAATAAAAAACATTTCATTTCATCAAAAACACAAAAAAAAGAGTGATTCGTAAAAAATGACCGTGTAATGCCCAAGAAATAGTACCTAAAATATTTAAAAAATATATATATAACCTCGAATATCTTGAAAAATAAAAGATTTCATATTCTGGTCCAAGAGCTCGGCCAAGACTGCCAAGAGATAGTGGAAACATCTTCCAGCATAATTTATTTATAAAGATTTTCAAAAAGCTACCTATTTGGGAATTTTCAAAAAGAATAATGCCGTTCTACTCAAGTTATCGTTCAACATAGAAAATGTTTTTTTTTTAAATATTTCTCGGCAAAAGCAAAATAAAATGTCTGAAACATTTTACTGAAATTGTACTCGATGAAACTGATCATCTCAATTTTTTTCAATATATTTCCGTGTATAACAGAATAAGGTAAATAACTTATAAAAAATTTCGGGTCGGAAAATATAGGTAATTTTAAGCTCTTTCAAATGCATTATCACTACATCGATAATATTATTTTCAAGGTATTAAAAAAACTGAAAAACTAAAAATAAAAAATCGAAAAACCAATAAAAAATATAACGCATTGAAAAACAAAAAAAAATTATTTTTGAGCCGTCTTCCTTAGAGAAAAGCAAAAGAATAAATCCTGAAACATTAAATTTAACCATGGATTACTTGAGATACGGTGGTACACACACACAAACACTCACGAACGCACACATATACACACACACGCACGCATGCTCCTAGATACACACACACACGCACATACACGCACACACTCGCAAACACGCAAACACACACATACACACGGACGCACACACATACACACACACACGCACGCACGCACGCATGCTCCTAGACACACACACACACGCGCACACACTCGCAAACACGCAAACACACACACACACACGCACATACACCATACGGACATTTTCTAAAAATAGTGTAAGTAAATATTTTTAAGAAAACTTTTTTTTTACTATTAATAAGCTTATCATGAATAATCTATCCTCACGTAAAAATATACAAACAATTTATGTGTAAAACATGAAAAAACATTCGAAAATATTGTACACTACACACATCTTATATAGGTGCCACAAAGTTTCCTTACAATTTTCCAATAATATACCATAGCGAAACTTCACCCCCGCAGGTCTCACTTAGATTATTCCGCAGGGATTTTACGTGGATTCCATATGATCCACATATGAGATCTCCTCTGGAATCCAATATAGTTCCCACATGAGACGGTTTAGTAATTTGTTCATACGTTTTAATGTGAACTATTTAAGTAGATTATAATGACCTATAAATGAAAAATAAATTTCAAAGGTTGATTTTACTCTACAATAAATGCCTAAAACTAAAGATAAAATTAATTTATTATAGGCATTTTAAGTCAAGTTTAGTTTTGTATAGTATTCGAAACCTTTCCAGATCCAACTGAACCAACAATTAGGTACAGTTTATTGAGTGATACATTAAGATTGACATCTTGCAAAATTTTATTGCTCGAATCTTCCTTCCAAGATGCAGTAACTTCTTTTATCGCGATACTTGTATCACACCTTTCAGATGCAATTTCTTTGACCATTGATTTAACCTCATCGAGAAGCATAAAATCCTAAAAGAATGAATCTCAAAATATGATAGATTCAGAAAAGTTGAAGGATAAATTTGATTTACCTGAATTCGATTTATCGAAACATTTACATCAGCTAAACCTCTAATAGCATTAGTGAACATAATTGACATCGACAGGGCCAAGTTGGAAAAATACTGAGACAATGAAAGAATTGTGATGGCTGATATCGTTCCGAATTGTAGTGTGTAAACCAAAATTGTAAAAAACACAGACAAACGATTGGAAACATTCATAAAAGATACCAATATAGAAGCTACATAAGCTATTTTTCTATAAAGTTTGATTTCTCGTCTGAAAAGTATGAAGAATTTTTGATAATTCTTAAAATATGTAATATTTAATAAAGTGTATTTTAACGATTTTTCTAAATGATTTAAATTTGAGTACGCATTTAGTATTACCATAAACCTTGTACAATAAATTTATTATTATATTTCAATGGAATTTGATTCAAAGTGTGTATGAAATTTAAAACTGAATTCATATGATGAATATAATTAACTATTTATATTCTTTTTATATTCTTCCATTGAAACAAGTTTAAAGCTTTCATATGATTTGTCAAAATTTAAATATTTTACTATTTTACAATAATGAAAGTTATCTCGAAAGTTATACTATTCGAAAGATTTAAAAAAATCATAAAGCACTTTGGATTAAATTTAATAGACATTAATATACCTTCTGTATAGATGTACAAGCTTTCCAAAAGGTTTTTCCCAGACAAACATCTTTATCGTACGAATCCCATTGATTACTTCGGTTACTAATAAAATTCTTTGGTCCATTATAGCAGTTAGCTTCAAACGTAACTTAGACTGTATTCTATAACACAAAGCTGAAATTTTATTTATAATCATTAAGAGTTTTTCATTGCAAACAAAAGCATGTTTGAATTACATACTTAATTTTTATGTACGAAATTGCATTTGAATTCGTGTATATTATTCGAAGTATTATATATTATTTCATTTTACTAATGGCGAAGTTCTAGTTTAAATTAATTTAAATTCAAATTTAAATGTTTTTGAAAAAGCATTGCGAAATTTCTTTCATAATAAGTACCTTGTAAGGGAAGAGTTTGAAGGATCATTAAGAAAACGCCAACGAAAGCCACAACGCCGACGTATCGATACAATAAATAAGTAGTGATGATCAGTTCAATTGGTGAGAATGCGATATAGAGAAAACGCGAGGATAGATACTCGAACTTTCCTACATCATTGGACAATAAATTAATAATCGCTCTTCCGGTGGTGCCGCTTGCCGATGCATAGGGTAATCGAATCATCTGAAATTCATTGTGCTGCATTTAAAAATCTTGGAAATCTCAATATTAGTTAAATAAATTTTATCAATTATTAAAAATAAAATACACTTGAGTGAACTAACTTTAAGGTAATTAGTCTCACTAAAGATATTCCTTTGAAACTATACATTCAAAAAATTTTGTAGTAAAAATATAACAGCTCAGTATTTTTAACTCAATAGACGAATTCAACAAACTTTTAACTTTAAGATCCTACCGTGAGGATAGCAATTGACAATTGAAAATAAATACCTCAATGAAACCGAAATCTTCTAATCCACGTACTCTATAAAAAACAGCATTTAATAAATAGTAACTATTTAAACAGTAAAAACATAAACTATAAATCACATTGATTCAGGGACATCAATTTTAATACTATTAAAAATAAGTCTTTCAATCATAAAGTAGTAAATCGATGCTTCTTACAAAAACAATCCATTTTCATTTCTCCAAAAACTTTATAGCTCTCTATTAGACTTTAAAACACAGTGACATATTCTTCTTGATCCCCTAGAAGTGAGCATACGGTCCCAGATACTTCTCTAATCAAATAACAACATTCAATGCTGGTCACAACCGCGTGTGCCTGCAGGCACGCTTGGGACCTATAATGAAAGAATTTGCCAGCAGTGATAGTTCAGGCCGATTCTGGCTGAATACTGTATGCCAGTAAATTATTTTTCGGTGCTGAACTAATAAAGGGATTATATCGTTTTGATAAGAATGGACCAGTAAAATGAATCGACGCTGGCCCGATAAACGTCTCAGAGTCGGTGTAATACTTTTTGCCGATATTGAAAGAAAACAAAACATCGCGAAATCGTCAAGCGTAACTTAACCTACTTTTTAGGCTAGTTTTTAACAAAATATTAATTTAACATACGATTACTAAACTTACGTGAAATTTTCGGCCGCGCGATAGTAATCTGTAGTTATGATTATTACACTAAACTTTGAGTAAAGTGTCTCGCGTGTGCCTAAAAATGTATATTTCTTGTACAATTTTGAATATATCAAGAAGAAAAGTGTTGTAAGGTAGTGGAACCAGTCCTCGATCAATAACCAATTGTCGATCATTCTGATGAAATAGACAGTTTTTACACTTGTTTTTACTAATATTTTTATTTAGAAAAACGCTTTTTGTATAAAAAATATTGATGAACCAATAATCGACCATTAAAAATTTAGTCGTTTTTAGCCAAACTTCGTATAAAAAAGATTTAGATTAGTCGAACAGACTTTAAGTGCACCTCTGCTCCGTTCTTATGCGGATAGGTAATGAGAGGCAACTTTTAATCTGACATTTTCCACAATTTTACCTTGTCCCTTTTATTAGAATAAGTTTAATACGATACTTCTTTGACAACATAAGTGAAATAAAACAGTTGAAACATGATTTAATTAATTTTAGCATCATAATCTATTGTCGGTCATCAACAAATTCTTAGCAATAACTATATTTTTTAATTATATATTATACATTTTCTATCATTATAATAACTAAATTAATAACAACATTTATTTTTAGTAAAACAAGTTGAAAGAAAACTACTCGCAACAATAGATATTATGAAAACAATATTTTAGGTTAATAAGTAAGTCTAGTGCTTAATAACTGCGAAAAACTCTTTGAATGAACCTTATACTACATTACTAATTGATGTTATGAAATAATTTTATAATTTCTTGCAAATTTAATACTTTTTAGTAATGTTTTTATTAAAATACATATTCCTACCCTTACGTTTCATGTGTTAAGATTGATCGACAATTGGTTACTTTACGCATATCGATAACTGGTCTCCAGTGTCAAATAGTGATCGAGAATTGGTTCTATGAAGTTTTTATAATTGAAGTAAAATTTGAAATAAATAGATAAAAAAATATGTTCAAACCCATCGTTATTATTATAACTAAATAGTAAATTAACTGATAAAACCACATTCAAACTAATTATTTCTTTATAAACGTGTTTTTTTGAGAAAGAAATCTCGGTCTTACGTTAATTGATCGACAATTGGGTTCGCTATCTTACTGATCCGATCTTATCATCCCAGTTACATATCAGTGCTGGACCTCTAACGTTCGTAAGTACTGGTAGTATCGGCAACTAATACTCGAACAGTATTCTACCGACAGTAAATTATTCCATGGGTAACGGCTTAAAACATTATATTCGGTCAATCTATACCTTTCTGTACATGAGGGACGAGCACGCGATCCTCGCGCGCATGCCAACGCGCTGCAGTCCAACAACGCCGTGGAACAACGTGAGCGCCTGCAGGATCTGCAGCAGCAGCATGCCCGAGGCGTACAGGTAGGCCCGTGAGCTGCTGCCGCCGCTGCTGACGCCCGATGTCCTCCCGTTCGTTGTGAGCTCGATGTCCAACAGTAGCTGCTCCATCGCCAACGGCATCAGCAATCTTTCGTATGGGGTAGGAAAAGTAAGTACAACGAAGAAGAAGGCGTTTAGTGAATTCAAAGTTCCCGCCACACGGTCTCGAGAAAATTTTGATTTTAAGGGGAGGTCGTAGCCAACGCTGATTGGTAGAGAGTCAACCGAACCTACAAAATGTATACCATAAAGATAAAAAGTTGTGGGAATTTATAGTGCAAATACGCGGTTGTCCCCTCTTCTTGCCATAATAATAAATCTTAATCAAAATTAAAATGTATATTTTTAGGCAAAATTTCATAGAATAACGAAAAGTACGGCACGAGGTGAGGGATAGAAAACGGTAAGATAGCCGTCATTTTTACCGTTTCTCATTGGTCAATTATAATAATATTTCACGATAAAAATCTTTTTAAGCTATTTATAACCAAAAAAGCTGTCGTCCGCAATTCTTTACATGACAATAAATCATTATCATCTTCGACTTTAGTGTTAACACGTAAATTTTAAACGTATAACGGAAACTACAACACGAGCGAAGGTCACAATGGTAAACTCCGGCCTTCCCTTAATGGTGCCAACGGCCATGTCGAATGTTGAGAAATTGCAACGAATATGAATGGAAGAATGGTTAGGCACTATGGCAGGTCTGTACAGAATTTCTTTATGAAAATAAGAGACTTGAAAAGAGTGCCAAACATTTAGCCTATATACTTGAAATTTGAGTTTTAACACTGGACCATTGAAAATTCATTTTTACATTTTGAGGATTTACTCCGAACATTTGAATAGCTTTTCAGGATTTACTCTCAATGTTAAGACTCGATATTGTAAGTAACTCTCAATCATGATCACTCCAACAGATTAAGCGTACGATATGGTAGACCGGGGGCAACCCGATTACTTAAGGAAAGCTTGTTATAAATAAAAATATATTAGCATTTTCTTGACTTTTTTACGTTTAATAATAAGTTAAAACCTTTATCTTCTGAACTTTAATAGTTTTAACCAACAGAAGAACGTAAATAAAAAAGAATCGTTTTTTCAACGGTAATCGTACAAGACCGATCACATAGATAGTACGTGAAAAAAATTCAAATATCCTTTAAATGTATATTTCTCATGCTCGTAATGTTAAATTTTAATGTGTAAAACACTATTTTGTACTAGAAAAGTCAAAACAAAGCTTTTATAAACGTTTCATTACCTCGTGAAAAATTACGGTAATCCTACGTCTTGTTCCGCTTCTCCCATTTAAATACATGCTTATCGCAATGACCCCATTTCACTATATGATTTCAAAATTAATTTGTAAAATGATAAATATCACTAGGCAAATAAAACATTTTGAATTTAAAAGCTTGAATGGTATATTTTTCTTGTCTAGTACTCACATTTTCAAATAATTAAATGAAAATATTTTAAAAATTGTATAAGAAGAGTAGCTAAAACCTATCGATGTGAATATCTTAATAAATGCTGAGAAATAAACATATAAAAGATTTCTATAAAGGTGAGAGATACATTATAAAGAATATAGAAATATTGTCACCGTTCAATAAACTTAATATTTCTTAAAATTAAGTGATCGGTTAGACCCACCCGATTTGTTTTCCCCGTTCTCCCCTAAATGTCTTTTAAATGTTCAGACCTTATTGGATACTTATTTTTTTAAATTTCACTTGAATAAAGTATTGCTTAACAACACTCTACTGTAACCTTCGAAGTATCATGAATAACCTTTAGTTAAAAAACTGATTATACTCATATTTGGCATGGAAAAATAGTTTGAAAATTTCTTAACATAACATGTTGTAGATGCATTCACATAAAATAACTAGTTGACTACTTTCGTAATAGAATAATCTATTGCGATGCATAGTTTTCATCAAAAGCATAACAATTTGAAGAGATTCAAAGAAATGCCTACAACAAACTACATTTTTAGATATTAATTTACGTAATATTAACATACATTGTAGCGATGTAAGTAGTTAGAAGTACCGCATACTTCAAATACGACAATCCATATGTTTTTATAATGGCACTCCACAAATTCGGTATTTTGCTCTTCGCTTTCGCATTGTCCAACTCTCTATACCAATTTCTGCAAAAATAATCGACGTTTTTTATATCTAATAATTCTAGAATATTCCTAATTTATTGAAGGAAAATTATATTTACTGTTCCAAAGTATCGGTAAGGGGCTCGCTAAGATCTTCCGACAAGGCTTCGTGAAGATCAGTCGCCTGGATGCTGTGTGTTCTTCCATACCAGAATAAATCTTTAAGCCACCTGTATCCAAATTCTTAACTTTAAAAAAAATATGCTAAGTTATAGAGAAGGCATACGAACTCGCCTTTTATTAGTAAAATAAGTTTTTTTTATAAAGTATAATGCTTTCGAGAACATTTTACTTAAGATCGGGAGGTAGGGATCATAAAAACGTATATTTTCTTACATGAAAGTATGTGGGAAGTTGAAAGAAGAGAAAATAACATAATTTGTACATGGCCTCTTATCATCGTTTTGACATGTTTCTTTGCGATTGTTTTTACAAAAATATTGCCAACGTGATTCACTCGACGTGGGAAATTTCTGGTCGAATGCGTTTGAAATCCTTCGTTGAGCTTAGCGAAAGCGTGCTTTCGATCCAAAGAGACCCAATGAAATTGCAGTATTTCAAAAAAATTCAAACGCATTCAATCAAAAATTGCCCACGTCGAGTATACATACCCTGTTAAAAAAACGCTATGCTTTTAAAAGAGATTTTAATTTATTAAGATTTCCCTATTTCGGAAATAAAATATTATTTGAAATACTATTCACTTAGTATACTAAATTTTAATTTTGCGGATATACAAAGTGTGCTGTAAATTATTAAAACAGATTTATAACTACAATTAATAGTAATTCTACATTATATATCTACAAATCTGAACCTATGGTAAATAAACTATGGCATAGTAGAAAATTTACTAAAAAAAATTTACATTCACTAGTGTGAAGTTTAGAAAAAAATA
The DNA here is from genome assembly GCA_949152435.1 of Gastracanthus pulcherrimus. Lineage (NCBI taxonomy): Eukaryota > Metazoa > Arthropoda > Insecta > Hymenoptera > Pteromalidae > Gastracanthus > Gastracanthus pulcherrimus. The sequence continues at coordinate 176,832,492 of OX424576.1, forward strand.
GCACACTTTGAATATTTGTAAGTCAAATAAAAATACTACATTCAGAATAATAATTAGTAACAAGCCGTAGACGAGTAAAAATGCACGTCGAATGCAAACAATTAGTTTACTGAATGTTTTGGTAATTTGCAGTTAATGATAAGTACTTGTGATACGGCGATAAAATTTAATCTATAACATTCACATTACTGTTATCTCGCTAAATGATTCAATAAGTATTTCTAATTGCATCAATTGGAATTATTTCGTGATAATCGTCGTGATGTATAATTATAGTAACCGATATTTGATTGAATTAAATCAAGATGGAGCTACAGAAATGACTAACTCTCAATCTTTTTATTCAGTATTCTGCACTTTTACTAGTTAGAGAATGGACCTGCCAATGAAGATTAAAATGGGAATAATAATACCACAACCTCCGTAGTTATTAAAAAGATGTCACTAATCTCACTCAAGAATTTACTTAGAATAGTACGATAACCGTAATAGTATACCAGGGAGCATATGAAACTCAAAATAAAAAGACTCACTCATATACGCGCACACATATACACGCTGCATATTCTGACAACGTCAAAATAACTGTTTTTAAGTTAAAACCTCATAAGTTAAGTATTTCTAATAAATGACAGCATTTTTATTGAAATTTTTATTTGTATTCGGTAAGAACTAGTATTTATTGAAAATGTATATTAATATAGAGAAAAATAATTTAAAAAAATGCATTTGTGGGTAAAAAGTAAATTTGCCGAAAAAAGTAGATTGGCAGGAATTATATAAAGGTAAGGTCAATAAAGTGGCCATTACGGATGAGTTGAGAATAAAATAATTTTTGTCACACGAAAACGTGTTTCTTTCATGCGGTTTAACCACATAGCGGTACTAAAGTGGCCTCTTTCTGATCAGCGGGCGAAAGAAATATCAGCGGGAAATAATTTACTTTATACCACTCTAACCTCAAAATCATAACTTCAATATGATTATTCGGCTCTCGTGATATAAAATACGATTCGAAGCTGGTGCGTAAGAAGATTTTGACCTCATGCGACCTTTCTCACGAGCGAAGCGAGTGAGAAAAAAGTCACATGAGCTAAATAATTACCTTCCGCACCCGTGTCGAAATGTACTATTACGCCCGCTACGGCGGATGTAAAGTACATTTTCGAAAATAACCTCTAAGAGGGTTTAGACCCACCTAAGCATGTGATATCATCCGGATGATACCACATGTTTAAGGGTCGTGACATTATCGTTTGATTTTGCGTGTGTTTGCACCGTGTCGAAGAATGGCCAAATTTACTTCCGCTTTATAGGCATAAAAAAATACTTTATCCTGACATATGTGACAAAAAATACGGTGTGCACCATGGGGAAGAGGACTGTTTCGCCCTTGTGTGTTTGTAATACTCGTCTTCAGCTCGCAATACGCACTCGCCTTCGACTCGTGCTTGTCTGCCTACGACTCGTATTGCAAACCTCACACGCAGGCGAAAAAAGCCTACTTCTCCACCTGCTTGGTACACGTGGTACATATACTATTATTGAAACAACGTTTCCTCTTTAAGAAAGGAAAATCCAGGTAGAAATGCAGCTGGAAATGCGACTGGATTATTCAGTACGATAATCTTCTAATGGTTTTTATACTGAATCATTTTTGTTCTTAGAATTGTTTAATAATATTATAAGTATTATAAGTATAATATAAAAGAAAGTTAGAAACAGAAGTAAAGGTTTCGTACTCACCAAAAGCATAATTTGCTGATGATGTTGGCAGTAAGTTTTGGACTCGGTCTGCCGCATTTTTTAGCTTCATCCATCACTTTGTGAGTAAGGCGGGTCAACCTAATAACGCGACCCAACACTTATGTCCCAGCTTTTACGTAGATTAACCACTAAATATATTGTGAATTATTTTATAACTTTAGGCGAATAATTATGTACCTACAGCGTAAACTGACGAGTCAACTAGTATCTTCGGCCACTACATTAAAATGAATCGTTGTCAGTTCGACAGGACTCAGAAGATAAGTTAATTCAGTTCCAGCAGAAACAAACATTAATTGAAACGGATACAACCATATAATTGACGCTTAGTAGCTTATTGGCCTGATAGAAGTTAACTTCAATAAATCTTCAAATCTGGTACTTTGAGATTATTATGTGTTGAACTTCCTCTTGGAATGGACAAGTCACCAATTTTTAAAGCCAAAAAACAAAATTGCCCATTCTGACATGATCTCTGGAATCAGCTCTTCATAAAACAGTTTACAGTATACTCATACATCCGGATAATAAATGAGTTAAGTGAGTCAGCTCGATTTCTAGAACTGATTTTTGATTACAGACTTACTTTTACACCACACAAATTATAAAAAACTGTATGTAAAACTCCGAAGAAAACGGCCTTGGGAACGGCTCCAGATTCAGTAATTGTACGGACTCGATTATTATTTAAGTTGACTGTAAATTAGAATGTAAGAAAGATTCAAAATAATGTAACGGTAGAAGAGACAAAAGTTATTAATAAGCGAGGTTTCGAGAGACCGATAACGCCAGCAAAAGTCACTGTACAACATAAAGGAGTCACCGAGCGATCATATAAATAATCCACTCGTAAGTTCGACAAATTTGCTTTCGCGATTAGTGTAGTTACACGTATCTTAAAAGCCAGATAAAGCGAATGAAGAAATATTTTCTCAAGTGTAACCATTTATTAAGTTAATTGGGTGGAACTCTAAATAACGAAGAAACAAATTTACGAATAAATAAAACTTCGAACTTCAAAATAACGAAAAATTAAAATTACGAATTGCAAAACTATAAATGAACAAACTTAAACAACGACAAATTTTAATAACGAAAAACGTAATTACAAAACATAATACTGCGAAGATCAAAATTACGACTTGTAAAATTCTGATGAACAAAACTCCGAAAAATAAAAACCGAACAATGATTTTAAATGGTCGATTTTTATTTTTCGGAATTCTAATCGTCTTAATTTTACAATTCGTAATTTTGATGTTTCGTTGCTTAAACTTTCGTAGTTTTAAATTCGTAATTTTGTTTTTCTATTTTTTGTTCTTAAAGTTTCGGAATTTCAACTTTCTATATTTTTATAATTGGTGTTTTTAATTTTTGATTATTTTGATGTTTGAAGTTTTATTTATACATAATTTTGCTTTTTCGTTATTTAGAGTTCCATTAAGTTAATTTGCAACTAGCAAAATACTCAACATACGTATTCAGTTGTACTTATTTAAGAAAAATGACCTCTTTTTGCGTTTTTAAAGAAAAAGTATTTTTCTTTAATTTCATTATACGGGCAGGATTGCCCTTTTAATCAAAAATATTATTTTGATAGAAAATTTGTATTGCCATTTTTATACGCAAAAATATATTATATTCTTATATACGCAAATCGAACACAGAATACCTAGTAGAAAGTGCGTGAAGTTGCAGTGCTATTAATAGATAACAGATCTATTGAGTAATGTATTCTTATTCGACACCAATGATTTCAGTGAGTTTTTATTTTTTGCAGTGAACTTTACAGTAATAGCTTGTTTAGTATAGGGATATAAGCTTATTGTTTTATTGTTAGTATGATCCATAGGCATCCTAGATATTTAAGGTTGTATAATTTATACAAATTTTATTTAATCTACATTTCGAAAATTATAAGAATGAATAAAACGATATTTCAATTATTCATTAATATAAATTAATATATAAATAATTCTTGTAAATTTGCATGTCATAAGATTCATTGCTTTCTGAAAAAAAAAACAAAATATCAAAAAATGCGTTTATTTATTGAATATCGATAACTTGGGATTTTTATATTTTGCATTAAGCTTAACATGTTATAGAAGTTAATTATGAAACTCCCATGCAAATTTGCTTTATATAAAGTTACATATTTTGTTAAAACCACCATTAATGTATATAACCCAATGAATATCGACCGATAGTAATAAATTATTATTTCTTATTTCTCAAGATTATAAAGACGAAAGTGTACGTGATCAAGAAATTCCGTGCTGTGGCGGGAAAACTTAGTTTTCGAAAGCGTGTTCTCGAGCGCGTTGTTTTCTATGCGGCAAATCTGAGGGTTTTCAAATGAAGTAATAGGTAGGGATTGAAAAAATCCAGAAATGAAGAAATTTCTTCATAATTAAACGCGAGAGGAGGGCAAGACAGTATGGTAAAAAATAGCCGTCTATTCCTACAGGAAAGAACGTGAATACTTCAGGCTGAGTCATGTTAATTCTCCAAATTGTCGATTGTATCGACCCCATGTGCGATCTTGGATACCCTACATACTCAGCTTGGGATTTTACCAATCCAGCGGATTTCGATAATTCTTCCAGCTACATATAACTATGTATTAGTTGAAAAATGAAAAACAATCTATTTGTTTGCTTTCATATATTCATCATATTTTAAAGTCAATGTTATTGTTATCTTTCATCGCTTTCCAACAAATTTAAGCAGATACACGTGTGTGATGAAAAAAGATTAGGTTGTTTGGGCTCAATCTTAGATTGGAATTTCTACAAACCGACCTAGTAACATTAATAGGAATCAACATGTTGCGTACCCAAATTACTGTCATGTAAATATTACGAGATATTTTTTTCCGTGTAGATAGGTACAGAGATTAAACGACCGAAAGATAAATATACTTCTTTATTACCATATAATGCATTGCTCTAGCAGCAGCAGAAAAACACGGACAAATTTTAATAAAAACTTTTACGTATTCTCATTTTTATTAAGAATATTTAAGACGAATAATTTTATGTTTTGGCTATATGTAGATTACTAAAGATTATATCACAACCCCAGAGCATATAGCATAATAATATGACAACTAAAAATTTTTCATTTTCGGGATATTAAGGTTTAGATATAATTTAACCTATCGGGAGGAACAAGTGTATCTAGTGCAATATAATATACTTATAATAAGTAAGCATTCTCAAATAAATTTGAAGCAAAAAATAGCCACTCAAAATTTTTTTAATACTAGGATCACAAGCGCGCGAGGTGCGCACAATTTCAATCATTCACGATATTAATATCAATATAAATTACAGTAAATAGATATTAATATTCATTTTGTATCAAAAATCATATATAAACATTATTTATAATATACAAATATTGATTATGCATGTAATTATATGGTTTTAATATTATTATCAAGCAATATTATTACATAAATATGATTAAGTAAAAACGACAAATAATTTTTAACTAAAAAATGGAGTTAAAAATTACCATAGATTTTATCATATTTCCTTACTTGATTTATTTTGAGCTAACCGTTATAAATAAATTTACATTTTAATAGTTGATTTACTAAAAATGATTCGCACTTTGTTTTCCAGTGTCCATCGTAATTATGCTTTTCACGTGTAAAGTAATATTAGAGATAAAATAAAACTTTAAATAATTACTATATTAAACGCATTTAATAGTGTAGATTATATATTAATCGCTAAATTTGTTGTGCTTTTCAAAAACTATTTATCATAAGTGAATACTATTTACCATAGGCTCGTGGATAGCGGGATAAATTGGTAAAGAAGTGAGTGGATAGTGGGATAAGTGGATAGTGGGATGTATGGATAGTGGAAAAGTTGGGTATAGAACTGCGTGGATAGTAGAATAAGTGGATAGAGGAGTGCACGGACAGTACGATACCTAGATAGAAGTGCATTGATGATAGAGTGCGTGAATAGTAGTGTGCCTGGTAGCATGGTCGATGTGCATAAATATAATTACAAATAATACTTGTGATCGTTTTTTATAGAGTACGCATTATTATTTTCTCTCTCTCTCTCTCTCTCTCTCTCTCTCTCTCTCTCTCTCTCTCTCTCTCTCTCTCACACACACACACACACACACACTCTACCAAGATTAATTTAAAATATTAAACATAAACATAAAAAAAATTCGCGACCTTAAATTAAAAATTAACTATTAGATTATGCATGAACAGGTCCAATTACTTTGGGCCAAACAAATTGGTTCTATTTAGGATTTGAAAGGATTCAGGCATATTTTTTAAGCATTTTGCAACAAAAAATGTAGTTATATTTTTTTCGTAATTTACTTTTGATAATCGACAACTGAGTACATCTCTGGCAGCATGGAAACACTACTACACATGCCTGCGTGCACGAAGTCACTACTGTGCATGCCCGTATGTACAAAGTTACTACTACACATGCCTGTGCGCACGAAGTCACTACTGAACATGCTAGCATGAACGAAGTTACTACTGATGCACGAAGTTACTACTGCGCACACCTGTGTATATGAAGTAACTACTGCGTACATCTGCGTGTGCGCATGAGCAAGAAGGCACAACAGCACCTGTCTGCCCCTCTTTATACCTACCTCACTCCATACTTCTCAATAACAATGCCGGAGTGTATGCGATTCCGCAGGTTTTCTTTATCTTCACCATTCTACTCCCCTCCTATGACCCCCACAACCCACTTTTATGCTTACAGTATATATCCTGTCTTCCATCCAAAATCCTTCCATTCCCTCTTTCTTTCTCTTTGATATATACAGATATGTACTAACACTGTTGAAAAAAGTTACGTAACTTTGTGATGTAACTTTATTACATATCATCCGAATAATACTTCCACGTGTATTTCACAATAATTTTTATTCCCACGGCCCTCTACTTCCCCCATCATGTACCACACTCCATTGTTGTAACGATGCACGGGCGATACATCAAGTCAGCCGTTCACGACAACACCCTACACTGCATTGCGCGAATATCGAGCATGAGTGACTGACAAATGTGCGTTACATCAATTAATATAGAGTGGGGCGACATGACTGTGTAATATGTCATGCCCGCCCCATCGCACTCACCTCTATTCTCTCTCTCAGAAAGCGCAGAAAAGAACATACGTATATTCGAAGTGTGTTAGAATCACGGTCATATATCAGGAATTCCACAAGAAATCTGCACTTAGACGGTTCAAAAAATAATAAAAAGAAAGTTGAGGCAGACTTCCTCAATTATTTTCATCTTGTCCTATAGGTCATATAATATATGTGAAAAATGTCCAACACGCAAAATAGACAATGTCATTTTTTTAAAACGTATATCAATTTGTTTTATGGGAATTTAACATGGGAATTATGGACTAAAAACGATCATCATTGATATAAGAATTACTTGGCTTTTGAGAGTGAAAACAATTTTTTCACCCAATAGAATATAAAGTAAAAAAAAGCTTTAACTTGAGACGTAAAAATATTAACGATATCGCGTTTAATCAGATTAACAATATCAAAAGTTATAAACGATTAAAGGTCTTTTAAACGTATTCCGGTCCTACGCGGACACGCGCATGGGCGCCTCTGAGGCACCAAATTCACGTAAAAAGTGTTAGCAAGGATTTCTAACAGTTCTAAAATACTAAAAACGTTTGGAGTAACTTTTTTATCAGTAATGAACATTTGTTTAATGTTTTTTCGACTTTGTAAATAGTTTTTCTTTTAATTTGTTAATACAAGAAATTCTGATTAATTTAAAAAAAAAACTTCTTGTAGTTTTATTTGAAGCTAAATAACATTTCTGAAGAATACATAAAAGTTCGAATATGAAAAACAAAAAAATTCTACTCAGAAAATGCCCTTTGGAAAAAGTGTGGTGTGTCGAAGGAACCATTGGCGCACATGCTTCCGGGATAAAGGTGAGTATTAAAATATAAATTTTCAGGAACTCAAAGTCTCTTGGTGATGGTCAAGTCTTCGTTGAAAGCCTGAAATGATGAAATGATAGTATTTATTATACTGATTCATAAACAATTGAGGTGAGAGAATTGCGACATTTGCAACACTAATTATTCGTATCATGTACATTTTGTTATGTGCATTAGTATAATTTAAAAAGAATTTTATAAAATTTTTGTGATCATTTATAAAATAACGTGCATTACGCAATTCTAATCTGAAGCTAACATGAATAAAATTATCAACATTATATTAAAAAACAGCATGGAACATCGAAAGTTTGGTTAAACTGTATCATATATTTAAAGGCACGATAAACATATTTATATTCATCAAAATGTCAGTTTACTTTTAACTTAAATACCAATGAAAACCTTTTTTTTTTGCTTTGATACACTTAATTTTACTAAAAGGAACACGTGAAAGCAAAAATACAATTTAAAATTTTTGTATTCGACGGAGCCTACCTGCTCAGCTATCATTTTGAGATCTTCAGACATGGAATTGCCAGTCTGATGCACCATTTTTGAGAAATAGCTATCTGTCCGCTTCAACAAATAGTGAGAATGGTCGAACTCGACGACCTCGCCGTGATCCATCACCAGTACCCTATCGCTGTCCATTATTGTGTTCAGTCGATGAGCTATCGTTAGTACAGTACAGTTCTTGAACACACTCCTAATAGTTTTCTGAATGAGCTTATCGGTCGCAGGGTCGACGTTCGCAGTAGCCTCGTCCAGAATCAAAATCTTATTTCTCTTAACAATAGCTCGGGCCAGACAGAGTAGCTGACGTTGGCCAGCGCTCAAATTGTCTCCCCCTCGAACAATGGTACAATCCAGCGAATCGAAAGTCCTGTTGAACTCGACGTTTTCTAGAGCTGACCATAGCGAAGCGTCGTCAAACTCGTGGCCAGGATCAAGATTGTCTCTCAAAGTTGCCGAGAATAGAATGAGTTCTTGCGGTATAATGGAAATGTGACTACGCAAATCAGAGAGACTGATTTTCTTGGTGTCGATTCCGTCTATCAATAGCGAACCATCGATTCTCGCAAATCTGAAGAGAGCAGCTATCAAAGATGACTTTCCAGCACCAGTGCGACCGACTATCCCAACCTATAAACACATTTTTTTGATATTAGAATTATGGATATTTTCAAGTTTCTTACGAAAAATTAATAATAAATAGAATTAATAAACGATTGTTTAGATTAAACGACTCAGTAGAAAACAGCTATTCAGATAAATTTGAGGTAGATATCTAGGGGGATATATATTTTATACATAATCCATAAAAAGTAATTAATTAATTAATTAATTTATGTCCTTAGGAACTCATGTTTTTGGATTAATTTATTCGAATGATTGATCATTTACTACCATTCGCCTAACTATCTGAGATTTGTTAGGTTCATGTATGCATGCATATGGGCTTACATGGACTCACTAGAAATGTGAAGAATTGCATTTTGTCCCAGATATGGTAGCTGGATTCATGAGACAAGCACTATACCATGCAAGACTTTATGCATGCTTACAAGAGCCCAACATATTTCAGAGTGTTAGGAAAATAGTAGTTCTTGGTTGTACAAGAAGTGATTGACAAGACAAAACCGAGCCACCCTCTACAAACTATTAATTAAAGTCCATGCAAATAAAATAATAAAGCGATATAATATAACCCATGCAAAAGTGTATTCAGAAAACGCTAAAATTCGAGACCAACTTGATTGCAAAACCAAGACCTCACCGTCACATATCAGAGGTTTGAAATTCAGATACGAGATGACTCGATAATAATCAAGAGCTCATAGCAGAAAGAACAAGAATCCAGACATGCGATTTGTTATGAATAGAATCCGTTAGCAAATGCAAAAGGCTTTCAAAATATTGGTATATGTATAAATGCGATTACGTTCTCAGATGTCTTTGCGACGGCGACTGTTGGCGCTCGAAAGCGGCTCATTCGAGCTCAGAATGAATGACACATACGTCAGATTGATTCGGGACTTCATACGGATTGGTTGCTATGAAGGGCTTTATAATATTCGGCATATAAATAGTGAATTTCATCGTAGAATGTTATTAATTATTTATATCCATTTCCTTATATTTATATTGTACCGAACACGATGATTGCACAGTTGATGGAGCAAGCAAATAAGACGACAGCTCTTAATCTCAAATACAAGCTTGAGCGCTTCGCATAACAGAGCATGATCATCGAGATACACAAGACACTTCCAACCGAGACCACACAAAATCGGCTGCACTCACACAACCCATACTATAGGCAGTCGCCATAGAATCTCTCGATCCGGTAAAGGCAGCAGTAAGGACGAGACCGAACTTCGCTCATCGTAATTGGACACATTAAATTGGGGATTAAGTCGCATCGGTATGAGGCATAAATAATTAAAACGAAAACCTCATATATGACGAAACAAATAAACATGAGAGAAAGGTGGGAGATTATAATTGAGCAAGAGTAACAACCAAGCGCGAAACAAAGTTAATTTAAATCATCGAGATACACTAAACCAGTGCTACTAGCGTAACATCCAGTAACAACAACGATCAACTATAAGGTAAAACAAATATAATAAACCAAGCATACAAACCCAGCGCCACCAGCAGAAATCGACAATTACAACATGTACAAACGAGTGCAAATAAAATAAGCCATCGCAGTCACACGAAACAATAACACATTCTACACCATAAACTCCCTATAACGCAGTCAAATAGAGCTTAAATCTTTAAGTTAGAGTAGTTACAATATTAATGTTTGCACTAATTGACTTGTGCTTCAGAAAGAAAATTAATTTAGTTTCACTTGAAACATTTGTTACCATATGTCCACCTAAATCCGGCTCGGAGGACCAATATTTACGCAAAAGAAATCTAGATATCTTTCAAACTAGCTATTTTTCCCGGGAAATGTATCTTACCTTCATTCCAGGATCAACCTTAAAATTGAGATTCTTCAAAACTGGTACCTCATCCTCGGTATACGTCAAATAAAGACGGTCGAATTTCACTTCACCCCTATCCGGCCAATTCTTTGGCTTCATATCGACCACGGCGTCACTTTCCTCCTCCCGTTTCAGCTCCATGAACTGAAATATCCTCTCCGCACTGGTCATCTGATTGATGGTCTCGGCAACCTGCTTTATCGACTATACTGCAGTATCAATACCACGCTGTACAGCTGCACCAGCGCCAAACCAATATCGCCCTCAAATGTGTCGCTGCTCCTGAGCGCAAGGCTGCTGTAGGCCACGAACGTCCACAAAAGGTACGTCGTTATATTCAGCCAGAGGGTGAAGGCCATTCCGAGCACGAGGCTCAGAGAGTGCGCAGCGGTGTGCTCGTCCTGGAGCAAATCGAAAGCTCGGATGGCCAGGTCTTGGGATCCACAAGAGCGGATGGTTAGGAGACCCGTGAGCGATGACGCAGCGAGAGATAGGACTGGACTTTTCGCTGAAAGTAAAATAGTCAAATCTTGTAACGAATAATACTTAAAATATTATCGTAATACACTGAGAGAAAGGATTCTTAACACTATGAACACAAGTTGTTAACTGTAAGAACGTACGACTTTGTAAAAGGCCAAATGTGCAATACACTTGTGTGTTAACAGTGACGACACAGGTCTCGAATAGTTTACATCAAATATCTAACGACTTGATAGTTAAAAATGTATACTTTACAGTAACATTATCTCATTAAATGTTACGAGTAGAACTATATAAGTAAATCTTTTTCTCAGTGCAAAATTCCTGCGGAGGGTTTATAATAGTGTTACCATTGCCTTCTAGTCGTTTTACCTCTTGACCAGTGGATATATAAAGCTTACTGATTTTGAAATAGCAATATACCATGACGAGCGCTGGAAAAACATTCCACCAGTTGACTATAAATACTGGTAGAGTAACCGCGATACAAAGTGATATATTATCTACCCCTTCAAATATTGCTTTAGGCAATGTGTCATCTATAGCTCCTGTATCTTTTGAAAAACGATTTAAAATCCGACCTATGAAATAATAAGTTTCATTGCATTTCTGTCAATGTTCTCTTTAACAAATGAGATATAAATATCGACTATCCTACCAGAAGGATTAACTTCGAAAAAACGCAATGGCGTTTTCATTAATCGATCAAACATTTTGTTGTGTAATTTTTCACTGGCATTAAGCATAACTTTGTATGACCCAATATTTTTTAGAATCGACGTAATGATAATTGCAGCAACCAAACCTCCGCAAATAAACAAAGACATCTCAGTGTATGAAAAGTACATTGGCTGACTGTTTGTAACGTACGTAATATTGCTAGCATTGTCCATGTTGTCGAAACTTTTTCTTGCTTGGATAGTCCTGAAAAATCAATAATTTAAAGGTGTAAAGGTGATAGTTTTGATAGTATTTCGTAGTTAATTTTCGATTAGTGAACTTACCAATGTACTAGCCAATAATCAAATCCAGCAATCGACAATACTCCTAGAATAAAGCACAATATCAGGAAGAACAGAGTGGCGTAAGAACCACCAGCTCCAATGTACTTCCAATATAACGATATCGGGACGAATCCTTTAGCCAAGAGTTCTTCGATTCTTTGGGCAGGTTTTCTTGACCATCATCAATCTCAGATATATTTGACACAACATTTAAATTATCGCTTTCGCTCGTGTCCTTTTCGTTCGGTGCTGGCTTTTCTGGATTTACGTTTGATGGTAAATGGTGAATATACTTTTCGTTCTTTTGAAAATCCGAATAAGAACCTTGAAACTCAATTTTTTCCTAAAATTATTAGAAACTGTAAACTTACAATAAAATTTATTACGATTCAAGTATGCTAGACGTTCAATATCATTTCGATTTTTACGTGATCAAGTAAGATAATCGTATCGGCCATTTTCAAGTGTTGAAAATGATGCGTGACTAGAATTCGCGTTTTTCCTTTCAGTAATCCATTGATGCAGTCTTCAAATAAACTTTTAGCAACGTGTGTGTCCACTGCTGATAAAGGATCATCGAATAAATATATGTCGGCGTCTATGTAAACTGCTCTATAAAAATGTGTAAATATTAAAGTACCTATTGTTACAAAACCTAAAATCAAGAATTATTAAATTAACCAACATAGGGACTTATTAACATTAAATGGGCATCCTGTAAAAATATACATATAGATTTTCACATTTAAATCTGTATGGGTTCTGTATGGAAATCCATCCAAATGCGCTATATGGATTACTATAAAAAAGAGTATGGAAATATACGTGGAATCTATTTATAAATTCATATAGAAATCTATATAAAAATTCATATAGAAATTTATATAAAAATTCATATGGAAATCTATATAAAAATTCATATGGAAATCTATTTGAAATCGATATATGAATTTCTCTGCGGATATTTATATGGATTATTTATGGAAGTTTTTACGAAATCCTTATAAATATTTACATGCCTAATTCAAACACATTTCCAAAAGGTCTGTCATATATAAATATATATGGGTATTTTGAACAAGATTTGTAGCTTTCTTCAAATTCGACGGATTTAAGGAAATAAACAAAATACATTCTCATAATAGCCTATAATGAATAACGATATACTTAGAAAAGTGTTTTACATAAATAAAAAAACGCTTATAACTAAAAATATCAATAATGTTTACAATATTTTTAAAACGATTTTGTTTAAATGAATGCTAAAATTGATAAATAAAAAATTATTATGTTTTGTGATCGTTTCTTCAAAATATTTATATACCTTGCCATACTGACTCTGGCGCACTGACCGCCGCTGAGATTCATTCCTTTCTCTCCAACTAATGTTTGGTCGCCGTATGGCAACTGACTAAAATCTTGCAATAGCGCACAAGCTTGCGTCACCCTTCTATATTTGTCCTCGTCGAATTTTTTGCCAAAAATTATGTTGTCCCGTACCGAAGCGGCGAAGAGCCAGGACTCTTGACTCGAATAAGAGACGCGGCCACGTACAAGCACTTCGCCACTAATTGGACGTAATTCGCCCAGGATTAATTTGAGCAAACTGCTCTGCAATAGAGAAAATGTAGAATAAACAAGAATGATAGCACCTTGCTAAAAAATTCAACATGTCGCATAAGCATGCAGAATAGATAGTATAGGATCCATGTAGACCAAAAGCTCAATCTCAGACACTCATACAAAACTCATGTGGAATTCATGCGGGACCCAGAAGTGTATATCGATATATTTTTCTACTAGAATATCGCATGGGAAAGAATACGGTACATGTATGCATCATGAAACCATGAAAAATTGGAAATTTTGTATACTACATAGGTGTTATATTGTGTCACAAAGTTTCCTTGCGATTTTTCAGTAAGATACTATAGCGAAACATCACCCCCATAGGCCTCACGTAGATTATTTAGCAGGGAATTCACGTGGATGCCATATAATCCATGTGAGATCCCATGTGAAATCCAATATAGTTCCCACATGAGACGTTTGAGTAGAGTATGCATACGTTTTAATGTAAAATATTTATGTAGATTATATTGACGTATAAATGAGATAATAAACTTCAAAGGTAGGTTTTACGCTACAATAAATACATAATACTATCAAATTTATAAAAAATGTATTTTCGCTAAATAAATAAATAATTGAGAAGATAAAAGTAACTTATTATAGGCGTTTGAGGTCAAGCTTAGTATAGTATTCGAAACCTTTCCAGATCCAACTGAACCAACGATTAGGTACAATTTATTGAGTGATACATTAAGATTGACATCTTGCAAAGTATTATTGCTTGAATCTTCCTTCCAAGATGCAGTAACTTCTTTTATTGCGATACTTATATCACGCCTTTCAAATCCAATTTCTTTGACCATTGATTCAACCTCATCGAGAATCATAAAATCCTAAACAAAATATTATCTCAAAATATGATAGTTCAGAAAAATTGGAAGATAAATTTATTTACCTGAATTCGTTTCATCGAAACATTTACATCAGCTAAAGTCCTAATAGCTCTAGTGAACATAATTGACATTCACCCAGACAAGTTGTAAAAATACTGAGATAATGAAAGAATTGTGATGGCTGATATCATTTCGTAGTGCAGTGTGTAAACTAATATTGTAAAAAACGCAGACAAACGATTGGAAACATTCATAAAAGATACCAATATAGAAGCTACACAAGCTATTTTTCTATAAAGTTTGATTTCTCGTCTGAAAAGTACGTACAATTTTTAATAATTCTAAAAATACGTGATTTTTAATAAAGTGTATTTTACAGATTTTTCTAAATGTTTTAAATACTACGATTTTTCGACTAATGTACTTAAATGAGTATGCAGTTTGTATTCCAATGAACCTTGAACAATAAATTTATTATTATACTTCAATAAAATTTAAGCATTTTATTTTTTTACAGTATGGAAAGTTATACTATTCGAAACATTTGAAAGAAACATAAATCGTTTCGAATTAAGTTTATTAAATATACCTTCTGTATAGATATACAAGCTTTTCAAAAGGTTTTTCCCAAGCAAACATTTTTATCGTACGAATCCCATTGATTACTTCGGTTACTAATACAATTCTTTGGTCCATTATAGCAGTTAGCTTCAAACGTAACTTGGACTGTATTCTATAACACAAAGCTGAAATTTTATTTCCAATCATTAAAAGTTTTTCATTACAAACAAAAGCATGTTTGAATTACATACTTAATTTTTATGTACGAAATTGCATTTGAATTCGCGTATATTATTCGAAATATTATATACTATTTCATTTTATTAATTGCGAAGTTCTAATTTAACCACAGTTCGGTAAGTATTCAACCGCAAAATATTTTCGAATACTTTGCTGTTTTCTGTAAATAACGAGAAGAAACAAAGAAATATAAATTTCTAAGCTTTATACACCATGTATTAAGTGGATATACGCAATTTAAAAAAGTATCTGTCGGATGCTTTGATCGGATGCTGAGTATCCGAAAAAAGTATCCGACGGATACTTTCGTTGAATACTGAGTATCCAAAATTTTAAAAAGTCTAAAAGAGGTCTAAAATTATCCAGGCACCCTAAATATGTGGTATTATCTGGATGAAATCACATATTTAGGGTTCCTAGGAAAAATTTCGACCACTTTTCGACATTTTGAAAAAGTAAAGTATCCGAAAAAAGTATCCGACCGATACATTTTGTCGTTGAATACTTGCCGAACGCTGAGTTTAAGCGATGAGTAAGCGCACTTTTTGGTCCTACGCGAACACGCTCGTGGGCGCCTCTGTAGCGCCAAATCCAGGTAAATGGTGTTAACAAAGATTATTAACAAAACTGAAATACTAAAAACGTTTGGAGTGATTTGTTTATCAATAACAAATATTTGTTTAATGTTTTTTCGACTTTGATAATAGTTTTTTTTTATTAATTTGTTAATAAAAAAAATTTTCTTTCTAAAATTTTTGTTGGGCTTCATTTGAAGCTAAGCCTTAAAGACGCCACGCGGGTGCTTGCGGGTTGAATTAATTTTCATTTTAATTTAAATGTCTTTGAAAAAGCATTGCAAAATTACTGTCATAATAAGTACCTTGTACGGGAAAAGTTTGAAGGATCATTAAGAAAATGCCAACGAAAGCCACAACACCGACATATCGCCACAATAAGTAAGAAGTGATGATCAGTTCGATTGGAGCGACTGCGATAAAGGGCGAACTCAGGGATAGATAGCAGAAATTTGCTACATCATTGGACAATAAATTAATAATCGCTCTTCCGGTGGTGCCACTTGCCGATGCATAGGGTAATCGAATCATCTGAAATTTATAGTGCAGCACTTAAAAATCTTAGAAATCTTTATACTAGTAAAATAAATTTGACCATTTATTAAAAATAAAATGTACTTATGTGGACTAACTTAAGGTACCTACATTAACCCTCGGAAATCCACGTAGATTATTTTTAACTCAATCTCTTAACTAAACGAACTTCTAACTTAACGACCCTACTGTGAGGAGCCATTTAGCCATTTTCAATTAAAATTAAATACTTTAATAAAACAGAAAGCTTCTAATCCAAGTACTCTACGAAAAACAGCATTTAACAAATAGTAACTATTTAAATAGTAAAAACTTTTTCTATCTTAAATTAATTTCGCACAATGATTCGCAGACACAAACATTCTATTAGCCTTAACACTTTTTCGACTTTTTGATACAACCTAAAATACATCAATGTGGCTTATAATATCGTTAAAATCAATTAAAAACTTAGTAGGGGAAACTGGGGTAAAGTGAACATACGGGTAAAGTGAATCATGCTTATTATTTCTTCAATAAATTATTATTTATGCCTAATTTTAATTTTAGTGAAAGATAATTATGCAAGGATGATAATAAAAAAGTGTCACTATATAACAATTAATATTCTACGAAAGAAAAATAATTGTATTTTTCGATCTTAAAAGAAAGTTGGTTTGTCGAATTTAATATAACGATTATAAATGTTTATAATCAGTTTTATTGCTAGATTTCATTTCTAATTACTTCAAATACGTTTTACTTACTATTGCCAAGAATGCAGAGCTTTAAATGATGTTTTTCGGTTTTTGAACAAGCATTTTTAAGAATCGACGTCTCGGGGTAAAGTGAATCGGGGTAAAGTGGCCCGGACAAAAATGCGATTGCACTAATTTATACGCGGCCAGATGAAAAATTTAACAAAATATTGATCAAGGTGCGTGTTAGTATAGTATACAAAGCCTTTGTTGCAACGCATTTTGTATTTAAGCCAAAATGGGCCAAATAACCTCCATATTTAACTTTTTCGTATTTTACAGCATTTTAAAGGTTTTAAGATGTCATTTAAGTTTTATTATTAACTAAATTAACGTTTTTATCTATTCCTGTACAAAAACTAGTAAAATATTATCAAAATAATTAATTATATCCTCTAGTTCACTTTACCCCGCACTGAAAGGCCCGGGTAAAGTGAACCGGCATTTTTCAAAAATAGCTAAATAATATTAAACTTAATAAATGAGTTTTTTTAAGTTACTAGTATGTTTATTAATGTAAGAAGTTTCTTGTGCAACTTACAAAGTAATGCTTTATGTCTGAAAAATACATTATTTTCTACTTTTACAGTTACTATGTTCACTTTACCCTGATTTCCCCTACATTCTACGTTTCATTTTGTATGTATCAGCTGTAACCCCCCCCCTCTCCCATTAACCGACTTCAGATTCCACCACAAGCGATGCTGGCGCTACTTTGACCAAAGCGAATAAATCCGGAGGCCAGTTGCACATGGGTATTTTCAGGTAGTCAAAACAACAACTTATGAAAAAGAGTTATATAATAGAGAAGTATCCCTGGTTAAAAAAACTTATAAGACCGGATTGTAAAACAAACCTATATGATCTTATCCGATTTTATCTGGATATTGAAACCTATTTCATATGGTCATATCCAAATCAATACTAACTTGATTATGTCCAGATACGTGCGGATAAAACAGGATGAGATCAAAAAGTCAATCCTGTCTTGTCCGGAATTTGAAGCCGGTTTTATCAAGTCTTATCCGATATCATAAGTTTCTTTAACCAAGGATGTGAGAATCTATCCTGTTTGAATATTCATATTTATATCAAACGCATATTCATCTTATTTCTTTCTGAAAAGTTCAATATAGACATTGATTTGATTCTAACCTCTAAGGTGTTTCTCTATTTCGAGTACTTTTTGCGTTATTCTATAAATATCTCTCTAAAACGCCAGACAACCCTATTTTTGTATTGTATTAATATAAACCTTGAAAGTTAAAGATTCATTTGACACTTTAATTTAATATTCTACCAAAGTTTCCTTCAAATGCATGAATTTTTCATTTCAAATGGCCATAACTTACTTAAAATTTGTCTGTGGACTCAAGTAATCTTTATTAACAAATACAAAATAGATTTGGGTCTTAAAGTTTAAAATTACTTTTCGCTCATACCCAATTTGCCAAATCAATTGGCAGCATTTCTCTGTACTTTCGTACAATTTCTTACACTTCATAACATTTCTTCGTACTTATTTATAATTTAGTATGCATCTCTTCACCAGGGTTGGGTTATTTTTAAATTTAAAATTCACAACTTTATTATTAAAACATTATTCAGTCAATCTACCTTTCTGTACATGAGGGACGAGCAAGCGATTCTCGCGCGCATGCCGATGAGCTGCAGTTCGATATAGCCGTGGAACATTGTGAGCGACTGCAGGATCTGCAGCAGCAACATAATTGTGGCGTACAGGTAGGCCCGTGAGTTGCTGCCACTGCTACCTGTCGTACCGGTCGATGTGAGCTTAATGTCTAACAGCAGTTGTTCCATCGCCAACGGCATCAGCAACCTTTCGTACATTATGAAAATTAATAGCGAAGAAGACTATGTTTAGTGAATTCAAAGTTCCCACCTTGAGTCTTTACCGACCGAACCACTTCTAAAAAAGTCATGACCGGAAGAGGTGAAGCACTTAATAAGCCAATAAAATTGAATCATGAATATAATTAGTTGTTGCCTATTAAAGGTGCGAAAATTTGAAATATAATTTTTCTTATAATTCTATTTGATTAAAATATTATAACTTACATTTATTAATTAAACAAAATTAAACATAAAATTGAATGTTTATTAAAGAATATACTTCTGATTTAGCTTATATAATATGAAAGACTTTTATTTCAATAATATTTGGTGGATATATGTTTTATCAGAAGTAGATGTCGTTATAATCACTTCTTTCTCGCGGTCGGCTTGGGACTATGTGCTGCATGCACTATATATCAATATCAGCTGATGACAGTTCTGACTCTTAACCTTCAAACCGTAAAGAGAAAATATTTAATATAAATAATAGATGTTAAAAGTTGTTTAAATAGATAGATTCATTAGCACTTAATTAGCTTTCTCAAACTAAATTAATTGTTCCAATATGAAATTCTTTGTTGTAATAAATTAATTTCAATTTATTATATCTCTTTATAATAATAGCTGCTCAAAACGGTGGGCTTTTTATCATTGATGGTTTGTCAAAAGATAGTCTTTTATTAAAATTATACAATGTTATGTAATAATCCTTATGACAACATTTTTTCTCAGTACACAATTTATTAAAATTATATAAATATTTTAATTACTTGTAATCAGATGTTAGTACGTACATTCACTGAATTCCCAATCATTAACAATTTTTTGAACGATTTTCCATCATAGATTTCCGAGATATAACCGTTTAAACTAAATATGACTTTTTTGTGTATAACAACAGAAGATAGTAAAAGGTTGTAAAAGATAGGTAATTTTATACCCATTTTAATGCGTTTACACTAAATTTGTCGTAATATTTCTAATAAACCTTATTGGTAAAAAATGACCGCACGTTCTCAAAATATAAGCAATCAAAAAAATTTTCAAAAATCACATAACCTCAATACCTTATAAAATAAATTATCTCATGAACTTCCGAAACTACTGAACCGATTTGGATAAACTTTTAGATTAGGATAAATAAAATGAAATTTAGCCGGTACAACTAAAAAGTATAAAATAAAAATTTAAAAAAAAGAAAAACGACTTCGAAACAAACGCTCTAAAAAGTGTGAAATAATCGATAAAAAGTATATAGGATAGGTCTGACTTCAGAGGCATTATAAATGTATGTGTTTAGACCCTATCCAGTATAAGTTCTAAATCATATCCATAAGAAAGATACTATAAATCAGTTTGAAATTCGACGACGACTTCGAATATGTATTTATCGATTATCCATACGTATTATATACGCAATTCGAACACGGAAAAGTCGGAGTAGTCGCAGTGCTACTAATCGACATAAAAATCTGATATTATAAATACTGTCCATCTGTATACTTTGTATTACAGCATGGTATTATTATATTTGACATTGAATATGGTTTTATGTATATTTGCATGATAATGTTTAACCTTCTATCTGCACTAAACAAATGTAACTGTTTTGTATTTTGATATATAACTTTCTGTCATATTTTAATTGTATTTTTCACTAAAGATAATAAATATTATATATGATAAATAATATTATTTATTCACGACTTAACTATAATAGCCACTTTATTGACTTGCAAAGCGGGACTAAAGTAGCTTTTTATTCTCTCATATATTTTACTCTCAAATTGGCGGGAATAAAGTGCTTTATTCTCGCAAATACGGGAATAAAATATTTTATTTCTGCAAACGCGGGAGTAATGTACTATTAGAAATTCAAAGAACTTTGAAAATTTTTGAAAATTTTAAAATATTGTATATTTTGAAAAATTTTTAAATTATAAAATTTTGAAATTTTAGTTTCTATTAACAATAGATGAATGGGTCCCACTTTTCAAGTCAACAAAGTGACTAATACACAGTTAAGTTGTGAATAAATTTCTATATGCAATACGAGAGTAAAGTCGACCATTCCCACGGATGATTACTGCCTTCGCTTTGCTCGTGCAGTAAACCCACCCGCGGAAATAGTGTATGTTTAGTCCCTTGTTGTATAATGTACTATTTTGTGATTCTTTGCGTTAGTTAGTGCATAAAGTACTTTTCGAAATCATTTTTAGTGCTTAAACGTGATTTTACAACCGAGTAAAAATATAGTTACTTTACGCACTGCTATTGATGCATAAAATATTTTACTCACTGCTATTGATGCATAAAATATTTTACTCACTGCTATTGATGCATAAAATATTTTACTCACTGCTATTGATGCATAAAATATTTTACTCACTGGTTTACGATGTGTAAAATTACGAAGTAACTTTTTCAATATTTTTAATTTTGCGCGGTATAGTGCCGATCACTCGGCGGTCAGTTAAGACTCTCCGTACTTCATCACTGAAGGTCGCAGCTGTTTTCAAAAGAATTAGTATAAATCGAACCAATTTAGATAAAATTGAAATTTGTGTAAAAATTGATGAAATAGCACCCGTTAGGGGTGCGTAAAATTTTTTACACACTGTTCATCGGCAACTTGTGCCTAAAATCACTGTTACGCACTCTTCACGATGACTCATGCATAAAGTTAATTTTACGCTCTTGTTGCCTAATATACTATATTATTAAATTATTTTTCAATTATTCTTTTCAAGCAATTAGTGTAACTATATTCAATAAATAACCCAGCAACACCCCCGGTCCGTCGAGAATTTGTCGAGGCAGAGTTTATCTGAATGTATCCGAGAAGCATGAAAAATTCAATAATATTAATTACAACTACAGGGTAGTATTTATATTGTGCTAAATTCTTTTTTAATTTATTTATACATAAAATATGTAATTAAAAAAATATATTAATTCACACTTTTATAATTTATGATAAAATAATTAAAATTGGTTGATAAACATGAATAATTAATGAATAAAAATGTAAACCTTTGTAACGTTTTGATCAATAAAAAATAAATATTTTGAAAATTGTTACGTACGAATTAATTAAACACCACCCACCCTGAATTATTTATAATTATATACTTTTATGTACATTCGATATCAATACCTCAAATCATTTAAATGTACGAGTAGGAGAAAGAGGGGTAAGATAGACACGGGGCAAAACTGACACTTGGCTTGTTTAATGATAGCAGGCTGTGTTGAAAGTTCACTTTTTTTGTTAACACACAGATGTATAAAGTTGATGTTGGTAAAGTGAAAATAAGATTAAAATGAACCAGAATCAATTAAAAAATAAACTGACTAATTTGCCCCACTACAATGGTCTATTTTGCACCACCTAATTTATCTTGATTATTTTACATTAAGTTAAAACTAAAATTAAATAACTATAATCTAATAAGTACTAAAATGCTTATTTTCGCCCGCAAAGTAATAATGTCACCCAGCAAACTAATAAAATCGTCCAAATTTTTGTATATTAATTGTTATTTCATCAATGAAACTTTTCTCATATTAAGAATTTCGGATATTTACACTTAATATGATGGTTTTTATGTATTGGTAATTCTAAATGAGATATTAAAATATACTTTAGAAGTATTAGATCTGCTTGAAATAGGATTTATATATTTTTAGATTCAAATTGTCTATTTTACCCCGCAAACTGACTATTTTGCCCCACTCTCCCCTATGTTGTGAATACTTCTTACCTATATGGAGTTAATACTGAATAATAATAGTAAATAATAAATAGTCAACACGACGCTGTATGAATGTGTTTCACGCTCTTGAATAAGCTCTTTTGCGCAGCTTATAATAGCTGAGTTTTATCGCGGCGGCGAGAAGTTGCCGATAGCGTAGTTCCGCACGCCACCGCTAGGTGACGTCGTCCAACTTTCGGAAGAAATCGGCGAGGCAAAGGCATATAGGACCGGCTGGCAAGGCATTTGACTCCCGTGAAACTCAGTCGAATAAATTGCCACAGTAACGTCTAGAGACGACTACAGGGCTAACATCTTAAGAGGAAGGCGTATCTACTGTCCTTGACCCTTGTCTAATCACATTTTTGCTAATTACTCAAATAGTAGTTTGTTAATTGAATAACTAAGAATCGCTCCCAATTCTTACATTTTATTATGAAATATTATTATAATTGACCAATAGATGACGGTCATCTTACCGTTTCTTAACCTCATCGACGGCTTCACCTCGCGTCGTAATTTTCGTTATACGTCGAGATTTCATAAAAAATCGAACATAGTGACCTTGATAATCATTTATTAATCAGAATAGCTCCGACATCCACTTAATTAAACTGATTATTTAATTATTGTTTGGTTTTCCCTCCTCTCCATACATATCTATTCTATCTTGAGCTTGTCTCATCGGCGACAACTGTCGCTGGGCTGCTTCTCTGGAGCAGCTCTAGGCTCGTCTCTACTCTCTAGCTAGGGCGAGAGGTTACTCGAGACATAAATAATTATACAAATATAATTATATATGTATTTGAAAATGATTTATTATCATTATTATTGTTTAATTATTTACGAAATTATTTAATTTCTTTTTTTTTATTCTTCTATTTCGGCGAAGCATTTTGAAAAATATAATCCGCGTCGAATTATATTATTCAACTATGCAACATTCGAAAATGATTGTCGCGCTGAATAATATCTCTCAAAGTTATTTATATACAACTTGATAAGGGAACTGCACTTGCGTGACCTCAACCGAAAATCTGTCGAATTGAATCATCATGTTTTCCCAAAATCTAGCAGCGATCACGCGCTGATTGCATCATCATTCTATTAAATTTATTACTCTACTCTCTTAAATTCATTAAATTATATTATCCGAATGCTAGAAAATAATTTCTTGCGATAGATTAGCTGTATTTCCTAATATGGTACGGGTCGATAACGGACTGATACCGTCTGTTTTGACAATATAAAGATGGCCTCACCAGGCCATCGCGAACCAGCCTTCTGCATGAGTTAAGATGCTCACCACACCGCCGTGTCAGTCGCGATACATTTATATATTGTACGGTCAGTTGCCGAATTAACTTTTAGTTTATAAGGGCGCAAAAGGCGCTAAGCCGCTCACAACTCAAAAGTGCATTCTCTTTTCGTATCGCGAAGTAAATTTTCCTTCTAAAACTCAATCAACTGAAAAGCAGAGAGCATCGTAAAGTTACATTGACAGCCCGTCGCCTAATAAAAGTAGTCGCGCCATTACGTTATTTGCGAGTCAAATTATCAACCATATAAGCGATTGTGCGACCAACATTTGTACTAAATACCAATTGGGACCGTATATTATATTACCAACTGAGGCATTCAAATAAACTATATCAGGAGAATATATATATCGTGTCCATTTACTTCTCACACATAACGTAAGAAGTTATATATACATATTGTAGTGTATGTATAAGACATATACCAGCAGAACATCCGATGACAAAGGCGAGATGGGGAAGAAGAGAGGAGGGGAGGTCAAGTGCGGCGATCGACGACAGGATGAAGAGGCATGGACGATTTCGTGTGGAGCGACGCTCGCTCTCGCTGCTTAGCCGCTAAAGGGAAAGGACGCTTTCTTAATTAACCATCTAGTCCCTTCAACAATCCCAACATTCGCCGAGCCAGTATAAATCCAGTATAAAAGAAGAATAAAAGAAGCCAGTATAAAAGAAGAATAAAAGAAGCCAGTATAAAAGAAGAAAGAAGCAGACGTATAGTATGAAGAGGGGAATACGACGATTAGAAGAAGAACGCGACGACAAGAATGTGTGGGGACTCGCTTATTCGCGCCCTCGCGCCCCGCTCAACCGCTAGGCGGCTGCCAGTCCCTACACACTTAACATAGCTATTACTCCCGCTTTCCCGCAAGCGCACGGAAATCTCTATCAGCAGTATACAAGCCCGAATGCAAACCCCTTCCAGAGCGTCTAAGGCAGGGTTCGTCTATATCGCTTTACTGATGAGTCCAGTAGACGAACCTGGGACGAAACGTGGAGACAGAAGACTTTGTGCTTCTTTTTGAGACCTCCATAAATGTGTATATTAATGTGCGCGGGATTTGTATTGTGCGTGTATGTGTGATCTAGAGTGATGACGACCCACTACCCAGCACTTATAATGAACAGGCGTTCTAAATGAATAAAATCAGTTTCTTGTAATCCTAAACATTTTTGATTATTTTTCATTATCCCAGCCTTTCGTTACAATATATTCATATATACATATTTGGAAATCGTTCTCAAAAATTTATGAGAGAAGAGACACAGAGTCGTAAAGTTGACTAGGCTGTATAAACTCTAAATAATATATACAAAGGCGACTCGAGCGCCGAGCGACACGAGATGGAACCTTGTACTGACTCGCTTCTCGCCACCTGGAGGTGGGAGAGAAGCGCGTATGAAGATGGCAGCCTCTGCCAAGCTAGTATAGCTCCCGGCAACAGAGGCGCTGCTTTCGGCGATGAACCTGGGACGCCACATATATGCGTTTAAAACGAAAAGAAGTACACTAAAGAAGGAAACGATTAATTATAATTTAATTGATGTAGTGAGGAATAAAGTTTAGGCAACGAAATAAATGTAAATATGTAAATAAAAGGTTGGTGTATAACAGCAGAATGCGGGCTTTATGCAGAGACGGTACTGGTATGTGGAAATGAATGAGTGTGTTCTAAGTTTAATTTTAAATCCATCCTAAGTTCGGAACAGATACAAACGCTGTAAGACTGATAGCTTAATTTAAATATTAAGGTACATTGTAAAGTAAAAGTTAAGGCAATGTAAAAAAAAAGAGAAAAATGAAAAACGAGAATGTAAAATAAAGGAAAGATCCAATATGTATAATATTGGCCTGAATTTATCAGGCGAATAGACTATGCATAAGTATGAAAAGTGTATTCGATTATTCACCGTCGATTAGCTAATCGCCTAGGCTACGACACATACAACAATAAAATTGATCGTATAGTTTCTATTTTGATAAATCAAAAACAAAAATATAAATGTTTACTATTACGTTTGGAAATTGTTAGAAGGATAGCAAGAGGTATATACCGAGGAGAGTAGTAGATATATTTAGGAGTACAAGTAGATATATTTAGAATCTATTTTATTGCTGAGTAAACCAGCTTTCGTTCACGTGGAGAACCATATGAATCTCTTACTTTAGTTACAAAAACATTTAATTTTATTTTACTATTAAATTAGTGCGTAAACAAGAAATAAACAAGAAAATAATAACCTTATGATTTAAAAGTTACAAACTTACAATACTATTAAGACACATGTAAACTTTATAATGTAATATTTATTGTAATTACGTAATACTATATTTCGATAAATTTAAAAACCCATAATTAAACTTATTTAAAGGTGAGTATTAAAATATAAATTTTCAGGAACTCAAAGTCTCGTGGTGATGGTCAAGTCTTCGTAGAAAGTCTGAAATGATGAAATAGTAATATTTAATATTGGTTCATAAACAATTGAAGTGAGAGTATATTGAAATTTGTAACATTTGAATTATTCGTATTATATAAATTTTATTATGTGCTTTCGTATAATTTAAAAAGAATTCAACCTAAATTTGTTGTGAACATTTATAAAATAACTTGCATTACGCAATTCTAATCTCGAGCAACATGAATAAAATTATCAACATTATATTAAAAAACAGCATGGAACATCGAAAGTTTGGTTAAAATGTATCATCTATTTAAAGGCACGATACACGTATTTATTTTACAATATTCATCAAAATGTCATTTTACTTTTACCTTAAATATCAATGAAAACCTTTCTTTGCTTTGATACACTTAACTTTACTAAAAGAAACACGTGAAAGCAAAAATACAATTTAAAAATTTTTTTTAATTCGAATGAGCCTACCTGCTCAGCTATCATTTTGAGATCTTCAGACATGGCATTGCCAGTCTGATGCACCATTTTTGAGAAATAGCTATCTTTCCGCTTTAACAAACAGTGGGGATGGTCGAACTCGACGACCTCGCCGTGATCCATCACCAGCACCCTATCGCTGTCCATTATTGTGTTCAGTCGGTGAGCTATCGTTAGTACAGTGCAGTCCTTGAACGCAATCCTAATAGTTTTCTGAATGAGGTCGTCGGTAGCAGGGTCGACGTTCGCAGTGGCCTCGTCCAGAACCAGAATCTTGTTCCTCTTCACAATGGCACGGGCCAAGCAAAGCAGTTGTCGTTGACCAGAGCTCAAATTTCCTCCGCCTCGATCGATGGTACAATCCAGAGACTCGAAAGTCCTGTTAAGCTCGACACTCTCCAGCGCAGACCAAAGCGAGGCATCGTCGAACTCGTGGACTGGATCGAGATTATGTCTCAAAGTAGCCGAGAACAGAATGGGTTCTTGAGGTATAATGGAAATGCGACTACGTAGGTCAGAGAGGCTGATTTTTTTTGTGTCGATTCCGTCTATTAACAGGGAACCGTCGATTTTCGCGAATCGGAAAAGAGCAGCTATCAAAGAGGTCTTTCCAGCACCGGTGCGACCCACTATCCCAACCTAAAAATGTATTTTTAGACATTATTGTGGTTTTCAAGCTTATACAGTATTAAATGATTATTCGGATTACGTATGGGAAGAGACCATTTTAAAACCAAATTTAAATGAAACCTTGAAAATTATTTGCTGATACCCAAAATTAAGACCAATACGCGTATTTTTATTCAATTAGTCCTAGAACCTGAAATAGAACTGAAAACATTAGTATTGCACATGTAAAAGACGATTAGATAGAAACTAACTAACTATGAGTATTAGGATTCATTTTTTGGTAATATAAAACAATTCCCAAAGTTTCATTGAGCTCTGTGGGCTCCCCTTATACTTTATGTAACAGTTTTTATACAATTTTTTTAAGATAAGTTTTTAACTCTCGCTTTACTAAGCCTTAATCGAAAATTTACCAAGATTTTTCATTCTTCGATTTTGATCCGCCATCTTGGATTTTTTTAATTTTGACAACAGATTCGGAATCACCGATCTTTGAAACTCTTTTACAAATGTTTACCCCCCTAAATTGATGAAGTTATAAATGTTTTTTCTTTAGGTCTTTTAGTTTTGGTGTACTTAAGTTACCCCATTTGGAAAAGCGAGGGCTAAAAATCGATCGAAATAGCCTATCCAGTTGAAAACAGCCAACTGAAAAACCAGATTGAACTTCCAGGTAGGTATTTACCTCAACTTTTTGGTCTAATTAAGGTAACTATTTCTAGATATATAGAGGTATTTATTTCTGTAAAAATGTGTTAATTGATCACTGATGTTTTTGGACTAATCAAGATGAATATTTAACTGGATACCCTCTAGATAGACATATCCACTAGTTAAACGTAGGTATACTTCTATGATTTGATCCACATACATTGTGGTTGATATCTTCAACTGTCTTTCCAGCTGGCTATTTTCTCCCACGAAACGTGTCTCACCTTCATTCCCGATTCGACCTTAAAATTGAGATTCTTCAGAACTGCATCCTCCTCCTCGGTGTACCTCAAACACAGCCGATCGAATCTCACTTCACCTCTGTCCGGCCAATCCTTCGGTCTCGTCTCGACCTCGCTCTCGCTCTCCTCCTCCCGCTGCAGCTCGGTGTACTGAATGATCCTCTCGGCGCTGGTCATCTGGTTCACGGTCTCGGAGACGTGCCTGATCGCGTACTGAAGCGTCAATCCCACGTAGTTGAGCTGGACCAGGGCCAGGCCGATCTCGCTCGCGAAAGTCTCGGCGCTCCTGAGCGCGAGGCTGGTGTAGGCCACGAACGCCCACAGGACATAAGTGGCTAACTCCAGCCAGAAAGTGAAGGCCATGCCGGTGACGAGGGTCAGGTAGTAGGCGGCGCTGTGCTCGTCCTGGCGCGAGTCGAAGGCACGGGCTACCAGATCCTGGGAACCGCTGGACCGAATGGTCAGGAGACCCGCGAGCGACGACGCGGCTAGTGATAAAACTGGACTCTTGGCTGAAATACAGAGTGGTGCCGGTGAAATTTCAGGTTTATTGACACTTGGAATCTCGTGCTCTTTCTGTTGTATAGAGAATAATTCAGTTGGAGTTGCAGATAACACAGGGGAGGCTAATTGCTGTTGGTTCAGCTGAGGAGCTTGGTAAAGACTGCGGAACAAATGTTTTGCCAGATGGGCATTTAAGTAATGTGCGGTGCTGTGCTTCATTTCAATCCCATTATCACGTTTGTATAGTAAGCAGGTTAGAGTATTGCAATGATTGCTCTCGATAACTCATCACACCCTATACAGCTAGATCAATGTAATACTAAGTGTGGAGCTACTTTTTAAATACATTTTTATTTTATTAAGCACTTATAACCTCCAAATATTATATTCTCAATTAAGATATTTCTTGGATGTAAAATATTTTTGTACTAGAAGGAAATCATACCTTCAGACCACGGATTTTGATGAGGCTATAGGAAATATCTTCTAGTAGTACCTAAATATGAAGTCGAAAATCCTAAATTTAAAGTCATAAACCCAAATCCTGAGAAACAGCTAAGAATATTGGTATTGCTGATATATACAATACAAAAAATAAAATATATATAGATATATTAACAATATTAATTATTGAAATTTAAACATTCATTGTTTGTGTAAAAGTAGGTTAGAAGTGAAGCGAGGCATTGGTTCCGCTGTTCTTTCTAAATTCGCTTGTTCAAGTTCCATTACGTGGCGCTGAAACCAGCATTCGAAGTTATACCAAAGCCAAATTATATATGAAGGGAAGTATAATTGTTTAATAAAGATGTCTAAAAATTTACAAATTCAGAATATTCTCGAGTGATGTTAGCTTATGATTTTATTAAAAACTATAAATATAATTTTTTCATTACACTTGCAAGTCTATTGTGCATTGTCCATTGATTAAGGTAAAGGGTTATTCGTTTACGGTGTAATTTAGAACAGCACCCAGGGTCACTTTTGTTTGGACGTGCTAATATGTATTGCCGAACTCACTTCGAATATAAACCTACCGAACAGTTTAGAAAGTCTAACTGAATTATTCTCTCAGTGTACATCTAGACTTAAATAGGGTGTCGCTTTAACTTACAAAGTGGATTAAAATTAATACAATCGGAGCTAGATAAATTTTAAAAAGTCTGTATTATTTAATTATAAAATAAAAAATTAAGTGAATACACTGAGAGAAAGGATTTTTAAAGACGTCCAAAAGTTAATGAAAAATTCAAATTTCTCGTCTTTATTTTTACCAACTGAGGAGCAAATATTTTTTTATAATTATAATATATAATATATAATAATATTTATATGTAAACAAAATCCAAACTCTTTTTGCCTTTCCTTGAGCCACCTTAATGAGGGTTATTCTATCGATTTGTGGCGCTAGGGTGACACGTGGTCAAAACATTGCCAGGATATCTGTATATGTTTGTATAATGCGCGCGCATACGTTTATATAAATATACTCTCAATGCTTTGACCCACGTGTCACACTAGCGCCACCAAACGACAGAATAGCCTTCATAGTTAAATACTATGAGTAAAGAACGTCTAAATACACGAATCATTAACGATAAAAAATCCTTTTTCTCCGTGTACACACAATTTTTGCTAAATGATTTTAGTATTATACCGTTGCTTTCCAGTCTCTTGACGTCTTGCGCAGTGGATACGTAAAGCTTACTGATTTTGAAATAAACACAGACAGCGACGAGCGTTGGAAAAATGTACAACCAGTTGATTATCCATACTGGTATTATTAACGCAATGCAAAGTAATATGGTGTCTACCGCTTCAAACATTGCGTTGGGCAATGTGTCATCTATGGCCCCTGTATCTTTTGAAAAACGATTTAAAATCCGCCCTAAAAAATAATAATTAACATTACATTTATGTCAAAGTTTTCAACAACTTATTAGACAAACATATTGACTATCCTACCAGCAGGATTAACTTCGAAGAAACGCAATGGCGTTTTCATTAATCGATCAAACATTTTGTTATGTAATTTTTCACTGGCATTGAGCATAACTTTGTATGACAAAAGATTTTTAACAACTGCCGAAATAATAACTGCAGCAACCAGACCTCCGCAAATGCACAATGACATCTCAGTGTATGAAAAATCCATTGGCTGACTGTTTATATCGTATGTGATATTGATAGCATGGTCAATGTTTCTGAAACCTATTTGTACTTGATTGGACCTAAAAATCACTTAAGTGTTAGTTTTAATATTACTCCTTAGTTGATTATCGGTAAGTGAACTTACCATTCTACTAGCCAATAATCAAATGCAGAAATCGATAGTATGCTTAGAATGAAGCAAGATGTCAGGAATAACAAGGTGGCGTAAGAACCACCAGCTCGAATGTACTTCCAATATAACGATGGCGGGACGAATCCTTTGGCCAAGAATTCCTCGGTTCCTTTGGGCACGCCGAGGGGTACGTTCTTTTCGACTTCGTCAATCTCAGAGATGTTTGCCATAACTTTTAATTTATCGTTTTCGCTCGTGTCATTTTTATCTGCTGTTGATGTTTCCGTTTTTGAGTTTGACGGTAAATGGCTAATGTACTTTTCGTTCTTCTGGAAATCCGAATAAGTTCCTTGAAACTCAATTTTTCCCTGAAATAATTTGAAATTAGAAACAGAAATTAAAATGTAATATATTTGAAGTATACAGTCAATCAGTAGCATTTGAATTCTTACGTGATTAAGTAAGATAATCGCATCTGCTATTTTCAGGTGTTGAAAATGATGCGTAACTAGAATCCGCGTTTTTTCTTTCAGAAATCCATTGATGCATTCTTCAAACAGACTTTTAGCAACGCGTGTGTCTACTGCTGACAGAGGATCGTCGAATAAATATATGTCAGCGTCTCGGTAAACTGCTCTGTAAAGAAGTATAAACATTAATTATAGCAATTTTACAATATTTTTTTTTAAATTAGCATACACAAGGGATTTTATAACTAATTTTATCTAACAATTATACCAGATAAGTGGTCGCCGTTGCAATGGCTTTACTTGCAAAAAGGTGACAAAATATGAATTATATTTGAACCGACACTAGTACTTTAAATCAATCATACTCTTTCATAATATTTTAAAATATTTAAAAATTTCCGTAAAATTATTTTATTCCCGACTTAAAGCACACTTTATTAACGAATTATACATTTTGGTTAAGAGTACAAATGATATACACATGAATCATAACTAGATTGTTTTAGATTCATTTTCTTGAATGCGTGGTTTAGCTTTTGATTTCAAGCGTGGTTTCTTTGTTTCAAACTATATATTGCATTCTAGAGTCAAAAATCCATACGTTTTTCTCCTTTAGATATGAAGCCTTGTAGTTGTTGTATATCGTTTCTTGAATATCGCCATGGCGGAAAGCTGTTTCGAGATCTAGGTGAAATATATCTAAACCTTCATGAGTTGCATTGACGACCAAAAGTCTAAGTGAGGTGAATCATACAACAAGAGACTGCGTCTCATCATAATTTTATTTCCTTAACCTGGGAATATCTTTGGACAACTAGACTTGCCTTATAACGTTTTCATGTACATCCATTTACTGCCCTATGGCCAGTTAGCAGATCACACAACTCCCATGTGTTTTGGGATGACCGAGCCACACTCTGCTTGAATGGCTTTCTACCATTAGTTGGATTCAGAGTCCGACATGGCTTCTGTAAAATTATTAAGCTCACCTGACTCAATAACTGCTGATTATGTGACGTAATCATCCAATAACCTGGAGTTATGTATCTGAAGTTGAGATTCTGAATGGAGCTTTGGCTACCTCTTCATTGGAACTCTCACCGGAGTCACCATACACTATGGGACAGAACTCTTTGATGGGTGTGGTTGATGCGATAGTTCAACGAGTTTGCAGATTGATTATCCAGTTTCTTCTCGTTTTTGCAGGTAAATTGCCGCATTTCTTCTGTACTTTTACAGGTAAGTCGTCAGTATTTGTTTCTCTATTGCAGGTAAGTCATCAGTATTCTTTATTTCTATTGTAGGTAAGTTATCAATATTATTTTTCTCTATTGCAAGTATATCATTAGTACTATTTATCTCTATTGCAGGTAAGTCATCAGTGGTATTTTCCTCTATTGCAGGTAAGTCGTCGGATCCTACAATTTCATCATCTTCTTTTAAGAGCTGCAGTTCGCTGAAACGTAGGTACACAGTTTTTGTTGCATAATTGTGCACTGGTCATCCTCAACTAATACAACATCAGGAGCTGAGAACACTTTTTCTTGTTCTTTATTCCTTAATCGGTATCGATACACAATAGCTGACTTAGCTGTACGGTCCATTTTCAACCTTTTGTGGTCACATATATACACCGTAGCCTTGCATTCAAATATTCTAAGGTGAGACAGATGTGGTTCTTGATTAGTTGAAAGCAGACACACTCAGCATAGTCATTCTTCTAGGAATTGTAGGCGATTAAAGTATGATGAGTATGCCAAAATTTCTTTTACCGTCACTTCTTAAGTTGTTCTGGTACAAAAAATTTTCTTAAAAACTCGTTAAAAAATTATTTTTTTTTGATTTCTCAAACTAACTAATAATCATGCTAATTGTTAAAACTTAATTATTATAAGAGTATAAACACGACATAATAATTTTTTATATCCACCTCGATAAATCATACTAAGAGCACTTTTTTCTTTTAAAAACCATTCGTAAGCTCCTTTCAGACCATTTTTGAACTATTAAACCGCTATTCATATTTTTTTCAATCGAAAAGAGACCTTGGTACTTAAAGGGTTAAGAGGCAAGCATCTTACCACTTGAGCCATCGTCTTTAACGAAATCTTTTGCAATATATATATTTTTAAACTGCTTATATTATACCTTGCCATATTGACTCTGGCGCACTGTCCGCCGCTGAGATTCGCTCCTCTCTCTCCGACTAAGGTTTTGTCGCCATACGGCAACTGACTGAAATCTTCTAATAAAGCACAAGCTTTCGTAACCCTTCTATACTTGTCCTCGTCGAATTTTTCGCCAAAAATTATGTTGTCCCGTATGGAAGCGGTGAAAAGCCAGGGCTCTTGACTCGAATAGGAGACGCGACCGCGTACGAGTACTTCACCAATAATTGGTCGTAGTTCACCCAGGATTAATTTTAGCAAGCTACTCTGAAATTGAGAAAATGTAGAATAAGCGAGAATGACGGCTATCTTACTAACGCGTAAACCATGCGAGATCCATGCGGGACCCATGCAGAATTCGTGCGAGATCCATGTGAGATAACCCATATAACACCCAATCCTTTATACAATATTGTTACAAGGTTATTTTCAAAGCTTCGCCAGATTCGACAGTATTGCCTATCAAATGGTTATACATCCCAAGAGGGATAGAAGAGTACAGATATACCTGTTCTTTTATATATTTTTTCATTAACATTTTTATTAATACTGTTATTAATGCTAATGTTGTTAATTATAATCTTGATGGAATGTTGCGTGTTACGTTGCAACAATATTGCCACAATAAAAGTGTCCAACTTAGAAAATAATGGAAAACTAAGGAAATAATGGAAATATGGTTTGAAAATAACATTATAACAATATTGTGTAAAGATTCCATGATACATAGGTAAGAGGGGTTTCGATGTGTTGTTTTACTGAAAACTATGTGGGGTGCATGTGAAACCTGTATGGAAGTAAAGATGAATGCATCACTTTACGGTCCCATGTAGGATCTTACATAACTTCGATAGGTATGGCTTTCACATGGAATAATGACAAAATGACTGGTACATTGTACATGAAAAGCCTTGTTCTTTTATTAAAAGTTATGAATCTTTTTATCACGGTCCCATGTGAAATCCATGTGGAGTCTTGTAAAGTCCCACATAAGACCATGAAAAATAATTTGCGAATTTTTTCCTATGCAATTATCCGGTAAGACATCACATCGTAACACCTCTTGAGTCCCACATGGGTACCACGTGGGTCCTACATAGACCCCGTATAATTCACGTATGGGATACTATGTAAGATGTCATATGATTCCCATCACGTGACATATTCAGTAGAGCATGCATATGTTTTAATGTGGAATATTTAAATAGATTATAGTGGCCTATAAGTAGAAAAATAAATTAGAAAGATAATTTCTCTACAATGAATACGTAATATTTGCAAAGCTAAAAAATTTATTTTTCAACTGAATGAGTAAGAAGATAAAATCTACTTTGGCATTTGAAGTTAAGTTTAATTTTGTACTATTCGAAACCTTTCCAGATCCAACTGAACCAACAATGAGGTACAACTTATTGGGAGATACATCAAGCTTGATATCTTGCAAAGTTTTATTGTTTGATTCTTCCTTCCAAGACGCTGTGACTTCTTTTATCGCGATACTTATGGGATAATTTTCAGATCCAATTAATTTTACGATCGATTCAACCTCATCGAGAAGCAAAAAATCCTAAAAAATAAAACTTTATCTCATAGTATGACGAATTCTAAAATATTAAAAGATAAATTTTATTTACCTCAATTCGTTTTATTGAAACATTTACATCAGCAAAAGATGTAACAGCATTAGTGAAATAAACAGACATGGAAAGTGCCAAGTTGGTAAAATACTGTGACAATGAAAGAATTGTGATGGATGAAATTGATCCATTCTGTAGCGTGTAAACCAAAATTGTAAAAAACCCAGCCAAACGATTGGAGAAATTCATAAAAGCAGTCAATGTCGCAGTTAAAAACGATATTATAGTATAAACTTTGATTTCGCGTCTGAAAAGTATGAACAGATTTATATAATACTTGAGGATATATAATTCTTGATAAAGTTTATTATGACGATTTTTCTAAATGATTTAAATACTTTAAGTTTTTTAGTAATATACAGTAACACATGTATTAACATATTTTAATTAAAGTTGATTCAAACTTACAAGGAGAGCTACTATCCTTCATGAAACGGTTTTTTGTTGAGGTTTTTTGAAACATGTTTTAGTACCTAAAATAAACTCGAGCACTCGCAGTCTGATTTCATACACCCTGCTTTACTGAAGATTACAAAAATAATTTTAATTTTAGACCGGTAAGGTAAAAAAATATTAGTTTGTTGCAAAGTTAATAATGATTGAAGATAGTGACAAAAATACATGAAAATTAACAGATTCCTAAAGATTCACTTCAATTTTTATGTACTTTGTCACTATCTTTAATCATTATTAACTTTACAGCAATCTAATATTATTTAAAATTACATATCTCAAATTAGAGCTCTTATCGCCTATTTTCATATACATTTGGATCATTTTTCAAGTTTGAATACATGCAGAAGTATGATCAGAAGAAGAGGTACCATTTTTTACCAAAATAACGTATATGAGACAAACTGCGAGTGGTAAAGTTAAATTTTTTTTAACAAAAATCATTTCCCAAAGCCTCATAAAATTGCGTTTCCCGGAGTGTGGTAGATCTAGTATACAATTTGAATTTAAATGTTGTATATAATTCATTATTTGTTTTCATTCATTAAAACAATTTTAAACCTATTATAAAATTTGTCATAATTTGAATGTTCTATTTTATACTATTAAAGAAAGATATCATAAAAAAGTTATGTTATTTAAAACATTTGAAAAAATTATAAAGCATTTTGAATTCAATTTAATAGACGTAAATGTACATACCTTCTGAATATGTATACCAGTTTTTCAAAATATTTTTCCCAAACAAACATCTTTATTGTACGAATTCCATTTATCACTTCAGCTACTAATAAAATTCTTTGGTCCATTATAGCAGTTAGCTTCAAACGTAACTTTGACTGTACACTGTAACATAAAGCTGAAATTTTATTTTAAATTATTAAATGTTATTAAATCCATAAAAGCATAATTGCATCATATATGTACTTAATTTTTTATATACAAAATTGCAACTAAATTGGGGTGCTATTTGTAGTATTATATATTATTGGATTCTACTAATAATTATTGTAAAACGCATTTTAAAAAATTTATATTTCACTTTAAATCTCTGAGAAAGCATTGCAGTGTTCATTTCATAATAAGTACCTTGTAGGGGAAGAGTTTGAAGGATCATTAAGAAAACGCCAACGAAAGCCACAACACCGACGTATCGCCATAATAAGTAAGTAGTGATGATCAGTTCGATTGTGGCGAGTGCGATGAAAGGCGAGAAGTGGGCTAGATTCTCGAACCGTCTTACATCATAGGACAATAAATTAATAATTGCTCTTCCGGTGCTGCCGCTAGCCGATGAAATAGGTAATCGAATCATCTGAAAATCATAATAAAGGAAAATAGAGAAACTTTCCTTTGAAGATACGCGTTAAATAATTTCTGTAAGCAAAATTCAACATCTCAAAAGTATTTTAAAATTTATTTATTTATATTAGCCCTTTAACGAGAACAACAAAAAAAATCGTGTAGATAAACGTGGTTTATCAATTTCCGAAATTATCTGTTCGAATATTTCACAATCTCGAGACTCACAAAGCTAAAAATTGAAAAATCGTTAGAAAAAAAATCAAATCTACCACAATAAAAAGTAATTATTTTGGTATCCCTATCGCCCAAAAAGATAAATAAAATGAGCCCTCGAATGAGCCCTAAAAAATTAAATTTGGCTACCAATATTGAGTTATGCTAATCCACGCGCATGCACACACGCACGCATACATATCCATACTGTCATTTTCTAAATATAGTGTAATTTCATTCCTAAGGTATCAAACCATGTTTCTAAAATGTTCTCAGGAAAATTTATTTTTTACACAATGCTTCCTCTTAGAGGAATCAAAACTTAATTGTCCTCCATAAAATGTAAAATGATAATGACACAACAACAAAGTGATGCGTATGAGGATGGCGCTGCAGATTTTTGCATAATAAAGCTATACTTGTAAAATAGGGTGGCACAAAATTCACAAAATCTTTCAAATGTCAAAAGTAAATCTCTCGATAGCTGGTATATTTGTCGAAAAAAAAGCAGTTACCTGAATGTGGATGATCAACGTTTATATTAAAAGGTAACTACCTCGACTTAAAGGTCCTTTTAAGTACATGCATTTATGCATTTTATCCGATAATCATTATATCGCTTTAAAAATGATTAAAACATAATTAATCAAGTTAAAAAAATGTTGCCCTTCGTTTTGTAATTATCTACCACTGGGCGAAGTATCAAGTAAAAATTTCACGGCTTGTATCAATGGCATTTGAACAAAATTTGGTGATAAAACAGAGATCTGCAAAAGCTAGGTAATTCGAAATTTCATTCAAATATGCAATGATGTTTTTATCTGAAACTTAACAAAGTGGTAGAATGTTAAAGCAGGAAGGGCAATCATATCCCGGTTCTGCTTAAATCGGTTCATTTATTAATTCCAATCAATTATTCATATCTCGATCAAAGATTTGAGGTTAGGAATTTCAGCGGGAAGTTTGAATGGTTTAACACCCTCTTGAAACACCATTCAGTTGCATACCTTTCTGAACATGAGGGACGAGCAGGCGATCCTCGCGCGCATACCGACGCGCTCCAGTCCTATGTGGCCGTGGCACATTGCCACCGTCTGCAGGATCTGCAGGCCCAGCATGCCCGCCGCGTACAGGTAGGCCCGTGAGCTGCTGCTGCTGACGCTTCCCGTCGTGGTCGTCCCGGTGAACGTGAGCTCGATGTCCAGCATCAGCTGCTCCAGCGCCAGGGGCATCAGCAACCTATTTTCACAATGATGAAATGCAACGTTTACCGAGAATTCGAATTTCCCGCCAAAAGTCTTTTTTACCGATCGCCGGTCTCGAGAAAATTTTCATTTTAGGTATTGGAAGTTTATGTTTAGCATGCGCCCTCTGGTGGTGTATATTCCCATCGGCCATTTGCAATATATATAGATATAGTATCCTGTGTTGAATTAACAAACATGGCGGGTGGGAATATACATTTTCACTAGCGCCATCACTCCCGAGGTGGTAGTTTGTTAGCCATTGTCTTAGCCAATAAAATGTGAAGTAGGGCAAATGTGAATGAAATATTGTTAAGTTGAAACGTTGTACATGGAAGAAAGCTCTTATTTGGCCTTTGAAATATCATAAGTAACATCAAGTTAAAATTTTCAAAGTTACAGAGAATATCCAACTGGATTTCCAGTTAGAATCCAAGTAAATTTCTAGCTAGATTTACAGCTGAATTCCAGACTTAAACTAATGTTACGCTAAGCGCTTCCATGAGGATTGTAACACCTATATGGGATACGTATAATAGAGCGTAATTAAATAAGATAAATTTAATTTCAATCTTTTTTCGACTTGACTGTAGGAATCTACCTGAAAATATAGCTAAGAAATATACTTCTATTCCAACCAAATTCAACTAGCTTCCAGTCAAATGTGGATTCTAGTTAATTTTTACATAACTATCATGTTATGGGTGTTAATACTTTCACATCCCCTTAATTAGTATGCGATTTATTATTATGCACAGTTTCGATCAAAAGCATGAAAGAAGTGACGTTAGAGAAACTTTTTCAGTCAACATTTTTAGATTTTAATTTTAATTTACATAACATCTACATACGTGGTGACCATGTAAATAGCTATAAGCACTGCATAGCTTAAATATGACCATCTATACGTTCTTATAATAGCACTCCACAAACTCGGTCTTCTCTTCTTCGCTCGCGCTTCGTCCAACTCTCTTTTCCAGGATCTACGAAAATATTAGATGTGTTTTACATTAATTTAATGATAGTAAAGCAATAATAAAAACAGTAAAAATAGTAAAAAATTTACTGTTCCAAAACATTGGTAAGAGGTTCACTAAATTCTTCCGGTAAGGCTTCGTGAAGATCAGCGGCCTGAATGTTGTGTGTTCTTCCATACCAGAATAAGTCTTTGAGCCACCTGCACACAAGTACTTAATTTTCAAAAAATACTCAACAATTAATAAATAATTTTTTATTTACCCTGAGCGAAATATTTATGTGCCAAGTATTTCCAGAAATTAGAATTTATACTTAAATTCACTGGATGGATTTGATAAAGACTGATATGCAAGTTCTACTTATATCCAAATTAGTAACATATATTTAATTTAATGTGAAGATCATTTACAATACTCGAATAAATTCAACTTTTTAACTCCAACAGTAATATTGTGATTTTGATCATTTTTGGATCGAAGCACGTGTATCCCCCACTCCGCATGTTATTAATTGAAGATAACTTCTCAGAAACTACTGATACGATTTTGACAAAATTTTGTATACGTATCCTGCTTATATCGAATGGTCTATATGTGTATATAATTTAGCGTATTTTTCTCAAGCGTATTGGTTAGAAGAAAAAAGTGTTCCGTTTCTCTCGTACAATTTATACCACTAGAAGCTCAATTTTTAATTTTTTGAGGTAAGAAGGATTTATTTTATATTTTAGTATCCTATTTAATGTATTCCCTTACCCACAATTGAAGTTTTCCTGATAAAAAAAATTCATAAGCCGCATTGAAAAAGTGTACATTATATTGGACAAATTGCAGTGAAAGCCCTCAAGGTAAAATGATTTTTATATTTAAGGATTCGGCGAAGTGTAAGGCTTCGGAAGAAAAATGAGGTGTTAGTAGAACAATCACTATTACGAATAGGCGATGGGAATGACTCGGAAGTTTTAGATTTGACGGGTATAAAAAATAATAAATAAAATTAATAAATAATAATGATAAAAATGTAAAAACTGGAGGTCGTTCATTACATTTGGCCAATATATTGGCCATTGCGTTTTTGTTATTTACAATGATTGTAAGCATTTTATAGCTTAATATTTCTTCGTTACGTATCAAATCCTGATGAAACAGATAAAAAAAATAATTTTTCCACGGTCGGAACATATAGCAGATTAATATTTTTTATTTTATTATAATCCATATTACCTATATGTGTAGAATCTCAACATAATACATTGACATTTACATACATACGCAATACATACACACACATACAGAGACACATAGGATGTTTCTAACTTTCTACATTAAGAACGCACAATAAACTGCAGTTTATCAAAACAATGTTTTCTTTCTTTGATAAAAGAAATCCAAGTGGAAACGCAGTTGGAAAATCACCGATATATTTTAACACGTTAATCTTCTAATATATGATATAGGTATTTATTTATATATAGATAGTTACACGGAAAAAAATGTATTGCTCGGATTGCTCCAGCATCCAGATTCTGGTTGTTTGAACTAAACTGCGTATCACCGCTGCAAAAATACTTTGTTATTGCTGTCACAACTATATTATATTGATGTGATAACTATACAATATCACCGGCAACCATAATATAAGTAAGACAACAATATGTACGGTTACTCGAGGAACACCGGTATAGTTATCACATCAATATAAAAGTATTG
This sequence comes from Gastracanthus pulcherrimus, assembly GCA_949152435.1. NCBI lineage: Eukaryota > Metazoa > Arthropoda > Insecta > Hymenoptera > Pteromalidae > Gastracanthus > Gastracanthus pulcherrimus. Next base: position 176,874,221 of record OX424576.1, read on the forward strand.
ATGTGATACCCAATTCTTTTTCTCAGAGTAGAGATGATTTTCTGTTCTTAACCGTACACTGCACTTTACTCGAACCGTACTTCTTTTTACAATAAATTATGATGTTTTTTTTGTTTACTTAAAAAAGTATTATAAAATTTAAGTATAAAAGTAAAAGTTTTATACTCGCCAAAAGCATAATTTGCTGATGAAATTGGCAGTAAGTTTTGGACTTGAGTTACCACATTTTTTAGCGTCATTCATCACTGTGTTACTAAAGTCGTTACTTTACCCAGTATGGTCCAACACCTGTATCCTAGATTTTACGTAGTTGAGCCGCTAGATAGCTTGTGAATTATATATAACTAGAAGCTATTTGACGTGTCTAAGTTTTCCTCGCGAACGCTGAAGTGATTGATAATTTGTCACTGAGATGAGAACCAATTTTTAACTTGACGATAGGCAGATACCTACTGCAACAGCAAGATACAATGTAATATATAATACCTCTTTGACACTTTTAGAAGATTTCATCCCCATTGGGTCCCGCAGTTAAGAAAATACCACCTAGTGGATTACTTAAATGGCACATTTTAATGATATATCACCGTTTTAGTGGGATATAAAGATACGTCGTATTTGAACTTTAAGAGCAGATACGTCGAGTTTTAACTGAAGAAGCGGATATGTCGAATTTTATTTCAAAAGGAAGAAAAGTCGAATATTAGTTAAAAAGCTGCATGCAATTACTCACAAGTTCATTGAATTAAATGCACTTGTTTATTATCAGAGATCGCAGAAGTATGTTATCGCACTGGAAACGCGGGAGAGGGGGTGGCTATATATAATAATAAATTATTTCTCTTTACGCTTTAAAACTAATCGCAGGGCATAAAGAACAAAAAACCCCAGGCAGAACTGTTATCTTATCTTATAGTATATGAATTTTCTACCCTATACCTAGTCATCGAAAATTTTCCTTAAGGAGGTTGTATGCGTAGATATATGTCATACAAAATAAACATTTCTTACTACAATTTAATCTCACATAATGATATGAAAGAGAATATATTATAAAATAAGGGGTTTTTGTCAAACTAAAAAAATTTTTTTATCGAAATTTCGTTATTGTAAAAGTAAATATTGTCAAATTTAGACTTTAAAAATGAAAAAGTTGACAAAACAGTAGAAACTTTTTTATTTGTTCTCCGATTTTAATTTTGATGGTCTCATTTTGTTCCTTGAAAAATTTCATTGGGACTTACCCGTATAAAAATTAAATAACATTGAATAACCTGCAAAGTTACAGCCTATAGTTTATACTTGTATACGCTCAAATTTACAAAAACACGTGTATGGACTTATAAACTATAGGCGGTAATTATTCAGGTTATTCGATATTATTTAATTTTTGTATGGGTAAATCCCCCTGAAATATTTCAAGGAACAAAATGAGACCTTCAACATTAAAATCGGATAATAAATAAATAAGTCTGCACTGTTTTGTCAACTTTTTCTTCTTTAAAGCCTAAATTTGACAATATCTTATGTTACAATAACGTAATTTCAATAACACATTTTTTTTTAGTTTTACAAAAACCCTTTATTTTATAATATATATACTTTCATATCATTATGTGAGATTAAATTGTAGTAAAAAATGTTTGTTTTTATGATACATATCTACGCATATGTAGATGATTGTATGAATGATTTCGTATAATGTATATTTAACCGTACACCATGCAGTAATATGTGTAGGTGTGTATATGCACACATGCGTGCATATGCTCGATTTGTGTGTGTGTATATGTGTTAGAGGGTAAGACTTTACCTCATATATATATACATTTTGTACTGAAAAGTTATTATTTATTAATTTATTTGTTTGTTTATATTGACACATTCTCTATTATATCTATTATATGAAACTCTATATACGGGTGTATGCATGACACTATTGTACTATATATTCAATTATCCATATGCGGTAATTAATATGCATGTTAATGCTTTTGTTAGCGTTTTTCAATTTTTTTAATCAGTTTTTTCGTCTTCGTTATCGGCATCGTCATCGTGTCCTCCCACACCCGCATACATTAATTACTGTTGCCTTTTTTTTGAAAAATGATGTGGAAAAATGTATGCAAATTTGAGGATTATCAGCTCTTTATTCCCTGCAATTTTCGTCAACGTTTTCAATTGTTAATGTAATTTTTTAAAATATCGTTACAATTGTGCGCCTCTATCGGATAACTTAAGGATTGGTCAAAATAAATAAAAGGATCTAAGGTGTAAAGAAAAATCTATCCAAATAGAAAGTAAAAACATTCTCACAGATAGATCTTATCTATATGAACATTTTTACATTAAAAAGATTGTTTTGTTAATTTACACTTCAGTTCCACTGCTTGAACAATACTTTTTACTCGTGTTTGCGCGGTCGGCGACTTATCCGATCCGAGCCCTCATTTATAAAAAGTTATCATATAAAGTTATATTTTAAACACGAAAAAATAAAAACAATCTAAATGGGTTAACTCTTTGAAATTTGAATAATAAATTCCCAGGCGGAAAACGTTAATACAAATTATTATCAGATTATTATAATTACTTAAGATGCTTTTAACATATGTGCCACCTGTTTCCTTATTGATCTAAGGTGAGTCTACAGTCAGAGCCTACCAATTCACTGTCACTTAGCTTCCTCAAACTTTATAAATTGTTCCAATATAAAATTATTTATTCTATTTAATACATTGGTGAAAAATAAAAATGACAAGTCTATTGCTTTTTAATATGTCGAGATATATGTATATATTTAAATTTTGTAATTTAAACTTATGCAAAAGTATAGCATAGATTATGAAACAATATTGTTGATTAATAGTACATTTTCAACAAGGGAATAAAGTCGAGGATTATCAACGATTCGCTCGGACAATAAGCCACCCGCTGAAATAATCGGTTTTATTCCCGTGTTGCATATACAACTTTATTTACGACTTAACTGTGGCTATTTTATTGATTTGAAGAGTGGGATCTACGGAAAGAGAAATGAATAGTTCCATCATATGTTTCAGAGAATCCGTATATAACAAAAGAAAGGAAACACTTTATGCAAAATTTCGGGTGGTAAAAGATAGGTAATTTTATGTTCTTTTAAATGCTTTTTCACTAGATCCATGATACTATTTCTAACGTACCAAAAAAAACGAAAAACTAAAACCCACAAAACGAAAAATCTCTAAAAATAAAAACTAATCCGAAAAACTAAAAAAATTATTGTTGTGCCCCCTTCGTGTAAAAAAATAAACAAAATGAGCTCTGAAACATTAAATTTTATCATAGATTACTCGAGATATCGATGTCCACATACACACACACATCCATAGGGACATTTTCTAAAAATAGTGTATATTGATTCCTTATGTCTCAAAACATGTTTCTAACATATTTTTAGTAAAACATTTATTTTTTACTAGCACAAGGCTTCCTCTTTGAGGAAGCAAAAGTAAAAGCTAGTTTCTTGTTTATGTCTCAGAAACAAGACAAGAAAATGTTTTAGAAATCTACAAGAACACTGCACATAGAGTAAAATTTTCTTTATCAAAATTTTCATTTTTTCACTAAATTGTTCACTAAATCAGTTTTTTTGTAGACTTCTAAAACTTTTTTTTCTAATTTCTAATACAAAAACAAGGAACTATTAGCTTTTACTTTTTTCAATTGGCTCACCTCAATAAACATACTATCTTCTTCGATTCTGACTTCATGCAAATCGCATGCAAAAATTACATTGAGTTACTTGTGTATTATTGAATAGTAAATTTCGTATCGTGTTGCTACTATATAATGATATTACTACGCTATTTTCACAAGCATTATGAAATATATAATAAAAAGTAATCTTCTGATTATACGCATAGTTCAATTTGAACACATTTTCCATTTTGTTTGTTTTCTTAACGCTATAATACACAGAATGAAAAAATATTTTTAAAATTGAATAACTTTTAATGTCGCAAAATATTGCAAATCAAATAGGCTTCAAAATATTCAGCCAATAACCCAACATCACCCAACAAATATATACTGTAGTTTGTTCATTGGCCAGAACTGTTTTTTTTTAATATTATTTTTTTTCTCAAGAAGCAATGAATCTTATTACTTGAAAATTTGCAGGCATATTTATTGAATTATATCTTACAGTTTACAGGTTACAGAGGTTTAAATAATATTCTGAATCATTCAGTAGTTCAAATAAACAGCGACACATATATTATCATATTAATTCCGGTCTTTAAATGTAGCATTGACAAATTCTTTTTAAAGAGAAAATGGAATAAATTGTAAGTTTTACTGTCCGACAGTTTTAGAAAGAGAATAGTACTTCTTCACCTTTACACTGAACTTCTAATTATTTACATATTAATTTTTATTATTTAACTATGTTATTTTATTATATATAATTGCTGTATAACACATTTTTAACTCAACCATAATTATTGAGTAGACTTACCTTATATTACGCTAGTTTATATTCACATGGAAAGTACAAAACCTCTAGGAAAGAGATTTCGATGAACCTTTGAGAGTTAGTTTCTAGTATCCAAAAACGAAGCCCAACAGTCGTATTTTATTCCAATAAGCCATGGGTCTCTAGATATGAGCTATTTTATACCAATAGTGAGTTATTTTAATGAAAAAGAGCACCACTATTTGTAATCACAACTATGTAAGCTTTCATAACTGGCATAAGTTATCCAATATGAGAATAAAACTAGATCGAAAGAGCTTTAATTTGAACTTGTAATGTTCGAAAATATCAATTGTTACAGTTTATAAAAAATCACAGATGATGAAAAATGCATGAATATTTGCTGATTTTCATGTTTTATAAATATGATTTTTCATTCATTTTTTGTCACATTATAGCCATTTCTCTCCTTGTTATCAAGTTTTTTCCTTGATATCAGGATACTGCACTTGTCGACTGTATCGTTACTATGGAATAAACATCAGCCACAAGTCGCACAGCTAAAAAATTTTATGGTACCTATGAGCGGAGATAATTCAATTTACATACCAAAAGATAACATTTAAACGATTAAAGAAGACTTGTTGTTTGTACGGAGGCCGTACTAGGATACACAGCCAAATTCGCGGTTCGTCACTTTACTCGTTGAGCATTTAATTTCACGCATGTCGGAAAGATTTCCTCAATTCTGTGTTACATAGAATCGGGGACAACTTAGAGAAGTTTGTAAAATTAAGAATCCAGAGAATAAAGTGATGAACCGCGTATTTCGTTAAGCACTCGGCTACGACCACCACTTAAGAGGAAACCGTATCTACTGTCCTTTTATAATCACATTTTTGCAAATTACTCAAATAGTAGTTTATTAATTGAAAAACTAAAAGTCGTCCCCAATTCTTCTTAAAATGAGGAATATTTTGAGACCTAAAAGAGTAGCTAACATTATTTCCTTTCCGAGAATAGTTCGAAACACGAAAAATGAGGTTAGGTTTTGCATTTCGAACTATTCTCGGAAAGGAAATAATGTTAGATACTCTTTTAGGTCTCAAAATATTCCTTATTTTAAGAAGAATTGGGGACGACTCTTAGTTTTTCAATTAACAAACTACTATTTGAGTAAATGGTAAAAACGTGATTAAACAAGGACAGTAGATACGGCCTCCTCTTAAGTGAACAAACCACTATTAAATCCTAAAATACACAATTTTGCTTGCCCAAAGAGCAAGCTACGTGATAGTAAAAAAATGTTGCTTAAAACTTTGTGTGCAGGCACGTTCTCGTGTGTATGCGTGCGTATGGATGTGGTTCAGCGTATCTATAGCTACGGTCAGAATTAATTTTTCAGGCCTCCAAGAAGGACAGGCAGGATTCAGAAAAGGGAGGTCATACATAGTAAATCACTTGGTACATAGAGCGAAAGCAAAAGGAAAGAAACTTCACTTCATGTTTATAGATCTAAAGGCTGCCTTCGACCTGGTAGATAGGGACATATTGTGGGAAATTATGGAAAAGTTAGGAATAAGCCAATATATAATAGAAAGAATAAAGGAAATATACACAAGGAAACTGAAGATAGGGTAAGAGTAAATGGGGACATAGCGGATGAATTTTGGACTGTAAAGGGGTTGAAACAGGGATTCGTACTGAGTCCTATTCTTTTTTGCATATATATAGCAGGGCTAGAAGAGGTTTTTAAAGAAAGGAACATCGGAGGTAGGAGTAAAAATAGGTAATATGAGGATATGGTCCTTAGCGTATGCAGATGACATGATGGTGATAGGAACGGCAAAAGAATTTCTTAAGAGCAGAAAAATGATACTTAGTGAGGAAAAATCAAAGATATTGGTTTTTAATAGGGGGAGGAATAGTAAAAAGGAAAGGTGGGAATGGCCCAGACGGAAATCGTTTTAGCACATAAAAAAAAGAAAGTATTTATAACTGTTTATAAAAATTTATAAAGGTCGGAATTGAGACTATGTATAATATCTATAAACTGTTATAAATAATTATAAACAGTTATAAATTTTTTTTTTAACTTTTCCTTTTTACCGCCTTCAAGGAAAGATTACATCGTGCAAAAAAATTTATAACTATTTATAACTGTTTTAAATTATAATTTACTTCGTATAACTATTTATAATTTTAATATCTTCTTTCAAATTCTGAGCTATATATAAAATTTGTCATGTGCCCAAATTCCACGTATTGAGAAAATGATAATAACAGTTATACATTTTTTTTATGTGCCTATACTTCACGCATCGAAAAAATTGAAAAAAATTTATAACTGTTAAAAAATTTTATCGACTAATAATTGCAGTTCATATTCCATAATAACTATTATAAAAGTCTCAATTCCGACCTTTATAAACTATTATAAATAGTTTTAAATAATTTCTATCTATTATTTTCTTTCATAACTAGTTATATACAGTTAATCATACTAGAATATTTCCGTCTGGGGGATAGAAAAGAGTTATAGGAGGTTAAATCTTTTAAATACTTAGGGTTTACATTTAATAGTGAGGGAAATTACAAGGAACATTTATTAGAATTAGGAAAGAAAGGTATTATAGCGACAAAAAGAACATGGGGACTTGGAGAACGTAGGTGTAGAAATGATTTCGAAAGAAGGAGAATGCTATTTAATTATCTAGTGATTAGTGTTATGTCTTATGAGTGTGAAATTTGGGGCTGGAAAGAAAGAAATTAGAAAAAGTACAGGTTGATTATTTTAGATGGGTCTTGAATTTAGAGTTCTGCACTCCGAGGTATATAATTTATAGAGAAACCAATCTGGATAAGATGATAGTCGAATGGGATGGTAGGGCTGTTAAGTTTGAAGAAAAGATAAGTAAGTTAGGGGAAGAAAGGTCAGTTAAAATGTGTTGGAGAGAAAAAACCACTGAAAATGTACAAGGGGTGTATAATTTAGAAAGAAAACAGTATTATAATAGTTTAGGATTGAGCGAGGTAGAAATAGAAATCATGAAAGAGAGAAATCAGAGTATTCATGAGGAAACTGAAAAGAGAGATAGAAATGAAAATTTGAGAATCTAAATACAACAAGAATTATAAAAAGATACAAGTTAAAGGATTACAGAAATATTTAAAAAAGAATAGGAAGATAATAGATATAATATTAATTGCGAAAATTAGGTGCGAAAATTTGGAAACTAAGTATTGGCTTAAGAGGAGTCCGTATCTACTGTCCTTGTCTAATCACGTTTTTGCTATTTATTCAAATTATAGTTTGTTAATTGAAAAACTAAAAGTTGACCCCAATTGGTATTAAAGTAAGGAATATTTTGAGATCTTAAAAAGTATCCAACATTATTTCCTTTTCGAGAAAACTTCGGAACGAAAAAGCTAACCTTAATATTCGCGTAAATGTAACGAAAAAGCTAACCTTAATATTCGCGTTCCGAAGTTTTCTCGAAAAGGAAATAATGTTAGATGCTTTTTAAGGTCTCAAAATATTCCTTACTTTAATACTAATTGGGGCCAACTTTTAGTTTTTCGATTAACAAACTACAATTTGAATAAATAGCAAAACCGTTATTAGACGAGGACAGTAGATACGGACTCCTCTTAAAGAGGAGGATAAAGTATGTAGAATGTGTAAAAAAGATAGGGAAACTTTGGATAACATTGTGATAGAATGCGAGGAAACGAGACGAATAATGAAAACGCTACAGGATGATATTAATTTCAGATTCAAAGATTTATTTAATGAGGAAGGACATATTAAAGTTGTGAAAACTTTCAGAAAACTGATGAAAGAGAGAAAAATTTATAGAGATGATAGAAAATAGTCACGATAGAAAATAGACTGGATAGGATAAAGCGTCAAGAATAGTTATAAATTCAAATAAATATCAATGGTCCGAGCTGTCTAAGGTGTGGAAGGATGAAAACTGCGATAAACAGGTAATCCTATGTGAAGCTAGGTCGTTTATAATGTAAGCGTCGAAGAAACGATGGTAAATTTATATGTAGAATACTGTAAAATATTGTAAAATATTGTTTAAAAGGTAAAAAAGAAAGAAAATTTATGTATTTTTTAATATAAAGTTTTATAAAGTAAGACTGAGTATAATGTAAAAAACTATTGTAAAGGGAAAAACAAGAAAAGTACGGAAAAAAGTGATATTATTGTTCATAAGAGCAACGACGATGTTAAAATGTACTAGAACTTAAATGAGATATAAAGTAATATGATTGTTGAAAAGATTAATGTATATAGGTATAGGTTGAAGTATGGAAGAATGTGTGTGGTAAAAAAATAGATTGTAAACCAAGTCCATTCTGGGCCTTTTGGCTGAAATAAATAAATATATATATATATATTGAAACTTTGCAGTAATATTCGACATGTTATATCTAATATATCCGATTTTAAGTTAGACCGATATATCGTTTTAATTTTGTGTAAAATAACGGGGACACGACTTGGTCGACTTTTTTACTTTTACCCCTTTAACGGTAGAAGTTTCACAAAATCATAAATTTATAAAAATGCGTTTCGCCCAGTCTTTTGCTAAAATCGTTGAAGTTAAAATAGGGGAGGTATCGGTCTACATATCTCTCTATACTAATATTGCTCTGCCAAACCTACTTACTGCTCTCAAGTGTGGTCCGTACCAAACAAACCATGTAAAAACCATTGAAGCAATGCAACGTCAATTTTTGAGATTCATTATGCATACAAAACGCACTACCCCTTTTCTTTCAAACACTGTTATGTGGACCTTGCTTCGAAAGTAGGTCTTCAATCAATCAAATCAAATACATACTCGGCGTGATGTTACCTTGGTGTACAACATACTAAATGGCTCTATAAATTGCACTTCTCTGCCCAACCTATTCATAACAAGAATGATACACTTTGTTCAAATTAGGAGAGACATATAAATTTAATTTTTTTAAACATAGATATGAAAAAGTCCTTTTTTGATGCCTGACAGTAGGATGGAAAATTACGCATTTCCCTTCCTCGACTCCGACTTGTGCTGTGAACACCTTATCCTCATTTTCTCCCCTTGTTGCACAATATATTATTATTCTCAACTTGACAATCGATAGACTGAGGAGATTCTTTATTGTAATGCGACGTACAATCAGAGAATAGCCTAGTTATTTATATATTTGTAAACCTAATTTTAAAACACATACACTACGCTTAGTCTGACTCATAATAACTATTTTCGAGTAGAAAAAGCCCATATAATTATTAAATAAATAAATAAATGAAAAGTTACTTTATGCTTCGTTCTCTTATTTTTATTTTAATGTATCCTGTGTACACGATATATAATTGTATAAAAAATAATACTATTTTTATTTACAATTGTCATATATACATATATACTGTTCATCAATGATTATTGCACTTTCTCACTGTTTCATTTTCTTCGTTTAATCTTTCACTTTTTGTCCTCTACTTCATACAGACCGCAACACTTATTTGCTGGAACTGCTTTATCTGTAACATAGTTCAATTAATTTTATTTCTTCAAACATAATAGAGTAAAAAATTATTTTGAAGGTGTAGTACTATTTTATGTATTTTTGTTCCCACAAAGCATGAAAAATTGCTGAAATATTTTCTCAATATTAATAGTTGAAAAAAATTGTTGATTAATCTTCCGTTAAGTTTTCAAAATTTATTTAACAGGTTCAGTACTACATGGTTCAAAAATATGTACCATGAAATATCTCAATTCTTTTTATATTTTGAATTACTATAAAAACAAAAATTAATAAAACTATTTATGCGACCGATTTTTTGGTCTTTACGATCTTGAAAATACATAGAAACGTCAAGTTTATATTAAATGATTAAAGTTGAAAGTAATTTTGTATAAAATAAAAAAATCTGTTTATACATTAGCCGCTCTGAACCTGTTAGTATATTGCACTGAAATATGCCAAGTGTAAAATCTATTACTTAATCTGTATTGATATATTTCATTGTTTTTAAGTGAGAAATAAAATCTTTAAAAATATCACAAGTATAACAACTTACAAATTAATAACTGCTAAAAATCAACGAAATATTTGTGTAATTCGTGACTGTAATCATTTCATGATATATTTCAGTAATTTCTTCTGAAATATTTAGTATGAAGAACAAATAATGCTAATATATCATTTATTCTGTTTCGAAACCTTTAAAAATATTTCTAACAATAATACTTTCAATACTAATTAAACTATTCCATAAAACCCATCTCAAATATTTTAATAAATTGCACGTCTATATAACCGCCAAATTCTTCATTTTCTCGATAAGCCAATAAAACCACACGATCCAATTATTTCTCGCGATCCACGTGCAGAAAGGTCAATTTTTGAAACACCCGCAGCCTCCTATCATCCAATTACATACCTATCATCTTCGGATAGGCCAGATTCAGGTTGTCCATGATCCGCACGAACTCCTCGAGGGACTTGGTGAGTCGCGGATTGAGGGCTCGCTCCTCGGCGACAGTCGTCACCATTCGGCCGCTGTAGTCGTGGGCGGGGTAGAGCTTGAAGCTGTCGGGCAGCTTGAAGATCACCGAGTGCACGGACTTGTACAGCGTCTCGGCCGATCCACCCTGTAGGATAGAGAGAGGTTATGTGTATGCGGGGCGAAGTGGAAAGTGCCGTGAGTGATCGGACGCGGATAGTTTCGCGAATAGGGAATTCGCACGAAATTTTTCTATATCGCATTCTGATAGATCGTAGTACGTTTCCTTTTGTGAACCTTTCTAAATTTTTGCAATATGTCAAAAACTAAGGAATATACAGCAGTATGAAAATGCTGGTCGTGACGTCACTTTCAACTTTACAACAGTGTGACGTCACGAATAAACTCTATGGATATCGCAGACACCGACAAGGATAGAATTTTCATGCAAGTTTCCTATTGTGGGCAGATGCCTTATAAAGAACGCTGAGTAGTTGGTATTTCTCCCTCGCTTGTAACACTTCCTTCGATTGATTATGGTCGTTATTTTATGCCTTAGTTGGCATGACCAAGTCCGATCCCACAGATTTTTCATTATACGTGTAGTTTATAGTCTTCAAAACCTATTCTTTTTTGTTCTTTTTTGTGCAAAGTAAATTATACTATGCGAAAGTTTAACTTTTAAACTTCATAAAAGGTCAATTTTTTTTAATCATACAGTTTTCGCGATATATAAGTTTAAAAATTTGTTTGGGGACAATTTGATCAGGCTGTGCTAACTTCTAAAGAGGTGTTTCAAATGATATGATTAAATTTTATTTTGATAAACAGTTGTTTGTATATATATAATGGAGAAAAATCATAATTCAAACCAAATATCCTATAGTATAAAGTTAATTTGAAAATAATCATCAGTCCTAAACAAGTTCCAGTCGCTTTTTATTCACTTCCATATACTACTGCAAAGTGGATTGAAGTATAATAACGATGAAAAATATTACAATTTCTGAAAGATAAGGACTTGCTCTTTCCCGCGATTGTAGGTTATATTTTTAATAATTTTCTACCGATATTATACATGGCAGCCTAAAGTATACAAAATATATTTGGAAAAAAGCAAATTTTTGGAAAGTTAAATTCTTTTTAAGAAATAACATTTTTTATTCTTAATTTGATTCATTTTTCATGTTTTTCTAGGCCAGAGTATAATTGACAATATTTAGGTTAGAAAACAATCGACACCTATACGGTCAATTATGGAAATACATAAACAGTTTCCATACTATACATTGCGCCTCAGTAGAAACAGACGAATTAGGTAAGACGTAGGCATTTCTTTTTAAATTCAATATAACGGTAAGAGGTAAGATTATCATTTTTAAATAAAAAGTTATGTTTAGCAAATAATAGATTAGGCGTTAACATATTACTAAAGGTAATTTTAAATAAAAATCAAATTACGTGAATACCTGAAAATCTGTCCTGCCGCAGCCTCGTATCAACAGAGTGTCGCCCGTAAACGCAATTCCTTGCTCCTCGCAAACATAAGTCATGCAGCCTGCGGATATAATTGTGCTATTATCATAACAAATCTGCATTCATAATTGATTAAAGGGCACTGAACTACCTTCAATTTTTGAAAAATAAAACTATTTTTATTGCATTTTTCAACAAAGTATTGTAACATTCCTTAACCCATTTCTTCCCAAGTGGCCATTTTCTAGTCAATTGGTTTTTTGCCTAAAAAATTGTCGAAAAAAAATAATAATAACCAATAGCACTTTTCTGAAGTAAAATTGTCCGCTCTTTCCGATTCTGAAGTCAGAATTTTTAAATTTCCGTTGGAAAATTTCAAAATGGCGAATTTTACAAAATTTCAAATTTTTCGCCGTAAACAATATGTAATTTCCACGTGTGTGTGTGTAAGAATTTAAAAAAGTCACGCGTATTTGCACTTGCAACAAAAATTTCGTCCAAAAATGTAAGTATTCCCCAATCAAAGGTAATTCATTGCCCTAGTACGTAAGTCTAATTTTCACCAGTCGTGTGTCCGGGCGTCGGGAAGCACTTGAGAGTGTGCTTGCCAAACTTGACCTCGTCGCCGGACTGGAGGAACACGTCCGCCTGAGCGCCGCTCGCCCTCGATATCACGGATTTGCAGCCGGGCAAAAGGCTCTTCAGCTTTCCCGTGCCGGTTATGTGGTCGGCGTGCATGTGCGTGTTCACTATTGGACAGTTTGGAAGTAATTGGTAGATTGAATTTCGTCGATCTGAGGGGACGAGGTAGTCGAATGGGATAATTTATTGAGGGGATTGTTACACTGAGAGAATGGTTCAGTTAGGCTTGTCGAATTCGCATTGCTAAGTTTGCGGAGGCCATAGTCTGTCTTTCTTACTGAGGAGTTCGGTAAAAACTGCGGAACAGTTCGGCTGTTTTGCCGGATGTGTATTAAAAGTGATGTGTGGTATTGCGCTTTATTGTAGCCTCATTATCACGTTTGTGATAAGGTAAAACAGAAGTAAGGTTAAAGTAGAACATCGAAAATGTAACTTAGACTAATTAATCATATATATAAAAAGGTTAGAGTAAGAAAAAAATAAGAAATTCATGAAAATATTCATTATTTGTGAAAAAGTGAGGTTACGGAGACTCAACTGCCGAACTTGTTCCGCTATTCTTGCCGTATACAAACTACCGAACAGATCAGCAGGTCTGACCGATGTATTCTCTCAGTGATAGGTAATTGAAGCCCATGGCTAAATGAGCTACGTCAGTGGGGGAATCGGGAAGATAAGTATTGGAAGCTTCAGTTTAGATCGGAAGGACATTTTGGTGGAAAAGTTTTTTATAAGATACGTTTGAACGAATTTAGAAAAAGAAACATCTTTCAGAAAAGAACTGACGGCGCCATTCGATTGTATGATGAGCAAAGTTACATCGAAAACATGTGTCACAATGTCATAAATGTTACTTATTTTGTCATAAAATAATTATAAAAAATTGAAATTCAGCTGCAAGTGTACCTACAAAACTATTTTATATTCAAATTATAAAAAGAAATTCTATCTTTTAAATAGACTTAAATGGATTTAAAGAAAATGATTATAAGGAAAAAATCATTTTCCTTATGTCGCGCGATGTTTTTATAACTCTAAAAGTACTGTTACGATCGTAAAGAATATTGACGAAATTGTATTCCAATAACTTTTCAGGATGCCGTTGATTTTGTCGTCTGAAACTTCGTAACAGAGGTATATTACTACTCAAATGATCTAGGGAAACTGAAGGAAAACTTCAAAAATTGGCGTTGTGAAAATGAAATAAGGAAAAAATTATGTAGTTTAACAAAACCGCAATTCATTATTTACCACTGCAGATAATTACAAATGCCTGACCGCTATTTTCTACAACGCGAGTGTGTAGATGCCACCGAATGCTCAGGATTTTTGATAAGAGAAGTGCGTACGTACATTAACAATGTTATTATAGGTATTATCTAAACTACGTATCTTCGTAAACTGAAGTCAAACAAAGATATTAAGCGTATTAGAAATTATATTGTTGCATGATTTATATCGGGGCTCGTTTCGTAAAGAATGCGTTTCTTCCACAGATTGTTAGTGATTTCTAAAATGCGAAAGAACCAGAAAAAGCGAAACAATTATGATTTTCGTCTCGATGGAATTAATTATTTGCCAAAATGGTCACAAAGTAAATATTAAGATGCAGCAGGCCGATCTCTATTTGCAAAAAATGCTACGTGTATCTCTGTTATAATGGAAACAAGATTTTTTTTATTCTCATACAAAAGATATATACTATAAAGCAATTTTAAGTTTTAATATAATTTTGTATTTTATGCTACATAGAATAAGATTTCTTTTATGCTAAAGTTTTTTCCTTGTGCGATACGCGTGAAAAATAATATAATAATTATCTTAAGCGATTATTTCGTTCCAAAGCTAAACCGATTAGGTCATTAGGTAGAAATTAAGTAATTAATACGAAGAAAGTCTTTCTTAGCTATCTTTTTTCGATGCTTGAGCGGTAGAAGGTTAAGCAACTTTGATTTTGATAACAATTTATAAAAGACTGGTTTAAAATTTGAATTTTGTTAAACTTTCTTGCGTGTTATAATGAGTTATTTTCATAATTTAGACTTTTTATGATTAAGGAGATGTTAAACCCTCATACAAGGAACCACTTTAGTCATTCAATTTTTAATTTTGTGCAAATATCTCTCTGGAACGTTATTGTATTTTTATTAAGACAACAACATTCCATAGAGATATTTACTCAAAATTGAGAAAGAAATGTCGGTGACGGGTGACTTTAGTACAGCGTGGATTATAATTCTGTTAATCAGTGCGGAAGATTTTGCGATCTCTTAAATTAGATTTTTCACCTTGAGAAAAGATACGTGCATTGTTGTTTATATATATTATCAACATTTTGCGGACGTAAATAAATTTTTGTATGCACTTTCAGACTTGTAAACTGATTAGGGGAAACTGGGGTAAAGTGAACACACGGGTAAAGTGAATCATGGTTATTATTTCTTTAACAAATTATTAATTACGCCTAATTTTAATTTTAGTGAAAGCTAATTATGCAAGGATGATAATTAAAAAGTTTCATTGCATATCAATTAATATTTTATGAAAGAAAAATAATTGTATTTTTTGACCTTAAAAGAAAGTTGTTTTGTCGAATTCGTTATAACGATTAGAGATGTTTATAATCAATTTTATTGCTAGATTTTTTTCTAATTACTTCAAATACGTTTTACTTACTATTACCAAGACTACAGAGTTTTAAAAGAGGTTATTCTTTTTTTAAACAAGCATTTTAAAGAATCGACGTCTCGGGGTTAAGTGAGTCGGGGTAAAATGGTCCGAAAAATAATGCGATAGCACTAATTTATACGCGGCCAGATGAGAATTTTAACAAAATATTGATCAAGGTGTGTGTTAGTGTAGTAGTTCTTGTTAGTATACAAAGCCTTTGTTGTAATGCATTTCATATTTATACCAAAATCGGCTAACATAACCTTCATATTTAACTTTTCGTATTTTACGGTATCTTAAAGGTTTTAGGATGTCTTTTTAGTTTTATTATTGTCTAAATTAACGTTTTTATATATTCTTGTACAAAAACTAGTAAAATATTTTCAAAATATTTAATTCTATCACTGAATAGCCCGGGTAAAGTGAACAGGTATTTTTAAAAAATAGCTAAATAATATTAAACTTAATTAATGACTTTCTTTTAAATTGCTAGTATGTTTATTGACGTAAGAGGTTTCTTGTGCAACTTAAAAAGTAATGATTTAAGTCTGAAAAATACATTTTTTTCGACTTTTAGACTTACTATGTTCACTTTACCCCAGTCTCCCCTATGTAGAATACGAAATTTATTTGCTCCCAACCCTTGTTTTTGTAAGTCTTGAAAAAACGCTTCGATTTGAATATCTGCTCTCCTTAATTTTGTTACACAATAAATTAAAAATGACAATGTAAATTCGAAAACAAATTGCCTGTATCTCTAATAAAAGATTAGACGAAATACTCATAAATAGAAAGAAACGTTTTTGTTGAGTAGTATATATTTAAGGCGAATATGGTAGGACATTTAATTAATTTGGTTAAAATTTTCGTCAGCTATATCAAACCCAATGATGGGAAAAATTAAATGTGCAGGGATAAAGGATGGTAATATATTTTGTATGAATTATATAAGTAAATGTGAGAAAATGTTAATTTCGTGTGAATTTGCATCATCATTTTTATGATTTGTTCACATTTTGCCACACTTTTGCATACTTTTACATAGGTAATTACCCTACTGAAAAAATTATAGTTGATATGTCAGATAATTTGTCAGCTGACAAGTCACCATAAATTTTTGCATGAACCACGATTTGTCAGCTGGTTTATCAGCAGATTAGGAATTGAGAGAAAGCTATACTAAATAATGTGAAAAATCAGAAACGCAATTTTATCATACTTAGGTGTTTCAATAAAATTAGATGCCAGGTTACGATATTTAATTTTTATAAATCCTGCTGGAAAATAAATGTCAACTGGCAAATCATCTGATATTTTTCCAGCGGGATTGATAACACTCAAATATCGTTACTAAGTCCCCCGGTTTGAGTGTTATCATCGCGATGGTAGCATCTAATTGGGACGCCTTAATATAATAAAATTACTTTTTAATGGATTTTTTGCATTATTTATAGTACAGCTTTCTCTCAATTACTGATCAGTGACAAATCACCTAGTCAAGCTATTGAAATCCTCCAATGAGGTTAGCATAAACGAGTATGCTATCCAATGAACTTACAGTAATTTCAAAGAAAATCAAACTGTTCTTGACAGAAGATTTTAACGTCGAGTATGTTTATTTATTTACATTTCCTTATCTCTCCTAATTTCTTCAGATGTAAATAGATACGAAAAAGAAATTTTGATGTGTATAGAAAAACTGTTTTAATTTTCCTAACTTTTAATGATTGTAAAAATATACAAAAAATGTGAAATGTACAACAAATAAATTCACAATTTTAAAAAAATAAAATTTTTGTCATTTTCCTACACATTCTTATGTTGCTTATTTCGTCATTAATGACGTAAAAAATCGTATTATTTGTTATGAGAACATAATAGTTCGCAAATCGCTGCAGTTGAAAATATAACTTACTGGCATACTTCAAGTTCAGGCCCAATTCCTGTATAATGTTCGAGTCTCGCTCGGCCCATTCGACAACTGGATCGATTAACACAGAATCTTTGCCGTCCACATCGGCCAGCAAATACGTGTAAGTGCTCGACGTTGGATCAAAAAACTAAAATTTAATTTTTTTCTTCCTTTAAATAACCTTCAATATTGTATTATTAATATTCCATCCACAATTCCTACTATCAATTTCTTTTTACAACAAGTGTTCTACAATCATTTGTTTTTGCCGCCTAAAAAATTATCGATTGTTGATAAAAGAGATTATTGCATTGAACAACAGATACTAATTACTTGTCTAACGTCTAATCTCTACAAATCAAGAGATTGTAGTATGTAAAAATAAAACTTTCATACAATACTATATAACTCTATTAAAAATTCAAATCAAATTCAATTCAAATTCCTACTTTCAATTTCTTTTTGCAACAATTACAACAAGTGTTATTGCAATCATGTGTTTTTCCCGCCCGAAGGATTATCGATTGTTGATAAAAGAGATTATTGCATCGAACAACACATACTAATTACTTGTCTAACCTCTCATCTCCACAAATCAAAAGATCGCAATATGTAAAAAAAAATTTCATACAATACTATATAAAAAAAAAAGAAAAATTGAACAAAATATACATAATTATTTTAATGACTATAAATTAAAATCTTTCGTAATCAATATAAGTATTCTAAACTCTACCGAAACATCCTACAAACCCCCAAAAATAGAGCTTCAATCATTCAAAAATTTCAAATTACCTGTCTGAACAGAAAATCCGACGTCTGCCTGACTCCCATGGTAAGCGTTGCGCAATGCCGGGACATCGCGCAGCAGAGTTGCGGCAGCTTGCACAGGGAAATCATTTGAAAAGCCTCTCACAAAAGCGAAGAACAGGTGTACAATTCGCTATCTAACTATCTAACGATCTTCCTCAAGATTGGCGTTCTTAAAACCTGTCACGTGACGGGGACACTTGCCGCTGCGCAGCGCAATATGTTTCGTATGGCCGCGAGTCGACGATGTTGGGTATATCCTAATATGTCAACAGATCCACTGGCTGGTCGTCAGCTGTGGAGGTGGGAAAAAAGCATATGTGACGGGGACTCTGTCGCAATATCTCAGATACTTCGTGTGCCCGAAAATTGAAAGTCATCTGCAAGGTCTCGAATTTTGTAGATAGATGACGGATGCAAAATGTTCTCATGCATCGACATTTTTTTTATTTAGAAATTAAAATTTTGTATTTAATTTTTAATGTTACAAGATAGTAGCAAGTGCTATCATTAACACATTTATTATTTTTAATATTTTTTTGTTTTGATTTCTTATGTTTTTAAAAATCAAAATAAATACTACTGAAGATTATTAATAATTTTTTTAACGAAACTACTTGTCAGTTATGCATAATTTTTTTTTATCTGAACTACATTAATGAACAGGACAGAGGTATAAAAAACAACAGGGCGATTCAAATGAAGAACAAGCAGGTTTCTTAAACTCGTTTGCGAGCTCTTTAATCTTCTGTATAATCGAAATTTTAAAAATAAGTTTGATGCATTTCTTTCCTCTGTAATAAAACTTAAAAACTACTTGATAGTGAATTATAAGGTTTACAATGTCGTTAAAATTAATAAAAAAAAAGACTCATCTTATGGACAAACAATATCATTTACAATAATTTAATGAACCATCAACTTCACCTATTTAAACAATATCAAAGAACATTAGTACTTCACAAAAATATGTATACATAATAACCGATAAAGACTCTAACACCTTTGTTTGGACTTCACAACACCATCTAATATTATTGTGCAAAACAAAGAACAATTGCCATAACTGTCATAATTAAAAATTCATTTTTGTGTTCTTGTTTCAATTGATTCCTATTTTTTTTTTGCTCCATAGAACTTCACGTCATCGTGAAATTTGCGATCCTAATATCCTGTGATTGTAATGTACAAATTTTGGACTTGACACAACATTAGTTACGCATACTTTTGGTCAAATGCCCAAATAACTGCAAAGTATAAATGCACCACAGATGCTTATAACTATGAAGAACAGGAACAGCCAAACCGGCAATGCGTCTGAAAAATAAAAAAAAAAACAAAGATTAGCATGCTTAGACATCAGAAAAGAAACTTAATCAATTAAGAAATCATGCCTAGTTAGCAGGCTGAAAAAAAAATTTTTTTTGGGTATTTTTTGAGATATAAACTTCGTTTTTCAATTAATTCATTAATTAAGGGCCTTGATACAAGTGACAAGTTATAAGATACAAAGTCTTTAAAGATGAACTTTCAAAACAAAACATTTTCTTTTTAAACCTAAGTTCTGATTTATTGTTGACCTCGTAACTTGTAATGTGTATCATTATATCAAGGCCTGTACGGAAGCCTTAAAAATGCACATATTACTCTTATAATATTAATGTCACTCAATTACAGGGAATAAATTCTATATCAGACTTAGAGTCATTTTTTATTAATGTTTAACATTTGAGAAACACGTTTGAATCTGTGACTTCTTGAAATCTTAAATAATAAATTTAAGTTAAGTAATTTTTTGTACACAATAAATTAATAAATACTAACTTCAATTAGTAATTATACTAACTAAACATTACTATCTTTTTTTTTGTAACTAATTTTTATATAAAATTTTCAATTTCTGTGTAAATTTATATACAACCTTAAATTTTTAATAAGTTTTATAACTTCCTTTACAGCTTAAATATTTTTACTTAAATTCTTTATTATTATTGTATGCATACGTAAATTCTATAAGAATTCTGATGTATACACCATTGAAAAGCTTTATTCTTGAAATGAATTTGCTTGTAAAAAAAAAAAATAATGAAGTATCAACTACTCAATGTTTAGTACATACACTTTTGAATAAAGCAAAATGTACACTCGACGTGGCAAATTTCTGGTCGAATGCGTTTGAAATCCTCTAATGATCTTAGCGAAACCGTGCGTTCTATCCAATGAAACCCGATGAAATTGCAGTATTTAAAAAAAATTCAAATGCATTCGACCAGAAATTTCTCTAAGAAAAATCCCCGAAAAATGACTAATTCTTTTTACTCCAGTCCCAACCCCTCACCAAGAAACATCAACTCACGTCTGTACGGTATGCTGTGTATGCAAATCTTGTTATCAACGGAGCAGCTGACAACAGCAGCCTCCGCATTGCTCGTGATAGCCGGACCATCCAGCCTCGTAGGCAAGAATTCCAGATCGGTGATGAACATGTTGTGCGCTCCGGGCACGTGCAGCACCCGCTGCAGGCTAAAGGCTATGAACATATCTACAGTGCCGGAGGACATGGTGCCCACTGCCACGAATTTCCCATCGTCCGAGACTGCCAGCTCCGACAGGATCTCCTTGTACTGCACGAGCTTCTCAACCTGGCCCAGCTCCACGTTCCACAGCTGCAGATAGCCGTGCTGGGGGTTCCTCCTCCTATCCTTGGTGGGCAGTGAGTTGGACAGGGCGAAGAGCTGCTGCTGCCTGGGACCGCTGGGACTGTCCTCGATGGCTGTCCTGCGAAATCTGCATCGCTTGAAGATGGATCTTTCACCCTCGGAGGGACTCCAGGTGAGCTCCTTGAGCTTGCCGCCGCTGGCTACATCCCAGATTATGAGCTTGCCGTCCTTGGCTACAGTGGCGAGACTCTTGCACTTGGGACCGAAGTCGATGTCGTCGATCTCTTTGTCGTGGCCGGCGAGATCGTGGAGCTTGGTGATCCGGGGAAAGCTCCAGAGGCGAACGTAGCAGTCGGTGCCACCGGTGGCCATCAGTCCTCCGCTGGAGCTTATTTTGACGACTCTTTGCAGTGGAGCATCGCTGCGAGATTAAAGTGTAGGGGTTTGTTAAATATCGGGAGAAACGAAGGGGAAGTTTAGTGGAGGTTTGAATGAAAGTTTACCCGAAGTCGGTTTGTGTGCTATCCGAAGGCTTGACGACGAGTTGCAGCTTTTTATGCTTCGATTTTGGTTCCTCGTCCTTGATCTCCTCCACGCTTTCACGCTTCAGAGGGGTTTCGCTTTTGTTTTCGCTTTTTCTTCGTTGCCTGAGCTCCTCTCTACTCGGGAAACCAGTCTTTTTGGGGATTTCTCCATTCTCCGCGACCACCACTTTTGCTTGTATATTGTACAATTGACAGTGGCTTTCTTGACCTGCAACTAGCCACATTCTCTTTCCGTCGTTGTGTGTCGCGCTGTTCATAACTACATTGGGTCCGGTTTCGTAACGTGTGACTTCTTCGGCCACAAATTGTGTTCCATCATGAGACAACTCAAATATTTCCTGGAAACAGAAATATATCATAAATACCTATTCTTAATTTACTGAAGTATGCTAACCAAAAACCTTTTTTACAATCTAATGTAATATAAAAATGTATTTTTCATTCCTGAACATATTTATTTACTTATTTATTTATTTATTTATAAAAATGCATGATTAAAGACCCAATTACAAATATAGTACATAGTAATAAAATGCTGCAATCACAATTTTATTGTATAATAGATTAATTAATAATTCTAAGATAACAATTATAAAAATCAACATCCATTTATTTAACTTGTTAAATTTGTTTTATACAAAAAAAAATACAAGTATCTTGTTTTATTCATAAGTTAACAGCTCATTTTAAATGCCCAAGTCTATTATAAAATAAATATTTCAATAATGATAACATAAAGAGATAAAGAGATTGCATTGAGTTCAACAAAAGAACTATTTTATTATATCTTTAGCTGTCATTAAATTCTTTAACAAAAGAAAAAAAACATTCTGACTAATTATTTAAGAATGATTTAATTCTGTCTTTGTTTCCCCTCAATATGTTATTAATCTATCCAGAAAAGTTAGGATTCCAAAGATAAAATTCTCTTATATCCTAATTTTCTGCATAAAGCAAAATTATCTTTAAATTTTAACTTTAATATGATTCCAATATGGTTTTCCTTAATGTAACTTTAACTCAAATTATTTTGATTTCAACATAGTATTTTGTAATTATTACTCAGTATTTATTTTGCCCACATGTGACACCATTTCATATGTGACCTTGTATGTTTATTTAAAGGTGTAACTCTTGTGTATTTTTACAAAAATAATAAAATAAAATGTTAGCATCATTCAAATAAAAAAAAGACGATTTCCAAGCACCTGCCAAGTAAAAAACAAAGTAAAAAAGCGAGAGCATGTGCAAATCCATTGTACACATATTCCATTTTATCAAGTTGTTGCTCAGTTCTATTTATTTGTATATTCATCATAGCAAAGTAAGTACCCTATCCTACTCATTATTATAATTGTAAAACAAATAAATAAATCACTGCTGATTTAAAAAAGAAAAGAAAACAAATGAGTTTCAAATATCTGCTAAAAAACTAGAGTACACATAAATTCATTAGCAACATATTTTATTAACTTATGCTACTCCTTCCCACGACTGTCATATTACAAATTTGAAATAAATAAACTTAAAGCTGCACAAACATATAATTTCACATATTACCGAACCCACTCTCGTTTATACTACATATTCCAAATGAACCGACCTGTCGTCCCAAGCTAAAATAAAACAAAATCAACTATCCTCCGCGCCGTCCCTCCGAATAAAAAAGTCCCAAGGCCACGCTCTCAATTCCTCTACCCGTCGATACAAACCACTCCTCTCTCATTACACTACTCCAGCAACTCTCCAAACGAAAAACCAAACCAACGTATCCAAACCCATCGCTCCGAGCCAAAAGCAGAAAAACCCAAAAAGCAACAAAAGCATGCACGTACAAATCCATTGGCAACGCCAGTCCTCGAGGAGCCACCCCCACCGCCGACGAGCACGTGCCTGCTGGTGAGCATCTGCAACGTGTACGGCGGAAAGTTGACTTTGGCCAGGAGGCCGTCCTTCCTGCGTCTCCGCGACATGGTACTCCTCTCGTGCTTCCACGACCTTCCTCTGCCTTCTCCTTTCTCTTTCCTCTCACCCTTGGAAAGTTAGCTGCCACCGCCGCAAGCAGCTCCCGTCGACTTGCGCTCGGGGACGAGGTTCGCTGTCACGTTGTCGCTGCCGACTCCTGGACACTCATGCCGACGACGCATGACTCTCCGTCTCCTGTGTGAGAGCCGAGGGGAAGGATGCGCACGCGTCGGAGTGTACTCCTTTTTACATAATTACATCTGCGTCCGTGGGTAAAAAGGTGCGTGTGTGTGGTTGTTGCTGGAGTTGTGGCGAGTGCCACATATGCCGCGGAAGAGTGGTTGTGAGTATGTAGCCGTGGAGCTGTAAATTGACGGGTCGCGGGTGACTGCGTGCGTTTTTAGAGGTTATGTTCGGAGGGATACGATAGAGTTAGGGGGGGAACATCTGATTGGAGGGCGAGAGACACGTAGCGGTAGCTCGAGGACTAATGGCGCGGTGGGGAATAAGGTAAACTCTGAACCTAAATAAGAATAAAAATATAGCATTTTAATCTTTTCGCAAAGTGTAAAGGCTGGTTTTATTCTTTGGAGAATTTGACAATGACCTAAAAGATTAAATTGTATAACAAGTTATTCTTTTGTGAAGAATACACTTGAGCTTTTATTCTTTTGTAAACAATAAATTTCAGCTTTTATACTTTCGTAAAGAATAAAATTCAGGTTTTATTCTTTTGTGAAGAGTAACATTCAACTTTTATTCTTTTGGTTTAACATTAGGGTTAGATTTCATATTCCGAAGTTTACTTGAAAAAGAAACAATGTTGGGTACTTTTTTAGGTCTGAAAATATTCCACATTTTAAGATGAATCGAAGGCAACTTTTAGTTTTTCAATTAACTAATTACTATTTGAATAATTACCATAAATGCCTCTTAAAACAAAAGAATAGAAGCTGAATTTTATTCTTTACAAAAAAATAATTTGTACGATTTGATCTTTTAATGTCACTGCCAAGTTCGCTAAAGAATAAAATCAGCGTTTTATACTTTGCGAAAAGAATAAAATTCTATTTTTATTCTTTTAGGTTTAGAGTGATAAGTATTGTAAAATTTAGGAAATTAATTGGTTTTGAATGTAAAAGGTGGTGTTTGGTGGTTTATAGTGTGTATTTAAATTTTAAACCAAAATCTGCGCACTTTCTTAGCAGACGACAGCCAAGCAGACGATCAGATTTGAGGTTATGTTCTGTACTCATTCCATTCTACATATGATTATCTATGTTTTCTTTGATATTTGGTACTTTGTAAAGATGTGCTCTGCAGATTTTTATTTAAATGCATCACTGAGTTATGGAATACCGTTTTTAGATTTTATTCATGCCTATTTGGTGTATTTTAAAGTATTAAATTTGTATGTTTTTATGCTTGTTTACCACCAAAATATTAGTACTTGAAGGAGCGTTGCGGGGCGCTGTCTGTCACTTGACAAGTCGAATTATCAATTAAATCATCTGGAATAATTATCTTTTATCTGTGTCAAGTGTTTAGATAAAGGCTGGAGAAAGTTTGTCAAGGTTAGAGCATGTTATCTTTTATCCATGAATGTTATTTACATGTTTTATCGATAATTTTCTTATTTTCGAATTTTTCCGAGTAAGATTTCTTATTCAAATACTATATACCGTAACGCATTAATTTATAAGAAAATTTATAAAATATTTGAATTGATTTCGGAATTCGGAGTCACAACTCCGTCATTAGATTTGTAATATGACACGTTACGGAATGATACCTAGCTCAACCTTGCAATATTTTCACTATGATTTAACACCACGTAGTTTTGATTCATTCGCTCATTCATGATTGCATTTTAAAAGAAAATTTTCAATTTTGTTCATTTCAACAGTAAACACAAAATGTAAATATTTACTCCGATTTAAAAATTGGCGAGATTCATTAAGCAACCAAAAAAGGTTTAGTATGGAAATATACATTTATAATGCGTTTTCCTGCATAATTTAATTATAGGCAATTATTATCTGTAAGATAAGAACCAAATGCTAACTGTGCATACATTTTGTAGAAGCAAAGATATTTCATACAATGGAGACAAAAGCTGTGATTATTTCTGGTGAAGCACCAGAATCTGACGAAGAATCCATAGTCGTGAAAACAGGGATTGCATTTCCTTCTCTTTTGGTTTCTAATTCCTGCGGAACTATCATCCAAGGAGAAGCACATGAGTCTGACGATGAAAACAACAGTGTGAGTAGTGCGAGCTATGCAGTCGACCCATCCACTTGTTCTTACCCAGATTTAAAAGCGCATAAAAGCAAAAGGAGTTCCGTCAAGTACAACAGTTTGCTTCACAAGAAGTTACGCGAGTGCAATAAGTCATTTGACAGGAACATTAGAGAATTATTGAGTAGTAGTATTTCAAATTCAGTGGAACAATTGAACGATACCAACAGGCAACTTTTGAAAAGTGAATTGGTCTTGCAAGAAACTGTAAGCAAAATGCAAGCTTCTGCAGCTCAATTTGAAGAAACTTTAAGTTCTGTATTTAGGATCTTGGATGAAGACTTTTTCCATACTGTTAAACTGTGAACTATTTAATTTAGTTTGTCACTAACAAAGAAGAAGGATAAAAGCAGATGATGTATATATTTTAAAACTATTAATACTGTTAAAATGTAAGATTGTAGAAATACTTATTTTCTATTATTATATTCTTATGGAAGAGAATTTATGAGAATTCATAATAAACGTTATGCATAGATTAAAAATTGACAACTTATTTTATTATAAAAATTTACAAAATATACAGATGTTTCTCATTATTCTTATATTCTTCATATACTTCATTAAATATAATCACTGCTCGAACAATAGAATGTCAGAGCCATTAGCTGCAAGAAAACTATTTTTGTTGGGATGAACTCCTATAGAAACGGTAGGATGTTCAGCTGATTTCTCATCGGACAAATGCATCACAATTTTTCGTGATATCAACTCCCACACCCAAATTCGTCCATCACTTGACCCAGAAAGTACTAGAGTGTCATCATAATTTACACTAGATTCCAGGCAAAAGTCACTTTTACGCAAACCCTCATATTCCCCTAACAATTCACCTGTGTCTTTATCGATTAATTTGATTGTTGAATCAGCGCAACTCACTAAAAAGCAGCGATTGTCCTTGGTTAAACTAGCACAGGTAATAACTTCTCCCATGCAGTCAGTAACAAGCCTTCCTTCTCTAATATCATACCTCCTCACTTTGGTATCATAAGATACTGTCAGTATCTCGTGGTCAGAAATTCTAACAGAGGATATGGAGTCTTTCGCATCAGGTAAAACTTGTATAGGTGTCATTGTCCTTGCGCGTATATCCCACAGCATCACCGAATTGTCCTGTGAACCTGAAACTATCAACGTGGACATCTCGTTGAAGCGAACTGTTGTCACTGTTCCTGTATGGCATCTCAATCTGCGAACTGGTGTCCCAGCAATGACGTCCCAAAGTATCACTGATTTGTCACTGCTGCAGGACGCTATTTGACTCTGATCGCAGGATGAACAGGCATCCATTACCTCGTTCCCATGACCAGCATACGTCTTTAATAGTATACTCTTGTAAGGATTCCATAATTTCACTTTTTTGTTGGAGCCACTGGTTATACAATAAGCTCCGTCTTCGCTGAATCGCACTGATCTGATGGCACCTTGATTGCAGTATATGCGTGATGTAAGACTGTATTCAGTAGCCATATCTTCAAATTGGATTTACTATTGTGCAGTAAAACAAATTAATAACATGTTTTCGACTTGTGATTACACCTTGCTATCATTTGTTTACAAAGTGTTTACTTACACGCATGACTCTTTTAGCTATTAATATTCACTATGTACTAAATGCAGCTCATAGAATTGACGACTCAAATTCTTTTAAGACTACGTACATATTTATGAAACTGCATAGTTGTGTATAACCTCTACTGTATTTTTTCTTTATGTGCAACATAGACTAGTGCTGTTATTATATGCCTGGCAACACAATATTATTATCTTGAAACTTGAAGCACTTTCCAAATTGCTAGTAAGGTTGCTTATGTTTTCTTAACTTAAATCATACACTTATCTAAGTTTCTGTAACTTGTGCTGTGCGCACACAGCCTCGGTGTAGACGACATTGAATCAGAGGTTATGTTTCTTGTAGCAAAGTTCAACAGCAGGGGAGGGGAGATAAGTAGGTTCTCTACTTACATGTCTGATTTCTGAATAATCTGAACGTTATATTTTAGAAAATATATGGTGTCTATTAGCCCTGCTGTGTTCACGTTTGAGATAGTTTATGTGCAGATGTTATTTTTTCTGTAGGAAAGGTTATTAAGCCAAGACTTAATGATTCATTATTAGAATGGTAAAATGTAATCTCTCACATATTTAAATCATTTTATTTATGTACAGAAATAAAATATTTTAAAACCCTTTTCAAGTCTATAAAAGGAAACACGAGTAAAGATTTATTTACAGCTATATTTACAATAGCAAATTTGTAAATTAAGAATTGTTACAATATTCTTGAAGTATTATCTCAGCATCCAGTGAACAAAGGCAACCAGAATTACGTGTAGTATGGATAATACTTTTGACCAAATTATCAAAAAATTCAAAATGTTTTGGGTTCTCTGAGTATCTGTCAAATTGATCTAAATTGTCTTGTAGTTTCAAGGTCAAACTATCATAATTTTGAGTGATAATTGTCATAATTTGCTTTTCAGTAGGTGTAGAAATATTTTCTTTCAGTAACCACTCACTTATTTTTGGTGGGAAATGATTAAGAATATCCCTCATATTCACTAGAGCATTTATCAACTTAGCAGCACTTTCTTTGTACTCATATGTATCGTTGTTTGAATATCTAAGTGCCATTGCATTAAGATTTAGGAATATAAACTTCATTCTTATGATTTCGTAGAATAGTTCATCATAAGTATTTGGGGACAGCAGAAACATGTCACCATAAGTAACAAATATGTTCAGAATATTTACAACTTCTGTAGCTAAGGAAAATATATTCATTTTTTTTGCCAAGGAACTTTCATGTGATGCTAAAAATTTCAAGAGATTAATAAGAACAGTCCATATATTTATCCACTGGTAGCATAGTCGAACACGACATCTTTTTTGGTAACATAATATTCTCAACAAAATTCCGATGCAGTGATGGTAAAGTTCAAGAGGAAATTTCTTCATCATGTGTGAAGTAACAAATTCAACAATTAAATCTAACAGCGTAGCTGCTAATGGCTGAGATGATGCTGTTGTTGTATTATATTTTCTATGATGCATTGGCATTTTATGAAGTTGTACTCTGAATGCTAAATTAGCATCATGCATTAAACTGTTTGCATATTGATCTTCCGAAATGCAACTTAATATTAAAAAACATAATTTAATATTATCGATAATTGTTTCTGTATGAGTAGCCTGAATAACGATAGAGCAGTATTGAAAAAATATGGCTAGTAAATTAAAAGGTTGAGTGCTATTAATATCTGACACTTGAAATCCCAGTAATAGTTGATTTGAAGTAGAAACATTATTCGGAGAAGGCGGTGAACTTATATCGCTCTGCGTGTATGCTAAAGTAGTAACAAAATTTCTATTTAGGTGAGTTGCTTCATATAACGCCAGAAGTAAGGCATTATTTTCTCTAATTTGTTGACTTTTAGCCTCTTCTTCACCAACAAATATACTACCAATTATGTTTGTTAAAGATGTAAGCCAAGATACTTGCACATCTGGCCTTAGCTGAGTAACATGTTTACAAAACGATGATAATGAACTAGAAATAACTTGTCCGTATCCATTTAAGGCAAGTTCATCATCTAAAATAGATAATTTAACTATAAAAGGATTGGCTCTTTCGTGCTTTCTGTAGTTAACAAGAAGTGTTAATAACAATACTACATTATAGCCATGATGGTTTCTTGAACTTGTATCCCTGAGTAACTGAATTAGTGATTCAAATATTGAACTGCACATGATATAATCTAACAATGTATTTTGATTTATATTATCTAGTCCAGTAGCAATTATTAAGAAAAGTTTTATGAATAAACTCCGTAAATTCGATGGATATTCACCTGTTAAGAATACATTACTATGATTTATAAATGTAGTCATTCTTTCATCCACATTATCTACACCGAATGCAATATCTATTAAATTAAAGTCTTTCTCATTCTGATTAATTTTTTTGTACAATGCGTACAATATAGCTGATAATGTTTGCATAGAGTAAACGATTCGATATGCATTTTCATCACCTATCGCATTTATACAGTGATGCACTAACAGATTAATATTCTTTTTACACTGATTTAACGTCTCTTCATTCAGCCGAAGAATTTCATTCTCGATATGCAACACATTAGGCTTAATAAGGAAAAGTTCATTCCAAAAGTTTGGATATATTGCTGTTAAATCTTCTCCTCGAAATATACTTTCGTACATAGTAACAAATTTTCCCTTATACTGTCGCTTTATTCCGGACTCACATCGTTTGATCGCAGCCATATCTTATGAATAAATAAAGCTAGATCTACTTCATAAATAAATGTGAGTTGTTTCAACTACTGGCTTACAGTCACCTGTAATAATATATATAACTTTATTTTAGAATACTCAAGAAAAAAGTGTTCATTTTAAAAACACATACTATTGACATATATTAGTGACAAAAGCATCACTAACTATATAAATTTTTATTTTATTTCTAGTACATCCTCTACTGTACTTAGTGTGTACTTGCACTTCACATGACAACAATCCATGTGACATCATCAATGCAGACTTAATAAGTGGGGGAAACAGTAAACTATTTTGATTGGTTGAGGTTAATTCCTCTGCAACAATTCAGCTTATTTGTCAATCTTCAGTATGTTAATCACGTAACTTAAATAATACTTACTTTCCTTCATATAATTTTGAGTATTTTCAGGTACGTAAATACATTCTTCACATTCTTTTCACATACTTCAAAACTCTATCCGTATCGACGCTTCATTGTGAACGGACCCTAAAGCAGACGAGAGAGGCAAAGAGTTCTTCCAAATCTTCTCTCATCATTTTCCCAAAGCGGCACAGTCTTCATTTAGCTACCGGACAGGTAACGTCATCAGCAATTCCACGCGCAGGGCAAGAAATAGTCAGTGGAGAGTTTTGAGTGTCGTCCCGTTTGCAGCCGAGGGGGAGACGCCGAGACGCGCGGTTCCTTATGTCCGCCGACTCGTAATCGACCCAAAAAACTCGTGTCCACGTATGTAAAAAGAAAAAACAATAAAATATTTATTTACAAGGGCACTCGGTGTGTAACGGAATTTCGTTTATGCCGAGTGTGATTTTGACTCTTAGTTGAATTTGAACGAATGTAAACTGTACCCGTTTGAAAGCAGATTTGGAAGAGAGTTGAGTTTGTGCATTTTTAGGTTAGGTTTGGAGTTTATGAATTTTACCTTTATTGACAATATACAGGTTGATTAGCCATATGGAGGTTCATTGAAATCTCATCTACGTGTGTATTTCCCAAAATTTTCACGAATTTGCCAAGATTTGGAAAAGTAACGAGCACCTGCGCTGTTTTCAGAGAATTAAGGCAGAATGTCAGACTCCGAGGGAAGTGCTTACTCGGACAACGAGAGCGACCAAGGAGGAAGAAGGGGAGGAGGAGGAGGCAGCGACAGCGAGAATCACTCGGTGAGATCTGGAAATGCCAGCGAACCCGGGAGTCCAGCAGGCAGCGCAGCGGGTAGTACGGCGGGCAGCGCAGCGGGAAGTCCTGCGAGATCCAGGTCCAGATCCAGATCTCACAGTGTGTCCAGAAGTAGGAGTCGCTCGGCGACTTCCAGATCCAGAAGCCGATCAAGAGCGATATCCGGTTCGAGATCCAGATCTGGCTCGAGGTCCAGATCCAGATCTAGGTCCAGGTCCAGGTCCCGGTCACGCTCACGCTCGGGCTCTCGTTCGGGGTTTGTATATGCTTTTAGCTTTACTGAGATGAATTTGGTCGAGGTTAGGTGGCATGGCTCTGGTAGTGCTACACATACTGCTGTGGTAGATATAGAATACACTGTAAAAAGACAAATTGAATCTTACCAGTTGGAGTGTAAAATAACGTTCGTACTTTTCTGTCCTGAATATGTTAAAATAACTGACAGCATATGTTGGATCAAGTGAATGTAACCATGCTTATCAGCGTAATTTTCAATTGCACCTGTAAATTCACCCTGAAATGTAAAATCAACGTTAAAACCAATGTACTGAAAACTGAAAATAATGGTACCAATATTGAGAATAGTAAAAATATTCTAAATGGTTATTTTACAGGTCCCTTTAAATTTTCTGTTCTCAGAATAGGTACCAAAATTTCCATGTATGCAAGTAATTTGATAGTATTTTTTTTACAGTGTAGTTGTTACAGTAATAAAGTATAACTGCAAGAGCTATACTAGAATTTAGTTGCAGCAGCAATTGATATTTTGGCTCCCACAGTCAGAATATGGCTAGAAAAGTAAAACTATCTTCTCAGTCTTGATTGGTGATATACTGCAAATGCAAAAATAAAATATTACAATTATACTTTCAGCTCTGCAAGAGATGACGAAGCAGAAGAAGCTAATTCAGAAGAGGAACCTGAACCAGAGGAAGAACCAGAAGGTAAATATACAAATAACTACTTCCTTTAAGGTGGCTTATTTATTGAGTAAAATTGAGGTACACTGAAAAGAACTGGATTGACATTTTGAAAGAATATTTTTTAAAGTATTCATTTTATTTTACTTTACTTCATTTTATACGTTTGTAAATACATTAAACAGTTTTTGAGCTTAATTATGATAAAAAAAAATAGATTTAATATAACATTTTGCAAAAACCAAATGCTCTTGTTTTTGTAAACACTCAAGAATATTTTTTAAAAATTACATTAAAATCCATAAATTGCACAAGGATTATTTTATGTACAAATTTAAAGCAAATTCCTTCAAGAATTACAACTCCTTACTTTCAAAAACACTTTTATTGTATCTTATTCTTTGACTTACATAATAATAGTATAGAATAAATTGAATTCATAAAAAAGAAATGAAAAGTTAAATATTATCAGTAGAAAGGTTTAATTATTAAAAATCATAAGAAATCAGTAGAAAGCCTCTGTAATTCTAAATAAAATTTCAATAAATGTCAATTTTATACCATCTTCTTTTTCAGGTGAGGATTTAGACGAATACGACGAAGAAGAAGATGAAGAAGAAGACGACAGGCCTAGAAAGAAGAAAAAGAAAGGAGTATATGACTTCATCATTCAGGAAGCAGAGGTTGACGATGAGCCGGAGGACGATGAGGAATGGGAAGAGGGGGCGCAAGAAATTGGAATTGTCGGAAACGAGGTCGACGAAATCGGCCTCACAGCCCGGGAAATTGAAGGCCGGCGAAGAGGCACAAATTTATGGGAGTAAGTCACAAAAAAATAAATATAATAAAGAAAATAATGATACTGTGTATTAAAACATATGCGTTTTTCTATTAGTTCCCAAAAGGAAGACGAGATCGAGGAGTACCTCCGAAATAAGTATGCCAATGAATCCGCTGCAGCTCATCGTTTTGGTGATGGCGGCGAAGAGATGAGCGATGAAATCACTCAGCAAACATTGCTCCCGGGTGTGAAAGATCCAAATCTGTGGATGGTGAAATGTCGCATCGGAGAGGAAAAATCCACCGTTCTCCTCTTGATGCGCAAGTTCCTGACGTACCAGTTCTCCGGTAAACATCCTTCTGTTCCCTTACCCTTGACCACCTCGCAGTGAATTAATTCATTAATCAACAATGTAATTTTACCTGTACACAGGTGAGCCCCTGCAGATCAAATCGGTGGTCGCACCCGAGGGAGTGAAGGGTTACATCTACATCGAATCCTACAAGCAACCCCACGTGAAGGCCGCCATCACGAACGTGGGCAATCTCAGAATGGGCATCTGGAAGCAGCAGATGGTGCCGATCAAGGAGATGACAGACGTCCTCCGAGTCGTCAAGGAGCAGACCGGCCTCAAGGCCAAGCAGTGGGTGCGCCTGAAGCGAGGAATCTACAAGGACGACATCGCCCAGGTGGACTACGTCGACCTAGCGCAGAACCAGGTGCACCTGAAGCTCCTCCCCAGGATCGACTACACCAGGCCTCGTGGAGCTTTGAGAACCGCTCAGAGCGAGTCCGAAGCCATGAAGCGGAAGAAGAAGAGGAGGCCAGCTGCGAAGCCCTTCGATCCGGAGGCCATTCGTGCCATCGGTGGGGAGGTCACCAGCGACGGTGACTTTTTGATCTTCGAGGGCAATCGCTACAGTCGCAAGGGCTTTTTGTACAAGAATTTCACGACCAGTGCTATCATTGCCGAGGGTGTGAAGCCGACGCTGTCGGAGCTCGAGAAGTTCGAGGAGGCACCGGAGGGCGTGGATCTGGAGCTGAGCGGAGCCCCTGTGACTGGTGTCTCCGCTGGGAAAGAGGGGGATCAGACGGTCACGCATACTTTTAGTACCGGGGATAACGTGGAGGTCTGCGAGGGTGAATTGATGAATCTCCAGGGTAAGATTGTGTCCATCGACGGGAATATGATCATGGTGATGCCCAAGCACGAGGAGCTGAAGGAGGCTCTGGAGTTTCAGTCCAACGAGTTGAGGAAGTACTTTACCATGGGTGATCACGTGAAGGTAATAATGAATTTTTTATCTTTATATATTTATAGCAGTTTTCTAATGAATTTTTTATCTTTATATAAATATAGCAGTTTTCTAATGAATTTTTTTTTTCAATATTTAAAAATGTATCTTTTCTACAATGTATAGGTTTCAAATGTTTTATTTTGACATATTTTGTTTGTGTGTACTATGAATTTAAATATTCAGTAGGTAAGTCAGAAGTAGTAAAAGTCTATCTTCAATGAGTGGTTTCATCAAAATCATGATTTTTAGTAAAAGTGATTTTTGTGTATGTTAAATTAATTTTTATGTAAAAATATATTCTTTTTTATCTAAGTATTAGAATATAATTCTTTTTAGCAACAATTATTTATTCATAGAGACTACCCATCTTCTCTTTAAATTTCAATCTAAAGTATCCTATGTACTTTAAATGCCTTATACACTACTCTCCGATGTATGAGCCTTCGAAGACCTCATTTAAACTTAAAATCTTGCTTATGCATAGCAAATTTATTAATCCTATTGAAACTGGACTTAAAACTAGGTTTTATTTATACCAAATTTTATTATTTAGTCATTAATTATATTGTTTATTAAGAAAATTTACTGCAAAATTGAAAAACCTGTTGTAAATTTAAAAATTTTAAAATGATTGACATGATAGTACAATTTTGTTTAAATGAAATTCAACGTGTTTTTTTTATTAAGTGTTTTAAGCTTATTTTCAATAGGATTGATAAATTTACTCTCTACAAGTAAGATTTTAAGTCAAATGGAGATCTCCGAAGAAATTATCCATTGGAGAGAAGTTCATAGTAATAAGTAATCAAACTCAGTAAGAAATTATAAATTTGAAACAAAATCCTAAACATAGCAGCTACTTTAAGACATTTGAGAAAATCACTGTATAGTTCCATCTTAACAGTTCTGCCCTAAAACCGTTACATTCCCTTCGATAACCTTCATATCTTCAATCTATCAACAATTCACTCGTCAATTCATAAATGGGCCTAGCTGATAATCCCCAATCACATTCCATTCTAATCGCTCCCAAATCTCTCTTCTCCCTTCCAGGTGGTAGCGGGCAGATACGAGGGCGACACCGGCCTCATCGTCCGGGTCGAGCAGAACCGCGTCGTCCTCTTCTCCGACCTCTCGATGCACGAGCTCGAGGTGCTGCCCCGGGATCTGCAGCTCTGCTCGGACATGGCCACGGGCGTCGACAGTCTGGGCCAGTTCCAGTGGGGCGACCTCGTGCAGCTCGATCCCCAGACCGTGGGGGTGATCGTGAGACTCGAGCGCGAGAACTTCCACGTCCTGTCGATGCACGGCAAGGTCGTCGAGGCCAGGCCTCAGGGCTTGACCAAGAGGAGAGAGAACAGGAACACGGTGGCACTCGACTCCCAGCAGAACACGATACAGAAGAAGGATATCGTTAAGGTAGAGTGGACAGAGGGTTTTGCTTTTGGTTTTTGGTTCGTTTGATGGGGATTGGACCGGTGTTGCATCGAATTTGGGAAATTGAAGGTGTTGGTTAATAGTAAATGAAAATGAAAATTTTTAAGAATGTAGCGAGCGGTGTCATAAACGTACGTATTCAATCCTGAAGATAAGGAAAATTATTTGCTGCGCAAGGACTTTATAGCGTATGCCACCTTTTTTAATGCATTTTACTTTATTTTAACTATACGAGTGGCTCTATGGACTAAAATTTATTCCAGTATGTATAAGCTTAAGTCATAAACTTATGTCTATTAAAGACATTAGAAAATCAACAATAAGTATTGTACAGTATAGAAATCTCAATTTTCTGTTTCTTTGTAGACAAATATAGATAAAATAAAGTCTAACAGTTTCATTACTCTTAACACTTTGGGATATTAAAAGAAAGTTCTGTGTATTTTACTAATTTGTATACACAATAAATCTGATTTTGCTTAAAGTTTCCTGCACATACTAAATTAATCAATATGCTGGAAACTAAACTGAAAAGACTTGCTTCAATATAAGAAATGAAATTCAACCTATATTTTTCACAGCCTATTGTTCCGGATTTTTCTCAATTATTTAAAACTTTTCTTATCATATGTACACAAAATCATATTTATTTATTTATTTATTTATTTACTTTTAATCACAAGCCAGATGGCCTAGTACAAAAAATATTTTACAAAAGTATAAATTATATAGTTATTACAATATATAATACAAAATTTGTAACAGAACGCACTGATAAAATCAAAAGAACTATTGTGTATTACAAAAATAAGCTTAATACTAGTTATAAAATAATTTCTTTGCTAGTATCTTAAACAGTAGAGTACTATTACAGTTTCGCACTTCTAATGGTAATTTATTCCATAGACTTATAAACCGTGAAATAACTGAATGTAAACCATAGGTTGATTTGTATTGAAGCTGAATAATATTCAAAGGGTAACGTACATTGTATGGTGTATTATTCAAATTTATTTTACTTTCAAAATGTTCCATAGACGACTTATTAATAAGAATATTTCTAAAAAAGATAATATCATTATACCTATGAGTATGTTCAATAGGACATATATTACACTTGTTATATAACTCAGAATAATTATGAGAAAATTTGTGAAAGAAAACACCGGATTTAAATGTTAAATTTCTTAAAAATTTATGATTAACCTGTTCTATCATCTGCACAAGGTATTTTGCATTAGGAGACCAGATAGGAGATGCAAACTGTAATATAGGATTTACTAGTGTTGAGAAGAGGTATTTGAACCCTGATATCCTTAAATTCTCTTGACATTCTACAAATGAAACCTAATACTTGATTTGCTTCATTAACAGTGTATTCTATATGTTCAACAAATTTCAACTTATTATCAATAATAACTCCTAAGTCTTTTTATATGAGAGACTAAATCAAGCCTATAATTTCCAATTTTATAATTAAATACTAAAGGATTATGATTTTTAACAAAAGATATAGATTTACATTTATTCAAGTTTAGATTTAATTTATTCTCAGATGTCCAAACATAAAAAGAGTCAATATCCCTTTGAAGTTTAGAAGCATCCAAAGGTGAACTAATATCTTTAAAAAATTTTACGTCATTCGCATAAATAAGTATTTTAGAAAATCTGATACATTCAGGTAAATCATTTATAAAAAGAATGAATAATAAAGGACCTAAGTATAATCCTTGAGGAATCACATTCTGTGAAAATTTTGAAAATTGACTTAAATTTTAAACACAAAAATAGAAAATCATGTATATTTATTAAAAAATACGTCCAATACCGTTTCTCAAACAAAAGATGATAATTTAAAAATTATTCTCAGATCTTAAGAACGACGAGCCTTTCAGCCAAATTCATTCCAATCCGAAATATATTTAAACTACTACACTTACTCCACACCTCAATTCAATTAAGGTGATGCTAAACCCCCCTATTGTCGTCAAATACGGGGAACCACTATTTTCTTTCAATTTTCAGTTTTGATAAAATATCTCTCTGAAGAGTTGTTTTCTATAGGGACGTAACGTTTCATAGAGATATTTACTCGAAATTGAAAATAAACTCAGAAAAGTGGTTCCTCGTATTTGTCGGTGACCGGTGGCTTTAGCATCACCTTAACCGCCCAGTATATTCCTCAATCTCGAGAGAGAAAAAAGTCCCAAATTCAACCTGAATAAAAATTGCTTCTCCTCGTTGACCAGGTGGTCGACGGTCCGCACTCCGGGCGCGGCGGCGAGATCAAGCACCTGTACCGGAGCTTCGCCTTCCTGCACTCGCGCATGTTCATCGACAACGGGGGGATCTTCGTCTGCAAGACCCGCCACCTGCAGCTCGCCGGCGGCAACAAAGCCAACGCCGTCGCCTCGATGACCCCGATGATCAGCGGCTTCATGTCGCCGAGGATCGCCTCGCCCATGCATCCAAGCGGGTAAGTCCAAACGATTTGGTGATGGTGTATCGATATCGTTTTTGTTGTCGTGTGGACCAGTTTCTAGAGATGATAATAGGTAGGGGAAAGTGGGGTCAAGTCAATCATGCTAATTATTTCTTCAATAAATTACTATTTACGCCTAATTTTAATTTTACTGAAAGATAATTATGCAAGGATGGTAATAAAAAAGCTTCAGTGCATATCAATTAATATTTTATGAAAGAAAAATAATTGTATTTTTCGACCTTAAAAGAAAGTTGGTTTGTCGAATTCGTTATAACGATTAAAGATGTTTATAATCAATTTTATTGCTAGATTTTTTTCTAATTCAAATACGTTTTACTTACTATTACCAAGAATACAGAGTTTTAAAAGAGGTTTTTCTTTTTTTTAAACAAACATTTTAAAGAATCGACGTGTCGAGGTAAAGTGAATCGGGGGGCCTGCGGCGGCTCAGTCGGTAGAGTGTCGGATTCCCACGCCGGTGACCCGGGTTCGAATCCTAGTCTCTGCCGATTGATACAAGCACCTCTGTAAAAATTACATGTGCTTTGTTTACAAACACACCGCAGACCCCCGTCGTCGATTAGCACCACATGGAAGCACAAACATGGCGACGTTAAATAATAATAAAAAAAAAAAAAAAAAAATAAAGTGAATCGGGGTAAAGTGGTCCGAAAAATAATGCGATAGCACTAATTTTTACGCGGCCAGATGAGACTTTTAACAAAATATTGATCAAGGTGTGTGTTAGTATAATATACAAAGCCTTTGTTGCAACGCATTTCGAATTCATGCCAAAATGTTTCGTATTTTACAGTATTTGAAAGGTTTTAAGATGTCATTTAAGTTTTATTATTATCTACCGCTACGGATCCAGTTCCTAATCAGGACCCAATTCCTGATCATTTTCTTACATAAAATATTACTTTAAACTTGTTGCTGCAAAAACTGTTTTGAAGATTGCAGATATAATTATCTACTATTTAGATTTTCTTGTTCAAAGTTTAAAAAGTTTAATTGTAATTGGCTTTTATGGAAATCAGAGTTGATCAGGAATTGCTCTTAGCTGATCAGGAACTGGGCCCGTGACGGTAAATTAACGTTTTTATCTATTCCTGTACAAAAACTAGTAAAATATTTTCAAAATATTTAATTCTATCCTCTAGTTCACTTTACCGCGCGTTGAAATGCCCGGGTAAAGTGAACCGGTATTCTTCAAAAATAGCTAAATAATATTAAACTTAATAAATGATTTTTGTTTAAGTTGCTAGTATGATTATTAATGTAAAAAGTTTCTTGTGCAACTTGCAAAGTAATGTTTTAAGTCTGAAAAATACATTATTTTTTACTTTTACAGTTACTATGTTCACTTTACCCTGGTTTCCCCTATATGCTTTATCGGGGCTTCATCTTGGTCTAATATTTCCCGGGTTTTCAGACATTTCTCGAGACTCGCTCAGTCGCTGAAGCTGAAATAAATAAGTATCAGTGGATTTCTCGTTGAAATTGAAATATGGATGAATGAAATTGGATGAGTATGTAATTTAAAATCTATACGGTGTCTGAAATTTTGCCGGGATATTCTTTGAGATGAAAATTGATTTTGCTCAAAATTTCAGACGTTTCTCGAGACTTTTGATTTTAGGAGATAACTTCCTATCTACCTTAAAATATGTTAAACCAAAAAGTCGATTTTTTAAGATTTAAAATAATAAGAAACTGAAAAGAAATTGACTTTTTCTCTTTAAAAACTGAAAATCTCGGAAGAATTTCTTTTATATACATACTCTATGCATTCTTATTCTTATTTTTTGAATAGTCGTCAAACTGTTTGCTGGGTGGATTTCACTTCGAAACCTATAAAATTATTGCATTTTTTGACACCTTATCACCAAATGCAATTTATTTCTTGGTATTAACATTTACAATATAAAAGTTGTACAGTATTTGATAATTTCTTTTTTGTTTAATACCGCACAAAAAAAATAACAATGGTTACTAGCAGGGGCTAGGACTGAAAAAATTGAATGTCAAATATAATAAGAAATGCGAATCTGAGCTCCACAACTACAAAAGAGAAATAAAGAATCAAGCTTCCCTGGTAGAAAATGAATCTAGAACTATGTAGATCTATCTAGTTTGCCAAGGAAATAATCGAGGGCCTCGATAAAACTAGATAATTTTCTACCAGGGTTCTATCGATTTCGGTTGAGTCAAACCTTGGGATATTAAACAGCGAACAACATTTTTTATTTGTTGTTGGCGTTTCGATGGCTTTACAATGCCATCCACGTCAGAATTTATAAATAAAAGCGTCAAAGACAAATAAAAAATGTTGTTCACTATTTAATATCTCAAGGTTTGATTCAAACGAAATCGATAGACGTTTGATCCTTTAATTCTACGATTGAGTGACAGAATCAAATTTTAAAGAGAAATAGGTATAGTTCGATTACTTAATATTAGGTACGTATTTTAATGTCTTTCGGAAATAAACGTGAACCGTAACAATATAGATGCATAGAAATCTTCACTTCTACAATTTTCGTTCAGAAATTGATCAAAAATGAAAATTTCTGAGTTTATGCCAGATAACATTCATTATCAATCTGAATTGTAATGAAGATCCTAGACATTTAAGTAATGAATCCTAGACATTTGGCTAATGAATCCTAGACAATCGGGCAACGAATCCTACCCACATGTTCAATCGATCCTAGTCACACCTGCAATAAATCCTAGACACTTGGAATACTGAATCCTGGACTCAAATTCACAACTTCACTTCTGGACATTATCTTATTGATTCCCTCCACAGTCTTACTAGCACCAATGGTCATTATTACTTGCGCCTAAAATGATCCTCCTCGCATCTCCACCCACCTCCCCACTAATCCCTCTTCATCTCTACTCCACAGTGGCACTCCAGGCGGTCCAGGTCCAGGCCAAGGCGCCGGCGGCGGCGGCGGTGGCGGCGCCAGTGGCGGTGGCGGCCGGGGAGGCGGCGGTGGCGGGGGTCGAGGTCGGGGCCGGGGCGGCGGCGCGCGTCGCGACCGCGAGCTCATCGGCACGACCATCAAGATCACCAGCGGGCCCTACAAGGGCAACGTCGGCATCGTCAAGGACGCCACGGAGACCACGGCCCGCGTCGAGCTCCACTCCACCTGTCAGACGATCTCCGTGGACAGGTCGCACATCGCCAATGTCGGGGTACCGACGAAGGACGGAGGGTTCAGTAGCTACAGCAGGACCCCGGCGTACGGGGCCGGAGGCCAGACGCCGATGTACTCCGGGGGTAGTAAGACCCCGATGCACGGATCACAGACGCCCATGTATGAGAGTGAGTATCGGGGGGGTTTTGGGGTGAGGTTTATTGGTTTAGCAAAAAAAAAGCGATTTTTAGGTATTTTTTTTAATGTAAAGAAAGGTTATAAAGAAATGATATTTGGATATATTATTAGTCTAATATTATAGTATATTTAAAAAAAATTGAGTAAAAAATACAAAATGGCTGATTTATAGCCGATCTCTTGAGGCCTTTTGTATCGGAAACGCTCCGCGGCACGCAGTGTACCAATCGCAAATTTCAACCTGGAACAAAAAAAAATTCACTTATTCTTGATGTTAATAGCTAGTGAATCACGTAGGCGATTTTGAAAATATTGATTTTTGCAAATTTGGCAGTGAATTAAAAATAAATTGAAAATTTTCATGAAAAAAGGCACGTTTTTGTTTATAAAAATTGTTTAAATGAATTTATTAAAAATCCCCTATGTGATTCACTTAAAAATATAATAATTAAGATATGGTTAAAATTTCAAATGGATCGGATGGAAACTGTTCAAGTTATGCTGCGTGCCCGTTGAGAAAACTCGTTTCGATAAAAATCAACTTAAAGTTTCAAAATCAATTTCGGACGTAAAAAAAATGAGGGAATCATTTTTAAATTTCTACAGTGGTGTTACCACTTAATAGGGAAGAGACATGATTTTTTATTTTATTTTGTAAATAATCTTTAGTTAAAACTATACACAAAAATATAAATATCAAAATTTTTAAGCCTATATTTACTGCGTAAGAATTTTTCAAAAAAACAAAATTCTATATTAGAATTCAAACGCCATAAAGAAACCGCTTGACTAGAATTCCAATATGGCCGCGCACCATGGGAGACAATGTCGACGCTCCGAACAAAGACTAGCACAACTCAGAATTCTCAAAAAACAACAGTTTTAATCAAAATCCTCCTACGAAACTAGGAGTTTTTTCAGGTTCTCAGACAAAAAACTATCACCTTTTCAAAGGTTCTGAGAAAATATTAGTATTTATTAGAGGATCTAAAATGTGCTAGTTTTATAAGAGGTTTTGGAAAAGAACTATCTATTTTTGAGAATTCTGAGCTGTGCTAGTCTTCGTACGGAGCGTCGATGTATATACGACGCTACCGATAACCTAACTTTTCAATTTAAATACCAAAACTATATTTGTTTATAAGCTCACAAAATCAAATATACCCGGTTCGATATTGTTGGTTATGTTGACTCATGGTGCGCGTCCATCTTGAATCTTATAAGTCAATCGCAAGATAGTTCGATATTCAAATACTTTGAAAATTTATAAACTTTTAATTAATATTTACAAACTCAAGAGACATCTAATCGATTAAAAAAGGATGTTTAATTAATCAATACATATTTATTTATTATAGAATAAAGGATCAGCTGTTATTTTTATACCATGTCTCTTCCCTATTGGTTGATCGAGGAGCTGGGGGGAAAGTGGGTGTATGTAGGCAGAGTTTTGTGGAGTGATTGACTGTTTATCGTTATGGTGTAATTGTGTTCAGTTTGTATGTTGCATTTAAAAAAATTAAAGTAGTGTTTAATTAGCGAGAAATGTTTGGTTTTACGTTTTTTGTTTTCAAAATCTTGAATTTGAAATTTTACCGTTTCTCCACAAAGACACGCAATTGGGACTTTGCATGAAAAAAAATGATAGACTATTAGGTCCGGCAGG
The DNA here is from genome assembly GCA_949152435.1 of Gastracanthus pulcherrimus. Taxonomy (NCBI): domain Eukaryota; kingdom Metazoa; phylum Arthropoda; class Insecta; order Hymenoptera; family Pteromalidae; genus Gastracanthus; species Gastracanthus pulcherrimus. The sequence continues at coordinate 176,917,588 of OX424576.1, forward strand.
TACTTAGAGAACAAATAAATAATGAACACGTATTTTTTCCTTTTTTAATTAATTAAAAATTAAAGCACACACGGGAAGTTAGTCACTACAGCGCATAGTTACGCCCGTGACGTCAATCGCATTGGAGTATAACTATATACATCGAAAATCTGTAAACTTTAAATGACTAACTTTTATAATTTTGGGTTTTTTTATGGAAATAGAAGAAATACGTGGAATTCATTTTTGGTTCTCTACCTGACGGACCTAATAGATTTTTTCATGCATAGACCCGATTGTACAATAGTAATTTCTTGAGCAAATTTGTTAATTATTCTAAAAAATTTAAGTTATTATTTGAAGTCTCGATTTATCCAACATTAAATTTCCCTATATTTGACGAATCCGAAAGAAATTTACTATCGGTTTCGTTCAAAGTTCACCGATTTACTTATCTATTCTTGTATTGCTGAATTACATAATTATAATTTCAATCCGATTGTATTATTAACGTTGCATTATTGTATTACTACCACCGCGTCATCACTATCGTATGGTTTTTAAATTATTATGTTTTCTTTACATTGCAATTTATCGCTTCCAAAATCAAATTTTCAACGATTTATCGCTTGATTTCCATCAATTTTTTTATATCCCTAAAATGTATTTATTTCTTATATGGATCCAAATTCCTTTTACAAAAAATTTATAGTTTTTTTATTGTTATAAGATATCGTAAGTTTCTATTGTTCAAAAAAGGTTGAAGTATAAAAGTATTAATTTTTAGACTGTATACTGCTGAATTCAGTGCAATAATATATTGCTTATACACGGAGAGACTGTCGAACTGCAAAAGAGCATACATCACCGCGCGGTAAAAGACTGTGCTGAAATACACCACATATCGACGTGCGTAAATTGTTTTTTTTAAGTCGCAAACGTTCATAGTCAATGCATCTTATTACTGCTGTTTTTTTGTTCATTATGCACGGCGATTTGACGTGCAAATATCAACTTTCGTTCGCCTCGTCGTTCGCACTAGCGACGACACTAAAAATACTTTGTAACATATCTTGAACAGATCACTTGAGTCATAATCAATAGGTATAATATTGTCGATTAGTTCTTCAAACAAATTGTAAAATTTTTCTTCATTAATTGATTTAACTACAAATTTTATATTTTCATTAAAAATATATTTATAAAATATAAAAATGAAATTATATGTAAATTACATTGATTTTAATATAATATTTATAAATAGGATTTGAATGTTTAAATTGTAGTCTCAAAATTGTAATAAATAAATAAACAAACATATATTTACCTTTAAAAAAATACGTCAGATGAGGGAAATTCTACTCATTCAATAAATTCTTTACGAAATCGTCCATTTTACTGCAGCGATTGCATGAAAACTGATCTGGCGTATTATAGCGTCAAACAAAACCACTGTAATAGTCGGTGATCGGAGATTGTGTATTTTTGCACGTCAAAACGCCGTGCATAATGAACAAAAAAACAGCGGTCATCAGATGCATAGACTATGAACGTGCGCGACTTAAAAAAAACAAGTTGCGCACGTCGATATGTGGTGCATTTCAGCACGGTCTTTTGCCGCGCGGTGATGCACGCTCTTTTGCAGTTTAACAGTTTCTCCGTGTAGGTTGGATGAGATTTATCGCGTTTTAATTTGTCATGCAACAATTTGCATAAAATGATTAGATTCTACGTTAACATCAAATTCATAATTTTACTCATTATGGTATACTATTTCAAATTACTGGTGAAAGACCTTTGTTCATTTATATTTATTTATTCATTTAATAAAATTTAGATGTCCAAAGGTCTAATTGACGTCCTTTACGAAGACTAGCAGAATTCAGATTTCTCAAAAACACCAAGTTCTTTCCAGAGGCCTCTTATAAAAAACTAGCACTTTTTAGATTTTCTGATTAATACTAACAATTTCTTAGTTCCTCTAAGAAAATAATAGTCTTTGTCTAAAATTATGAAAATGGCTCATTTTCGTAGGAGATTCCTGACAAGAACTAGTATTTTCGAGAAATCTGAAATAAGCTTGAGAACTTGAAATTATGTATTAAAATTTTGAACTGTATAGAAACACAACATTTATTATATCTTTTATCAATAATAGTAAGTATAGAAATGAATGAAAAAAGTGGTTCCCCGTATTTACCAGTAACACAGGGTTTAACATCACCTTAACTATATGTACACACAGTTGTAAAATGTCGTCCTAGATGAATAAAGATTATATCCATCTCTATCTTTCTTTCCAGCTGGCTCACGCACCCCTCACTACGGCTCGATGACGCCGTCGCACGAGGCCGGCTCCCGTACCCCGGGTCAGTCCGGCGCCTGGGACCCAACCGTCACCAACACTCCCGCCCGCACGAGCGACTTCGACGGCTACAACATCGAAGAGGCCGGCTCGCCCGGCTACGCGCCCGGCTATCCCTCGGGCGGTCCCTTCACCCCCAACACCCCGGGCACGATGTACGGCAGCGAGCAGAGCTTCGGGCCGTATCAGCCGAGTCCCAGTCCGGTGGCCAGTGCCACCGCGAGTCCCAGTCCGGCGGCCTACGGGAGCACGCCATCTCCAGCGGGGACTGGGTACACTACCAGTCCGCACGGGGCCTTTGCTTCACCCTCGCCGATGGGGTACAGTCCGATGACACCTGGTGAGTGATCTGCTGCTTTGTTTGTCACCGAAGCAAACGTGCTTGTTATTTCCACTTTCAAATTGTTTCTTTTAACTTTAAATAATTATTATGTTAGTTCAAACCATTGACTATAAATATTTATTATTGGTTCGAAGCTATAAGTCGAAATAAAAAAGCATTTTGACCGAATTTACTCCACATCAAAGGGTAATACCGGTCAGCCTTGGTACAATTCTGATCACTATTAGAAAGTTACTGTTATAGGTGAAGAATTTCTTTAAATCAATTATATGAACTTTCGTATGATCCGTCGCATTATTATTCGCACTTACATAGTGAAACATATCATAACATAACCACTGTTCAATCAAAAATACTTAAATAAAGTTACCCTACCTGAGAGCGCAGCGAAACGTTTTCTTAGCCTCACTTTCGGGAGCGTCATATAAATAACATTGTGACCGGGATTACCCCCATTCTGCTTAGTAATTTAAACTGAAATGACAAAAAAGTAATAGGTTTATACTCTTTCTTCTTCACTACTTCGTATTCTTAGATTGTTCAAATTAATAAAGATGCAAAAAATAACTGCATAAAGCAACAAATAATATGCATAAAAACTTATTTTATAGACCGGATTTCTCATAAGAAATGTAGGCCTACGCTTTGATTGTATATAATTCCTTAATAAAACTGAATAGAAGGTTGTTTGGACATTAGATTAATTGCATTCTATGTTGCGTTTAATATACTATTCGAATTATTAGCTAAAAATGTTTGGATTATTGAAAATAAGGGTGACCGGAATTAGCCAGTGACCGGCATTACCCCGTTCTCCCCTATGAGTGCGTAAAATTGGTATGAAGTACTTTCCTTTGGAGATACACTGAGAGAATACATCGGTCAGACTTGCTGAACTGTTCGGTAGTTTTGACCGAAGTGAGTTCTGTAGTATGTATACGACAAGAATAGCGGAACAAGTTCGGCAGCTGAGTCTTCATAACCTCACTTTTTCACAAATAATGAATATTTTAATGAATTTCTTATTTTTTTCTTACTGTAACCTTTTTATATATGAATAGTTAGTCTAAGTTACATTTTTGATGTTCTACTTTAACCTTACTTCTGTTTTACCTTATCACAAACGTGGTAATGTGGCTACAATAAAGCGCAACACCACACATCACTTTTAATACACATCCGCCAAAACAGCCGAACTGTTCCGCAGTTTTTACCGAACTCCTCAGTACGAATGACAGACTATGGCCTCCGCAAACTTAGCAATGCGACTTCGGCAAGCCTAACTGAACCATTCTCTTAGTGTACGAGATGTATTATGTAGAATCTGGGAATTTCGTAAGGCATTCAAGTTTGCGTGCGCTCAGGTATTCGCCGTGTGAAAAGTGTCTTTTTAATTAACTTTTGTAAGAATGAATTACATTTGAAATCTATACAAATATATAGTTTTTAACTGTAAATAATGTTATTTTTTAATTTTTTTAATTAATTCATGTTAATCTGTATAATTGATTGTATTAGTATATTCGGTAAACCATGGAGACTATTAGAGTGCTTTTCATTTTATACTGTAAATTTAAAAGTATTGATGTGCGAATCATTTTTCTCGGTGATGGAAAGTACAAAAAAAATATGTTCGAAAAATCATTTAAAGTTACGGAATTTTAAAATTCAACAAACTTTTAACACTTCGGTGCTTTAAAGTTTTAAGAAGAAACAGTTTAATAAAAATAAATACATTTATCAGGTGGCGCTGGTAGTCCGTATAATCCACAAACTCCAGGATCCAGCATAGAAACTGGCCACAGCTCCGGTGTGTTCGGCTCTGAGTGGCACACGACAGACATCGAAGTCAGAGTCAGGGACTCGAATCAGGACGCGGATCTTGCTGGACAACAAGGTTACATCACAACGATTACGGTGAGTTGTCGCTAAACAATTTGTCAACCTAATTTTATTTTTCGTTTTGATCAACGTGAAATATCAGCTTCACTGAAGAAAAAGTGTGTTTTATTAAAGATGTATGTACTTGATTTTTTAGTATAAAATTGTTACTGCATTTTTTTAGTAATAGTTCCTAGGAAAATTTATTTAATATTCTATTAACACCTTAACGCGGCGGCTTTATTCAATTTTTTAAAAATAGACAAATAGAAAAGTTCCAGGAAATCTTCGTCATGACTACTATTTCAATGACATAATAAACAATGTGAAAATTATCTGGGAAAATTTTATCGAAGCTTTTTGTGTATATTATGAAATAAAATGTAACAAAATTGTCATACATTCATGACCCATATATTGGTCATACCGTCGCGAAGGTGTTAACTAAACATAAAAAGCAAAGAATTACCTTGACATTTCAAAATATTTCAGAATTGTTCCAACATGGAGTATTTTTAAACAAAGACACGTTAGAATTAAAGTTGCCGAACATTTCGGAAACGTTTCTCAAACGCTGATATGTCCGCTTTTGTTACCAAATGGAACCGTTGAGCAAACGAGGTTTCGAACGCGAGACCAACGTTTCTGTAGCTCATTTATAATATTATTATTAGAATGTAAAATAATTGATAAACCATAATAAATATACTATTAATAAATATATTTTGACAGGCAATACGCACCATTTTGGTTGTATTATCCGAATATACCACCCAATTCGAGTGTTTCACATGCGACCGAATTGGACATTTCAATCACTTATTTATTTCAATAATAATATTATGAATCAAGATTCAAAATCGTTGCTCTCGCGTTCTCAACTTCGTATACTCAACGTTTCTACAACGTATATTTAGAAACAAAGACAAACATCTCTGTGTTTGACAAACATTTATATAATTAGGTTAAAAAAACACCTTAAAATTGTTAAATTGCTTTAACTCACTGACTGTATCTTTTTTCTCATTTTTTCCTTATCTATTTTTAAAATTCTCACCTCAATTCCAATGTTAAAACGCTTCTCAGACATCTGAAAAATGACTCGTTCCACACATTGGACAAAACAGTCAACAGGTTAACGACTACTTGTCCTAACACAAAAACAATGCATTCAACATTACAATACCAAAAAGAAACTTGGCATATTACATCAATCCCCGACAACCGTTATCCCTCGGTATCTCTACACTCTAAACCTAAAAGATTAAACTGAGAAGTTTACTCATTTGCAAAGAATAAACTGCTAATTCTCTACTTTATAAAAGTAGAAAATGTTATTGTAACTTTTAAAAGAGTAACGTAGCGAATTTCATCTTTACGGAATGAGTAAATACCAAGATTTCTACTTTGTTACATATATCTACGCATATAACCTCCTTAGTCAATTTAATAAAATCTTCGCTTGAGATACGACTTAAATTCATCTTTATTATGGATCACAGTATACATAAATAAAATTAAATCAACTATAAATGCTTTGATCCATAATAATCGGAAGTTTCATATTTTCTTCAAAATTTTTTTAATTTATACCATTATTTCATGATGTCACAGGCACCATATTGGAAAATTTTTCGGGAAAATCTGGAAACATCAAATGTTTGAATAATAATATAATTTGCAACATGAATCCATATCAAGATCTTCGTTGAACCCATTTTATTCTAAACAAGCATGTCAAAATGTTAAAAAATTTTTTCCTGATCTTTCATCAAATTCAAACCGACATTTTGAAATTTTCCAACGGAAATTTCAAAATTCTGACTTCAGAATCGGAAAGAGTGGACAATTTTACTTCAGAAAAGTGCTATTGATTATTATTATTTTTTTTTCGACAATTTTTTAGGCAAAAAACCAATCGACTATAAAATGGCCGCTTGGGAAGAAATGGGTTAAGGTTTACTTTTCTCATTCTATTTTCAATTTTAAATAAATATCTCTATGAAACGTTATTGTCCTACTAAAAAACAACAACTTTCCAGAGAAATATTTTCTCAAAATTAAAAATTGAATTAATAAAGTGGTTCCCCGTATTTAACGGTAACAAGAGAGTTTAGCATCACCTTAAGGAGGTTATATGCGTAGATAGATGTACAAAAAGTAGAAATCTTGGTATTTACTCATTCCGTAAAGATGAAAATCGCTGCTTTACTCTTTTAAAAGTTACAATAACATTTTCTACTTTTCTAAAGTAGAGAATCGGCAGTTTATTCTTTGCAAATGAGTAAACTTCTCAGGTTAATCTTTTTTGTCCCAACGCCACCAAGCTCGACAATCCTCATCAATCTCCCCTCCATTCTATAATTTCCAGGGTGGCATGTGCACGGTTTTCCTGCCGCGCGAGGATCGCTCCGTGAACATCCTCTGCGACCAGCTGGAGCCCGTCGTCCCCTCCCAGAACGACCGGGTCAAGGTGATCATCGGCGAGGACCGGGAGTCCGTCGGCACTCTGCTCTCCATCGACAACCAGGAGGGTGTCTTCAAGTCCAACGCCGGCGAGGTGAAGATGCTGCAGCTGAGATTCCTCTGCAAAATGCGATCGCCCTGAACGGCGTAAGGACGAGTGCCGGGGGACATCGAGGGAAATGTAAGATACACAGCGATTGGAATGTGTGCGTGTGTGTCTAATGATTAACGAGTGCGTTGGCGTTTTCACCGAACAAATTGATTGATTGATTGATTGGATATTGTGGGTAGGACGGAAAATTGATTGTATAAATGTGTACATCACTTTGTGGGTGTAGTTTTTGGAGAATCGACCACCCACGCGCGTTGGGTGTATTTTTGTTTTATATATATACGTGTACGGCGGATGCTTAGGATTTTTTTGGAATTTTATGAGCGCTGCTTTCGAATTGTGCATAATTGATCGACGAGAAATTTGTATATTTGTGATTCTTACGCGCGAGGTGAGATGATTAATTGATTATTTCCTTTTATTTAAGGATTCGATTGTTTTACTTGATGTATTTTAACTGGACGATCTTTTTTTTTTCTTCAATTTACACAGAATAAAAACTTTTAGGAATCGTATGTGTTACTGGTATTTCTTAAGGGGATGTCGGAGCTAAAATCGTGTATTTTCTTTTAGTGATTACTTTTAAAATATAGAATGCAGGGAAACCTTAAGAGCAGAGTACCATAGTGCTTTTTATAATAAAGCTTTTGCATGCAAGATAAAGTTGATCTAATGAGTTATTTTTCTGATTAATTGGAAATACAATAGGGTGTTTACGCATTGAAACTTAACCTCAAAATTGTAATCATACCAAACTTTTGCGAATAACTTCTTTTAATGTAATTTTACAGTAAGATTTAGAGCTGAGCACCGTAGTGCTTACTATAATGAACCGATCTGTACAAGATAAAGTCAGTCGTACTTGTAGTTTTTACAAATAATTGGAAATACAAAATAGGTTGGACAGCAAAGGGGGGGGGGGGGGGGGGCGGAGCTCCGACATCCCCTTAAGGCGCCACGAAATCATGGATTTAGGATTATAAATATACACTGAGAAAATGATGTCGTAACTGACGCGATACGTATCGTAGAATTTACGACACAAGTTTAGTACAATCTACGATGTATAATACCGTAATATTGAAATTTTGTAAGATCGCAATTAAGGGATAACACTACGGTAATAGCGAAAAAAAACCGTTTTTTTTTGGGTATTTTTTTAATGGAAAGAAAGGTTATAAAGAAATGATATTTAGATATATTATTAGTCTAATATTATAGTATATTTAAAAAAGAAATCGAGTAAAAGAAAATACAAAATGGTTGACTTATAAACCGATCTCTTGAGGCCTCTTACATCGAAAGCGCTCCGCGGCACGCAGCGTACCAATCGCACATTTCAACCTGGAACAAAAAAAATCCACTTATTCTTGATGTTAATAGCTAGTGAATCACGTAGGCGATTTTAAAAATATTAATTTTTGCAAATTTGGCAGTGAATTGAAAATAAATTAAAAATTTTCATGAAAAAAAGGCACGTTTTTGTTTATAAAAATTGTTTAAATTAATTTATTCACAATCCCCTACGTGATTCACTTCGAAATATAATAATTAAGATATGGTTAAAATTTCAAATGGATCGGATGAAAATTGTTTAAGTTATGCTGCGTGCCCGTTGAGAAAAACTCGTTTCGAGAAAAATCAACTTAAAGTTTCATAATCAGTTTCGAACGTAAAAAAAATGAGGAAATCATTTAAAGAATCATTTTTTTTCGGGATGGGACCTTTTGTACCATTTTCAAGAAGGTTCAAAGCATGTTTTAAGCTAATAAAAAAAACGATTTTTTGAAATTCTACAGTGGTGTTACTCCTTAACTAGAAAGAAGATTTGTTATCACGAAATTTTTACGACATCGATGTATATCATAGTGCATTATGATACAGTTGTCTCGGTGCAGTAAACGGGGTAAAAGATTATCTCCTTTACAAAATGAATGTTTTTTCTCTAACGACTCCGCAAAGCGCGCGAAATTCGAAAAACGCCGTGCTGCTTCTCGGCACCTCGCGAAGATAGCGCCACCGCCGGGCCGCGCGTGTAAAGAAAAAAAAACTGGAACGCGCGCGGCCGTCGACTATACACTCGCTGGAGTTTCGACGAGCGAAAAAGAAAAATAAAAAAGAGAGACAAATAATTAAGGCGCTTGCGTCGCTCTCCGCGCGATAACGAAATGCATATGCGCGAAAACGCGCTCTTGTCTAGTCGTGACGTTGCTCTCCACTCGAAGTAACCTAAAAGCGCGCTTACTCGCTCCGAAATTTCGCGGACGCACGGGTTGGAAGCTTATTACACTAACCTTGAGACGGGGAAAACATGTAACGTCAAGTACGTAGCGCGGTGCAGCAGCGGTGTGTGTGTAAATTTGCGTAAAAGTTGACCTGCGCATGCGCGGTTTGCGTTTCTTCGAGCGCGCCCGTTTCTCGAGAATTGAATACTGCGTGCGGCTGCGACGGAATATACTTAAACCGATGTTATAATTGACCATCGGTACACGAGCATCTACGTTTTTTTTCCTTTTTATCAGCGAGGATATTGTGAGAGATTACCGGAGAATCGGTGAGTCGAATGATTGTGTATTTTTAGAATAGAGTACGTCTAAGTTTCCGCGTGCTTCTTTTTTTTATATAGAATTATCAAGGTCTGAACTGATTTGGATTGTATCAGCAGAGCGAATTATCTTATTTTTATTGCGATGAAAATAAAAGATTATATAGCTGAATTTGTATGATTTCAATCAATTATATTATTTTCGTAAGGAATTAAGTGTCTTTCGTCTTCCCTGTGGGGGGTAGTAAATTATACCCCTAATTTACGATGTACTTACTCACGAATCGACGTAATACTCACTTGGTCTTACATGTGGGACGATGTGAGCTGGAATTGAGGTGGCATTCAGGAAAAACCAGAAACGTTTTTCTTTTCTTTTTTGGAATAGCAAGATATCAATTACTTACGAAATTGAAGATAATGGGTAAAGATAGTTTTTCTATAGCCAAAAGAATGCGAGAATCGTAATAATAAGATTTTAAAATTTAATCAAATAGAGTACATTTAATAATCTTATAATAGATTTTTTAAACAATCCAATGCTACAAAGTTCAGTAAACTTCATTATCATTATTATTAGTTTGTCTTGTGCTGATATAAGTTTTGTAACGTGTTTGTCGATTTTATCACTCTGCTATATTGACGTTGAGCCGATGGTCGATGATCTAATGACAGTCGTCTTTCGTAATTTATGCGTCAGTGCGCGAATGCTTATAAACAAAAAATACGTGCTGAACTAATTTCGTCCATTTATGGTCGATTTTCATCATCCTCATCCCACTAGACTGATTTTTATTATAATCCTGCTATAAATTGTAAAATATTATTTGCATTCAGAAATTTATTTTTTCTTTCTAAATTTATATGATGCTTTAATATGTAGATCATGCATATATTTACCAATAATTATATTTATGAACTATCTAAGTGATTCTCACAGAAAGTGTGAATTTTTAGTGATTTACGTAAACTTCTTGGCAATTTCAAATACGTAATTTTAATAATCAAAATGGCAAAAATTCTCAAAATTAACATTAATTTCAGGATAATAATTACCACAATTTCTCATTATAATATTGATGAATACGTGCTTACTATTATAATATACCTATAAATAATATATTTGATACCAGCAATTTTACAAATTGTGGAGACCAAGAAAAAATCAAAAGTGTTTGACATTTTATATAAAAGTGCGTTTCATGAACATAAAATAAAGTTACTTTTGTATTTTATTATAAGAATAATTAAAATTATAACCGTTTTTAATTTCCAAAAAGGAATTCCGAAAAAGAATGATTTTTGTTTGTTAGAAATCATGCCAGGGTTTTTACATTTGGCTCAATTTTGATTCAGAATTTGGGGATTAACTTCCAAAATAAAAAAAATTGTGAAAATTACCCATTTAGGTATACTGATTTAAATGTACAGATAAAAATATAATCTTATTTATGTATCATTTTTTTTCAATTGAAGTATAATCAAACAATCGCAAATTAATATTAGATGAAGGAGAAAGGATTAAGGATTAAGATGAACAGACAATTTCTCAGAATATATTCTTGAATCATTCGTTTATTCACGCAAACAATAATAGATTTTTTAGATATCCGTGTGATCGATATGATACGCGTTATACATAATGTATATATATATATATATATATATGTAAATAGTTTATAATTTATTAAATTTACTTTAATCGAATAGGATACAGCTCCCTCTGCCTCTTTCTCGTAAACATCGTTTTCATCATTTTTTTTTCTCAACTTTCAAGATTTCCTTACGTAGCTTTTCGCTCGCGTCGCTTACGTTTACACATGCACGAAACGTTCGGTACAACATCGCTCGCAAATCATCGTTAGCTCGCTTCTTCTTTTCTTTTTTTTTGTCATCGGCTCCTCACTTTTTCGCCTCTCGATCGTCATCGCAGCCAATGCGAAAACAAAAAATCAACAATAAGAAGCACGGGAAGGAAAACAAGAAAAACGAGCGCTCGTGTGCGTTTAAAAGCCCGTGTTTTTTTATACAAAAAGCGCATACGATTCGGCGTGGAACAAAAAGAAAATCGGATAGGAGTTACATAGATTCATTATGTACACACATCGTTTCACGGTTATTTTTTTCTGCTCTCTGTGTTTTGGAGGGCGCTCGCCAACGGAAAATAACGTTGCGTTAGAAAGTAGAAACAGCTTCGAAACATTTTCGAAATCTTTCAGGAAATTCGTTGTTTCGCGTATTTAGCCGTTTTTACGACACCGTTATGAAAAAATAAAGATATCATCACACTTGCACAATACCCAGCGTTATAAATAAATACAAATAATATTAATAATAATATTAATAATAATAATATTAATCATAAAAAAAAACAAAATACAAACTGTCGACTCCCCGCGACAGGAATCGTAAGATATACGAGTACGTATATATATTCTAGACGGTTGGCATTTCTCTCTCTCTCTCTCTCGCTCTCTCTCTCTCTCTCTCTCTCTTTCTCTCTCTATCTCTCTCTCTCATTTTTTTTTATATTTTATTCTTTTTTGTATATTATGTATAGGAGGACTTTTAATACTAACATACAAAAAGAACGACTTGCGAAGTTTTAAGAGGTCGGTGTCATCCTAGTGGAAAAAAAAAGATCTCGGATTTTGTCTTTATCGGCTGCCGTTGACTCTTTTCTTTTTCTCTCTTTCCACATAAATTGTACATATTTATTTTATACGGTAATATAGGAATACAAAATTCGTGCGTCACTGATTTTATGTGTTATAAAAGGAAGGCGGGATAACGTTTTCTGCTCCTTTTTTTTCTCGTTTTAATTTATGAAAAGGCGGGGGGAAGGAGGAGGTTAATGGATCTTTAGGTTGGTGTGCACGGGGGAGCTCCTACTGCCAATTAAATCCTGCTTTTTTTGCACTTGAGCAAAAATTATTATGCGATAGTTTTACCAAGTCGTGACTTTCAAGAGTACAAATAAAAGTATTATGCTATTACAGGTAGGTGTCATCTATCAGATGATTTTTTTTGTGTGTTATTTTATTTTTAAATTAACTATAAGAAAAAACAGAGTGTAAAAAGTACTTTGTTATTTTGATTTATTTGTACTCTCGTTTTTTTTTTACTAAACATAACGTGCGTTTACCTTTGAAAAGAGAATCAATCGGACGCATTCGTTAACTCGTTAACAAATTTGTTCGAAGCAATAAACTTTTTCTTCGGTGTATACGCGTTCGGCAATCTTTTGATGATTTGCTTAAAACTTAACACGATACAAAAAGAAGGCGGCGAATAATTTTCATTCAAGTCTACAAAAAAAAAATAAATAGCGATAAGGTTCCCTTTAGAGTTACTTAAGACGAGAATCGTTGTTGGGCTTTTTTCGTGTAAAATTACAAAAAAAATGCAGGGCTGCGTTTCTCGTGGAAACAACTTTTCAATACTGATTTTGGAATGGTCCGTTATACTCTTCGTTTATCTCTCTCTCTCTCTCTCTCTTCGTTTATCTCTCTCTCTCTCTCTCTCTCTCTCTCTCTCTCTCTCTCTCTCTCTCTCTCTCTCTCTCTCTCACACACACACATTTTCTCTCTCACGTTCCTTTATTTTCGCGCGCACTCTTATATGAGAATCATAATCTTCCTCTCTTCTTTTTTTTCTTCTCTTACTGGTCTTCGGCTTACTTATGCGTACATCTTTACAGTATGCCATTACATTTATCAAAAGCTAATATTTTCCGTTTTTTCTTTTTTTTCGAATCGACAAGCCAAATAAAAAAAAATAAATAAAACTTGAAATTTTGGGATCTTTGACGTAGGTCTGAATCGAATTTTAATTTCCTTCTTTTTTTTGTTATCCTTTCGCATATATGCAGTCCAAGCGTAAATTAGAATAATACTCGCTCGTATGTGTGTAGACTAAATTTACAAGGGACGTGAAAAAATAAATAAATACTACACGTAAATACCGGATACGGGCGAACGCTGCCGCACGAGTGGTCAAGGCGTTGTACAACATAAATTTCAATACGTTCGAATCCTTTTATTTCTTTTCTCAAATATCGGATGTGAGTCTCCAATGTTTTATCTCTCTCTCTTTCGACACTTTTCTCGCGTCGATAAATATCCCCAAAAGAAACGTCTTAAAACTTACGAAAAGGATGTAAAATATAAAAATAATGTCAATAAATAATGAAAAATCATGAAAAACCGTTAAAAAAAATGGTAAAACGTCGTACAAACTAAAAAAGAAGAGTATATATATATACAACGTGAAAAAATGTGCGAAAGGAGATCATATACGTTTTTATTTTTCAGAAATTTCGAATATTGTCGAAGGGCACATCAAAGCGTCTCGCCGCGCGCGCGCGGTTCCTTTTCTTTTACGACTTTCGCGCGGCCAAAAAAAAAATAAATAATAAAAACGCCCCGAAATCCAGTCGGCGCGCAATTCGCCACACTGCGCCCCGTCACATTAATCAATACGGATAGCAATAGTATTCATAATAATAATATTATTAAAAATTAAAAATTAATAATAAAAATAATAAATGTAATAAACATAATTACAAAATAGATATAATATATAATGCACACAATTATAATAGCAATAATAATAATAATAATAATAGCATTAATAATATTAATAATAAAAAATAGTAATAAAGATGATGATGATAATAATAATAATTCGAAATTAATTATTATTAATCATTAATAATTAATATAAACGTGCTGTGCACATCGAAGCGCCTCGTGTTTGTTTGTGTGTCTGTGTGTCTGTATGTGTGTGTTTTTATCGTGTACTTGTGCACGGCACGTTTAGCGCGCGCGCGGATATTTTATTTTTTTCATCGACTAGAATTCGTATTTATGGGATGCATGTGACTACTACTTATCTCTCTCCTCGACTCTCCTGCAATTCTTTCTTTTATCTCCCTCTCGACTCGCAAATTAAAGATTAAAAAGATCGTGATTCGCATCGCACGCGAAAATTCTCGCTCCGTTTCCAAACGAGTCGCCGGCTCGTGTCTTTCGTACACGAAACTGTATTTTTTTCTCTTCTATGCTGTTGCAGAAGTATAATTTTTTTTGCGTTTTTTTTCTCGTGTACGGGGGATCGTTGAAGAACTCGTACTACGAGCCACTGGCGACTCGTTTCTTTCGATTGTTAAACCTTCATAGACGGAAAAACCTTTCTCGAATGGTCGAAAGAAGAACGCGTCCAAAAATTTCAGCAATTTATTAAAAAACTCGTGTGTGTAAAGAACCTCGCGTACAGCACCCCTCAAAAAAAAAATTTTACAAACTTTTGCAAGCCAAATTTTTCCGTCTACCAAGGAGGAAAATTCAAAGATTCGCGCCTGCGACCGATCGCCTAAGATGTTCTCGCCTCCTCTTCCTCCGTAGCCCATCACCTGCCTCTTCCTCCTCCTCTTCCTCCATTTTTTTAAATATACAAAGTACTCGTCTGTCTGTTCTCTCTGTTCTCTCTCTCTTCTCTCTCTCTCTCTTTCTCTCTCTCTCTCTCTCGTCCTCTCGGTTCAGCCGGGGGCTCTCCGCGTTCTGTTTTCTCCTTACTTCTTGCGGCCAAGGTACTCGGCTATCTCCTGGAACTTTTCCTTCTCGTCCTCAAGCAGCAGCGCTTGGATGCAGCTCGTGAAGTATTCGCTGCCGAAGCAGTTCTGCCTGTTAGCGGGGTTGAAGAATAGAGATTAGAAACAAAAATTAAGGTCAATTTTGGACGTGGGGGGTGTTTCCTGAATGCACGAGATAAGACGCGAGAGAATTTTAAAAAACAGTTTTGATTTCGTTTGGATAGAGTAAATATATACGGATTTTTCTTCTACAGATAGGAAAATTATAGAATTATCAATTGTTGGTAAAAAAATTGTAACAGTCGATTCTATTTTTAAAAAGAAAATATTAGCTATAAATTGCTTATAAAGAAAATTTGTAATAGTCAACTGTTTAAAAAAAATTTTAGCAATAAATTGTTAACAAAAAATTGTTAAGTAGATTTTAAAACAGATGAAGAAAAAAAGAAAAAATTTATCAACGGTATTTGATTGTTTGATAAAAAAATAAATTACTATTGATGTATGTATAATATGTTTGCTTTCCGTTCCTATTTTGCTATAAATAATCATTAACATTAATATTATCTCACTGAACCAATTAAAGTTTAATTATACAATTTTTTTATAAACAATTTATTTTTACTATTTTTATTTATTTATTTAAGAATTATTTTTACAATTTTACATGGCGACAATTTTGTATCGCTAGAAGAGGATTCCGTATATTACATAAATATCCGTATTCCGTATGTACTTAAATATTATACAATTGTAAAATAATCAACTTGTATCTTTTTGACGAAATCAAAAATTAAAAAGTATTCGCTAGTAAAAGACACAAGTGCATTTAAACAATAATCTTCATTATCAATACATCTTATCTTGAGCATTACGAAGTAAAAATCGTTAGTTATGAAAAATAGCTTTTTAGGGGCTGATGTTGTTAGTCTGAAAAAATGTTATTCTTTCGCCACTCCAGCAAAATCCTAAAATATATCGCCTGCTTCGATGTAAAAATTCGGAGCATAAAAATACGTCACACCCAGTATACAAAAAGAATGTGAATTAAAAAATGTGCTCAAAAAATAAAGACGAGCGAAACAAATCACTGTATGATTGCAAAAACGGTGCTTTCAAAAGTCAAAATCGTGACACACAATATATTGCGAACCAAACTGGACGAAGGTTCACAAAAATTAAAAACAAAAATGTCGATGATAGGGAATTCCGTACATACTTTCAAAAATATGTAGTATATACCTTCTCTGAGCAATATTGATGTGAATATCAATCAGTTACATACGTTGAATACGGAATTACCTAATCTCGTTTACAATGCATCAGGATCTTCATGTAACTTCCCATTAATAATTATTACAGTGTGCAAAATTATAAATAAACTCGCGAAAAATCAAAAATTTGGAAAGGCGAAATAAATACGGAGTTGGAGTATATAGGTATACACGTTTTGTGAACGTCAAGGAGGAGCTACACCGTAAAATCTACATTATTGAAAAGAAAATTACTTTGCCTACACAATAATTATTACACATAATTTTATACCTTACGTATATAAGTAATTGTTGAATGACTAAATACTTTTCTAATCTAACCACAATAATAATCTTTAAGTTCAATTATTAAGAATGCAATAATTTTCTACAAAAATATTATAAATATCTCAATTATTAAATAAACGTCCTTTTAAACTATAATTTTATTTCTCAACAAAATGAATTTTATCAAACTAGGCGAATATAATACTTTTTTATTTTTACGTTTTAGTTACTTCAAACAACAAATATAAATAAGAAAATTTCATAAAATATAGAACAATAATTTTTTTAAATATAAAACCATATTTATATGATCATAAATAAATCTATTATTTCAGTATAGCTTCACCTTATAATAGGGAACTTTACGAAGGAAAAAAAGGGTCTACTTGTTAATAAATGGAGAAAGAAAACAAAACGAAAATGAAGGGTGACAGGTTAAAAACGGAAATAATAAAAACAAAAGTAAAAAGCACCTAAACCCCAGGATCGGCACCGTGGAGTTGCTTGATGGAGGTCTGGATCCACTCCATTTCGTCCTGCAGCAGCAGAACGTCCAGGCAGCCCTTAAAGTAGTCCGACGTGAAACAGTTCTTTCTGAAAATTGCCAGTCAACATTGACTTATCTATCTCTATCTTTCTTTCTTTTTTTTTCTTTTTAATTAACGATGTCTTTGGATGGTTGTGCAACGTTTTTCATACAACTTTCTAACCTTGCAATTAGGCGTAATGCAGGGGTATACATGGCTGTTACGCGGAAAAATGTTCGTGTAGATGTGTATTTTTTGATGGCTGACGTAAGTTTATGATCAAGGCGCACTTTCGAAAATTTTTCGAGTTTTTCGCGTTGGAGCGCGGAAATGTGTTACGTGTAGTGAATTTTAGATTTTCTTGAGTTCCGATAGAACGTCTGCAATGTTTTTGACCCTTTGGTTTTTTTGAGGCACCGATTAAAAAGTTGAAGTTGAAGTTTGAAAATTTGAAATGTGGGATTCAATATGGCGGATCGAACTTTAAAAGTATTTCTAATTTCTCTCTAGATGAAAAACTTACTTGGATTTGTAATCGAAGACCTCAAAGACAATCACGTATATATAAGTATTTTGTGTAAGTATTTTCGAATGGTTTTCAAGTAATTACATTTTTTAAAAGCCATTTTAGATAAATGCTTACTTAGATGAAATGATTTTTAGACTAGTAACTAATCAGTTCTTACCGACTTTGTAAAAATAGATCGAAGGTTTTTAGAGTAACAACCCTAACAACGTAATTCTAGCGTTTCAGAAATATTTTGATTTCCACAAGGAAGAAAGTGCCATTATCAAGTTTTGTTTATTATGGTTTTTTTTACAATTAACAAAATTAATAAATTCAGATTTTCATTATGTTTCTTTATCCCCACTACACCTCACCCTATTTTCTTTATTAAATATCAATGCAGATAATAAAAAATCTGTCCAAATCAATTATTACACGTATACTCGTCGTACTAATCTGATGATTGAATGTGTTGGAATTCCTTTTAAATCCTCCAATGAGGTTACCGACAACCTGCACTCGCCTAAACCGCGTCAAAAGAATTCGCCAAATCGTCTCCGCTCCTCAAAACCCAATCATCGGTCACCCGCGAAACCCCCCGTACTAAATCCCCAACCTATAACACCACAGCGTTCGCGCGTTCGAATCCCCTTTCGAAAGTCCCGCCGCGCACGGGATAATTTTAGATCCCCCTCTCTCATACTCGCCTCAAGATGATAAAAACAGGTGAATTACACTCTCGTAAAGCCTTACCTCTCTCTCTTTCGCTCGAGCAGGTATATAATAACGGATGTGCGCGTATACACGCTCGGCGCGCACACTGTACAGGTACATACACTCGTGTACACACTCCTCGAGAGCCACAGCGCGGCAAAAGGCAAACCGCTGCCGCTGCTGCTGCCCCGCGATGCTATAAATAGAAGAGAAATCTCACGGTTTCGATATACGCGCGCACGCGAGAGAGCCGAGTTTGGCGAGCGAACGAACGCGAGCACCATGCAAGAGAAAGAGAGAGAAACTCTTCCGCGTATTTGCTGAAAATGCTTTTGTACGGTCGCGGTGGAGTGCGAGCGAGAGGTAAGCGGTAAGTACGTATACACGCGAGGTTCTCGATTCTTTTTTTACTGTGTACCTAGTTTCTAAGTGGCCTTTTGTCAACGAGTACACGACGTCACGCGCGCGCCCGCGTGCGCACTTTCGACTGTGTGCACTGGCTCTTTTTGTTCGATTGCGATTGATGAGTAATGGAGTTGATGCTTTATTCGAGGGAATTTGCGGTGTTTTTCTGTTTAGGCGATGTGAGCTTCGTTTGTGGAGTTGCGCGAATATTTCTCGTGGGGAGGTTGTTGTAAGCAGCCAGGTATACCTTTCTGAAGAGTATTTACAAAATCAAATATCTAGAGAAAACTTAAAAGTGAAAATTGAATATGTTGATTGTGCTGTATTAAAGCAGCCGTTACCGTCACGGATCCAAGTTCTTAATCAGGTAAGAGAAGTCGTTGATTAGTCTAAAAACTTTGAATCTATCCATTCAATTCTAATCACTGAACATGATTTTTAAAATTATGAATTCAACCTAACTATTGACGTGTGAAATTGATTAATAACTGGATTTTGATCAAGAACTAGGTCTGCGGCGGTATTGGACATTTATAATGAATCATGCAATTAACAACACATTATTAACACGAAAGTTCTATTTTATAATAATATAACCGGTTTATCATAATTATTAATCTTAAATTGTAAAGCAATGTCTTTAATGTTTCTATTTGTATAGTACCAAAAAAGACAACGTATACAAAGTTAAACAACAATCCTATTCATCTACAAAACGTTAAACATTATTTAATTTAAGGTCCTCTAAGACTCGAATTTATAAACGAGTTTCAAACTGAATCTTAATCTCAAATGGCTGCTCAATTTGAAACTATTTCTCAATTGAAGTAACCTATATTCACCATGTTCATAGCTACGTAAAAGCATATATCTATTGTCCACTATGCAACAAGCTACAAAATGATCAAGATACGCTGCTCCAATTAAAAAATAGTTTGAATTAACGCTTTAATAGATCGAC
Source organism: Gastracanthus pulcherrimus (assembly GCA_949152435.1). Classification (NCBI taxonomy): domain Eukaryota; kingdom Metazoa; phylum Arthropoda; class Insecta; order Hymenoptera; family Pteromalidae; genus Gastracanthus; species Gastracanthus pulcherrimus. The sequence continues at coordinate 176,937,528 of OX424576.1, forward strand.
GAGACTCAATCTCAACTAGCCACTCAACTTGAAACCATTTATCAATTGGATTAGGTTACCTTGCTTATTTCACCGTTTATGGTTCGTAACTACAAGGAAAAAAATATCTCGTAATATTTTCACGACAGTAATTTGTGTACACAACATGTTGATTCCTGTTAATTTTACAGGCTCGGTTTGTAGAAATCCCAATCTAAGCTTGAGCCCAAACAACCTAACCTTTATTCATCACACACACACATATATATGCTTAAATTTGTTAGAAAGCGAAGAAAACTAACAATAAAATTGACTTTAAAATATGATAAATATATGAAAGGAAACAAATAGATTGTTTTTCAACTAATATATAGTTATATATAACTGAAAAAGTTATCACAATCTGAGGTTATGCGGACTTAAGCAGGTGCAAGTCCCCCAAGCCGGTAAAAGATACAAGCAACACTGTTTGGAGAATTAATATGACTCGGCCTGGAGTATCCACGTTTTATCCTGTAGGAATAGCCGGCTATTTTTTCCGTGTACAAACTTAAAAAGGATCAAGATACTCCAATTACAAAATAATTTCAAGTTAAGCAACCACCTGAGACTGAGATTGAAATTGCGTTTGAGTCGTGTCTATGAATTGAATCCCATAGTTGAGTAATCATTTGAGTCCGATCCCTGAATTCGAGCCTCAACGAATCCCCAAACGCAAATTCCAATCCTATGCAAAAGCAGAATCAGTGGACATTACCTGCAGAGCGTGTGCAGCTGGGGCTCGCGGAACAGATTGTAGCAGTCCTCGCAGATGCGGTCCAGCCTCGCGAACAGACTCTTGTCGTACACCCCCTTGCACTGTATGTCCATGAAGGACCTCTTGCTGAAGGGATGTCCCATCAGTGCACCAGCGTCGGCGATGCCCAGGCACGAGGAGACGAGCAGCAGCGTCATCGACCAGGCCAGCACCGACAGCAGCGACGTCGACGTCGACGTTGAAGAGGACGAGCCAGTGCTGGACGACGACGACGTGGGCAGCGACGTGGACGAGGATGATGACCACGTCGAGGCAGCTGGACTGTCGTGGACATTGCTGACGACGTGGCTGCCGCTGGACCTGCTGATCAGGGGCCTGCTGAGCGATGACCTCGTGGACGAGGCCCGCCTCGACGACGTCGACCTGGACATAGACCTGCACAGAGCCGAGGGCTTGCTAGACCTGGTGATGATGGGGGAGTTGTTATGCGTCGCTAAGACGCACGAGTCTCGCGTTTCCTGCCGGTGCATCATCTGGAAGCAGAAGAGATTGGGGGTTGTCGTTAGGGATGAAGTGGTTCTTTGCTTTCGTTCGTTTTGGATTTAGAATGGAAGATTCTATTGTTCGTTGGAAATTAAACTCAAATGTTGAGGCTTTTACACTTAAGTTGAGTGTCATTTCAGTTTTCCAGTATAGTACTTGTTCAAGAACCATCGATTTTAGTACTCGATTTATACTCAACTTGAGGGTTTTTTCTTTAAAGGATTATTGGCAAAGAAAACTACCACCACAGAAATGGTGGCACTGGTGAAAATGTATACCCCTATCCGCCATGTTTGCTCATTTAACATGGGATACTATATATATATAGAGTGAAAGTACCGATGGTGGTATACAGCACAAAAAGGCGCATGATAAATTTAAACTCCCAAAGGCATAAAAAAGAATAAGACTCGAATAGTTAGTAGCAATCAATTGAGATTTCTCTTTTTCAATTATTTCGTTTTATTCACTAATAATTTGGTAAGGTGTTTTAAGGGAATAGGTTTATGATATTACAATAATTCGATATGGTTTGTCAAATAAAACAAGTCATTGATGAACAACAGTCCTATCCCGACAGCTGATGAATCAAAGGAGTTTCTAGTCAGCCGTAAAAAGCTTCAACAAGTTGTTGCTCTTTCTCTGGCGTCCCTCTCAATGGTCTTTAATCATCGATTTCACGGTTAACGCGCCAGCGCCATGCATCAAATGCTTTTTATAGCACGGAGAGTGTATATTTAGTCGGCATAAAGCCGCTCGAAATGTTTGTTTGCTCAGTGAACACAATGAATTGACAAATATTGGCCCACGACATATGACTTGTATTTATGTCATTAATCATGCGTATTTGATGTTATCATTCGCTAATGAATAATCCTCTTTTATACTTGGATAAATGGTCTCTTGGGCTAAGAAGAATACACGAACATAAAAGAAAGTTTTCCGGAGGAATTATTCTGATTCAAGTAAAATCTTCTTTGACTATAAAGAATTAGTTTAAAGAGTAGTTTAATTTTTATTAATGTACATATAACCTTTTTTAATTGAATTATTAGGGAAAGTACCGATTTACCATGATATTCCTTTGATCAACTTAGATCTAAAATACTCCGAATCGATAGGCCTTTTTCAATCTCAAATTTGGGCTCAGGATCAAAATGAAACATACAATTATCAACCGATCTAGATTGTTTGATAGCTTGTGGTCAAAGTACACAACGAAATTGATTGATCCATGTGGCCCATTAAATTCAAGCCTAAGTTTGAACCTTAGTCAGAATTCAAGCTTCAGTATTAACCATTGATTTGGCCCTTATACGATGAATCGTCTATTAATAATTCGATCTTACATGAACGAAACTATTCCCACAGCCCTCAAAATCGTCTATTCACCATCTGATCATATAAACCCATAGCACCACAGCGTAAAAGGGTCAGTAAACGAACACGACACACTCGCACAGCAATGGTGGGAGAGAGAAAATCATACGGTCAAGACACCTATAAATATACACCGACTTTCATGTATATACGAGCTCGACCGACCGACCGAGCGCGCGAGCACAGGCATAACGGATGAGGATGTAAAACAACTCCTAACCAGTCGCACGCTCGATTTACTCCTCTCTCTCTCTCTCTTTTTCTCTCTCTCCCTGTGAATGGACCACACGCGCGGCCGCGCGGCACCTGTAGTCGCCTCAACCCCGACAACTTCATTAACCAGGACCTCTCTCCCTCTCTCTTTCACTCCTTCTTTTTGTGCATCTCCCTGCGTTTTCTTCCTTCTTCCATAATCGCTGCCCGCGCGCGCTCGTTATTTTTAGCCCCGGTGCGCGCGATTCCCAGAAACCCCCATTCTTTTTTTGCTTTCAATTGCAGATCGAGCGGAGTGCGTGTGTGAGAGAGCATTGCAGGAGAAGTATTGCCGAGGGCGATGCGTATGTACAATGGTGCGTGCAGGAGATTGGCGGTTCGGCCTTTTGAGCAGGTGATACGTAGTTTTCGAGATACTTCGAGGAGGCATTTTTCGCTTGGTTTGCTGTGCTTGGGTGTGGGGTAACTGCGTAGTTTTGCAATTTGAGTAATTGGGCCAGATTCTGGTATTTTTAAGCAGTGTGTGTAATTTAAAAATTAAATCGTTTTAAAAGAGTTCTTTGAGTGTGTACATTATGAAATAAAATGCGTTTTTTATCTGTAGCTAAGAAGAAAAATGGCGAGCTTTCTGGCATTTATTTAGGTTGCACTCGGTACTTTCTAAGCTTTTTTATTTTTAAATGCTATTTTGCTAACAAACAATAGCCTCTTGATAATGAAAGACATATTGTCAATTGAAATGGTACATTTCGACACGAGTGCGGTAGTAGAGTATTTGCCTCCCGTGACGTTTTTCGCTCGAGCGAAGCGAGAGTGAAAAGTCGCATGAGGTACATAATCTACTTAAACATTAGTTTCAAACCGTATTTTATAGCACGATAGCCGAAAAATCATATCAAAGTTGTGATTTTGGGGTTAGAATGGTATAAAAATACTAATATTAGATAGAATGATAGACTTTCAGGACTGCAGTTACGAAGCAATCAATTACTGTATTAATAAGTCTGGTAATTAACATTTATCATATTTCTTTCGATTCATGCAAGACTTTCTGTACAACATTTGGACTTTGCAGATCACAAAAATAAAGCATTTTAGCAAAAATGGCTAAATAACGACTACATGCAATTATAGAAATCGTTATAATATTAGAAACTGCTATGAAAAGAATCTGCAGAACTTTCTGAAGTATTGTCTGAAAATTTTTTACACTTTTGTCTGCAGATTTGTCTGCAGATTTGTCTGCATAAATGTAACACACAAATCTACATGCTAAAACCATGCATAAATCTCACCAACACTAAACCGATGTGTATAACCTAACTATCCATCACTCATGAGTGCACTAATCATTACCAAACCACCTTTAAATTCGCACTATGCATTAACCCAATTTCAAACCAAATTACGTGCCAAGTAAACAATTCTTCCTGCTGCAGCCCAACCTGCATCCCAGCACTCAAAAGCCACCTTCCTCCTCGAAGAAAAAAAAAGAAGAAACAACGAATGCGCACATGTGTGTATAAAAGAGAGAGGGAGAGCGGGGCTCTCTCAATGCGCTTCTGTTACACGAGGCGAAGGCCGCAAGGCGGGGAAGGGCGACACGGGAGAGCGCATTACACGAGGAAAAAGCGAGAGAGCACGGGAGACCGGTTGCCTCGACAGGTGAGGTCTTTTCTCCGCGGCACACAGGTGCGCGATCTGCAAAAAGCGCGAGTAAGAGTGTGTATATATGAAACGGTGTAAAGCGCTCGGGACTTTCCCAGAGAGCGCGTCTGTGGATGGATGATGTTGGGAGGAGATCGTGAGATCGGCTTTTATTGGGTTTGGATAGGGGATTTTGGGTGTTTGCAGGTTCTTTTTGGTTCGTTGAGAGAGTGGGGAAGGAGTATATTGGAAATGGGTGTTAGATAAATGATAATACACAATGTATATTTCAAATAAAATAACTTTCGTTTATTCAAACCCGCACAAGGAAGGAATAACGTCAGTAATGTGCGACTGCTCTAGCTGGATGCTCTAGTATGACTAAAAGCACTTGACAAAAGGGCATAAGAGAATATCGGGGCTGACGCACATAGTTCCCCACTCTTTTCTATATCTCCCATTTCAGTTTGTCTTTGGGACTTTTCTTAGTAAGTCGATTCATTTTTATACAAGCATGTAGTAGTGTACAACTACAATTACACACATACGTATGCTAAAGCATAGCGATATTCCAACAGAGTGAGTGCGATCTTTGGCCCTTTAACCCTATCGCCGTACATTTATGTACACTGAGAGAAAGGATTCCTTGTAGCAAATGAATCGTGTACTTGCCGCAAATGTTGAATTCTTAATAGTTAAGAACTCGAACTTGAGAAAAGTTTGCACAAGTAAGATAAATATGCCGAGTACGAAAGGTTATTTGCCGATTTTCTAGCTGATAGCATATAATGATGCTTTTCAAGCATTAAAACATAAAAAGTTCGTTAAGTAGGAGTAAGCAAAATGTAAGAAATGTAAAAATGTAACAATTGTAAAATCAAGGCAAATTATGTTAAACTATGTACTTATGGTAAATATTGTAAAGTTATTGTAAAATAGTTGTAAAATAGTTGTAAAATAGTTGTAAAATAGTTGTAAAAAACAAGCGTGATGTAAGTCGGGCTGTGAAAAAATGTTAATAATATAAGATTAAACTAGATTGTAAGTCAAATTTTGTAAGATTCATATGTAAAAAGGCGTAAAAACCTATACGTGGCAATAAACTTAAAAATATAAAAAGATCCTATACATAGCCATAATCGTGGCAGGCGAAAACTTATACTAACATGTAACGGTCATATAAATATTTTCGAAATATGAAAAATTCAGTTAACCTTAAAGTCAGGCAGTCAGCCGTTGACAAGCAACTCAAGTACTCAATTCTTAACTATTAAGACGATGCATTTAACTGTTAAGAAATATTCATTTGACCGTATTCAAATCCATAAAACTTAACAATTAAGAAATATTTTTAATATGGCGGATAAATGAATTTTCTTCTCTCATGTTCGATAAAATAAATTAAAAAATCTCATTATTAAATATGGGTTAAAGATCAGTTTAATAGAAAAAAGTATTTTACATTAATAACATAAAAATTCTTTATTATTAAAAACGAAAAATGTACAAGCATATCACGTCGAAGGAACGAAAAATCATTGCCACGCGACGACAGCAAGACACTTAGTAGCCAAAACAATAATACACCTCGCGCGCTTCGTCAAAAGCGCATATAGCCCCCATTTTATACACTATATAACTTTCTCAAGGCTCTCTATCTCTCTCTCTATCTCTCTCTCTCTCTCTCTCTCTCTCTCTCTCTCTCTCTCTCTCTCTCTCTCTCTCTCTCTCTCTCTCTCTCTCTCTCTCTCTCTCTCTCTCCAGCTCGTCGCACGTCCGCCTGTCTGCGGAACGGCCCCCGCTATATTTAGTCGGACGCGCGCGGGGTGATTATAATTCGTCTGCAGCGCAGTCGCGCGTCTCGCGATTTTCGGCCAATCAAAGGGTTAGGTCGAGAGCGCGGCGGAAGAGAGAGAGAGAGAGGAAGGAAGCAAAAAGGGGCGCGAGAGACGGATGCAAATTTGGATCGCGGGGGGGAGTTTATTTTGCGCAGACGAGAGAATGAAGCGGATGAGAAGTGTTTTGGGAAAATTTAATTTACGCGCCGCGGCTAGTTTTGAATGGAACGGTACTGATATTGTTTGAGGAGACCTATCCACCTTAAATTTGAAAATAAATTGGTTCTGTATTTTTAGGTGAGCGTAAATTATTCAACGTGTAGTCCCGCAGAAGAATTTATTTTCTGTTATATTCTGATTAAATATTTAAATTTATCGAACAAATAGGTAATAATGAATAATTTATTCTTGCCTGAAAAAATATAAGCAATTTACTTTTAATTTTGAGGTGGTTAGGTCCCCTGCGAATTTTAATTTGTGGAAGCGTTATGAAATTTATTAATAAATAAATAAATGATTTAAAAAGTAACAAATAAATAAATCATAAAACAAAATCAATAAATTATTGAGAAATAATAAATAGATAATTGAACATTGACAAATTAATGAATAGAATATCATGTATTATCAATTTAAAGTTAATTATGAAACTACTAATTTTCATCAGAAATTGGGAATCATATCCATTTGAAACCTCGTTATAATTAGACTCACTACGTGATAACGACAAAACTTGAGTAACGCGACAACTCAATTATAGAAAGAAAAAAATAGTTCGAAAAAACGAAACCGATAAACAATTTCTTAATATAGCGAGAAAGAAAAGAGTTCGTATCGTCGCACGACGTCGATAAGAGGCGCAGTTGCACGCCGATCAAAGGTGAGAAAAATGTTGTCGGAAGAGAGAAAAAAAAGCGCGTCGTTGATAGCGGATTTTATCTGCGGCGCGGGATAAAAAAAATATATATATACATATACGCGCAGATAAAACGCGTCTCTCTTTCATCCGCGTGGGAAATAAAAGAGACGCGCGAGCGTCAAACGTGCGCCGCCTGCACCTTATCGGCGATAAGGTAAACTATCGGGGAGAGAGCGCGAGTATATGTGAGTTGAATGGCAATTATCGGTCGTCGAATGTGCCGACAAAGTAGACAAAATTTATGGCTCCGTGACTTGGACGATTTGTTTTGGGCAAATAGCGCGTGTTTTACTCTTTTAATTATTATAGATTACGTATCGATTGCAATGATATGTAACGATGAACGTAAATATTAATAAGAATGATTATTTAAACAAAGTCCTTCTTAATTAATTATTTAATATTTATAATTAAATATAGTTGTAGATTATAAATAGGTATGTACTGTTCGCAATATTATTAAGAAAACGTTTTTTTAACTTTCTTAATTAATTTTGTGGAAATTATTATGTACTAAATATATATCTCAGTGTCTACAGCTAATATCTACTCATTGCGAATTCTTGTATTTTTATTTATTTACTTCCAGTGTGTTTTATGAATCACATTCAAATATTTTAATCGCAAAGTGTTTGTTATTAAAACATAATGAAAGTTCGTTCACAATAATTTCAATATTTACCAAATCTGGTAACAGTTCACATATTGTTGATTGAAAAAATATTTATGTGCAAAATCCTTTACTCAATGACTCGTTCGCAATTTACAACAATAAAGCCAATATGTTTCACCCATACCAAAATTCGCAAACTGTCGCACTCATTCATCACTCCATTCATTATCACCAACCAGAAAGCTTCATACAAAACCCTTTCCAATCTAAACACAAAACACCACGACGACAATGCCAATCAATTAACGCCCGTATAGCCCTGCGACCGCGACTATACGAGCGATTATCGGCCCCGCGCGCCACCTATAAATAGTACCGAGGACAATGAGATTAAGAGGGAGGATTAAGTTAAGCTCGCGAAGAACCGAAGTACATACACACGAGGGAGATGATCGTTACGGGAGATACACTGGCCCGGCGCGCTCGCCAGGTGGTCCTGCGCGGTCGGATGACTCAATCGTGAGAAGGAGTTGCCTGACTGCTCGTATCGAAGAGAAAGAGAGAGAGAGAGAGAGAGAGAGAGAGAGAGAGAGAGAGAGAGAGAGAGAGAGAGAGAAAGTCTTGTTGCTGATACAGAAGCGGCGGGGAGATGGAACTCGAACGCTGAGGCGAGTGTGGGGGGATGCAGAAAAATGCAGTTTGAAATTACGGTGTGGGAATGAATTTTAGATGGATGTGATACGGAGAAATAATTTTCTGGAACAGTAAGAAATGTTCTGGAATAGTAGAAAAGACTTTCTGAACCGGTCGTAATGTTTCGATAGCAGTTGAAAGTTTTGTTGGAACGGCTAGAAATAATCTGTAATAGCTACTGATGTTCTAGAACAGCTAACAGTATTCTAAAACAAACAAAAATATTCTAGAACTGCTAACAATATTCTAAAACAAACAAAAAATATTCTAGAACTGCTAACAATATTCTGAATCAGCTACTTAAAAATGTTTTAGAACAGCTAACAATATTCTAGAACAGATAACAGTATTGTAGAATAGCAAACAATATTGTAGAATAGCAAACAATATTGTAGAATAGCAAACAATATTGTAGAATAGCAAACAATATTGTAGAATAGCAAACAATATTGTAGAATAGCAAACAATATTGTAGAATAGCAAACAATATTGTAGAATAGCAAACAATATTGTAGAATAGCAAACAATATTGTAGAATAGCAAACAATATTGTAGAATAGCAAACAATATTGTAGAATAGCTAACAATATTATAGAATAGCAAACAATATTGTAGAATAGCAAACAATATTGTAGAATAGCAAACAATAGTGTAGAATAGTTGCAAATGTTCTGGAACATCTGACACAAACGTTCTGGAATAGTGAAGAATATTCTGTAATAGTTAGGAATATTCTGGAATCGTTGAGAATATTCTGGAATAGTCAACAATATTCTGGAATAGTCAACAATATTCTGGAATAGTTAACAATATTCTGGAATAGTTGACAATATTCTGGAATAGTTGACAATATTCTGGAAAAGTAAAATATTCTGCTGGAAAAGACAAAAAAGTTAGCTTGATTGATTAAAATTAAAATATCAGCAGTAGTACCAGCTAAATACTCATTTAATATGAAAATGACAGTCCAAATGGAAATAGTGACTTTTGTTCTGGTATATCATTATTTTCAGTGTGAGCAAAATAAGGAAGAAATTACTAATACTTTCAAGACACACTCTTCGATACTTTTTCTTTTCCTTAAAAAACAGTTAAGAACTAACCATTCGTTCGATTCATTCATCTATTGGAGAGTATAATACAAATATTATACATATATTATACATGACCACTTAAATTATTCATCTAACTCGCTATACGTCAAGGATTAAATTTACTCGACTTGTCAAGATGTTTCCTCAAACAATCCATTTCACGTTCAATCACTCTAAGCGAACGAGGAAAAAGAACATCCAATATTTAGCATAACAGTACACCCAACGGTCCATCAGAAATCGCTACAGACGCGTAAAATTTCCGAACGATACCGAAATAAATCGGCGATGTTCTCGTAAAATCTTATCCGTTATACATACAAAAACCAACATGACGAGATGAAAGAGAGAGAGAGAGAGAGAGAGAGAGACAAAAGGAGGAGATCGAGAGGGTGGGTATGGGTTCAGTCTAATTAGGCGTTCAGTCGCCGCCGAGAGAAACGGGTAAAAGGAATGAAGGGAAGAGGCGAGCGTGTATAAATCATGTGGCAAACGAGAGCAAACGACCGCGAGACGAGTTTTAAGGGACGAGGGGTTTGGTCATTGCTCTTCTGTTCTTCTTTTTAAAAATGATGTGAATCATATGAAAATTATCACGTTATGATGAAATTAAATATTACGCAGTTGGTTCTTCTTTCGTTATTAATATTATACAAATTGACATTACTACGTATTAATATCACAAATTAATAGGACATTTATATTAAGTATTACATATAGCTGATTATTTTCTCATTAATACCACAAACAAGCAGTGAATTTTGTAATTTTCTTTGAGTACGACAAAAACACGGCGGATAATAAAGAATCGGTCAAAACAGCCATGAAAGTTTTGGAAAGACGTACACTCGACGTAAAAAGATTCTCGTCGAATTTATCTGAATTTTGTGAAATCCTCCAATGAGGTTAGCGAAAACGAGCATTCGATCGAATGAGGTTGCAGCATTTCAAAAAAATTCAAATAAATTCGACCAGAATTTTTTAACATCGAGTGTACAACATGTGTCACGTCTCCAAACGATTTGACGAATTGAGTTTTACGCGGAACTGTTGAGAACAAAATAACGACTTTTGTGAGATAGTCTACACTAATTTTGTAGGAGGAAATTCCTAAAGTGTGACTAATTTGTCCGAAAAAAGATGTCTATTTTTATATGTGCGGTTAAACCGAATACATAATTAATGTCGGCCAATTCCAAAGTCTATCTCCGTGCTTCGATTTTACGTGTCATCATCTTTCGACGAATTATGTATACTTCAAAAGTAAAAAAGATTCGGATAAATATTTATTTGAACTCACGAAACTGCAAAGAAACTGCTTTATTAATTTACTAATATTTATAGTAAAGAGTCTGCTTTATTCTAAATTCGGATTTTCTTACGACTGTTTAAATACTCATGCATAAGTATAAGTATACATGAGTATTTAAACAGTACTAAGAAAATCCGAATTTACAATAAAACAGACTCTTTACTATAAATATTATTAAATTAACAAAGCAGTATCTTTGCAGTTTCGTGAGTTCAAATAAACACTTATCCGAATCTTTCTTATTTTTCATTCCATTTTAAATTGAATCTTTTGTCACTTCATAACTTTTCTAATATTCTAATACATGAAAGAACGAGCTCAATTAAATCAACGATAATTCTTCAATTCATCCTTTTGCCCCCTGCCCCTCCCCAAAATCATGGCCAAATTAATTCCACCAAAAATCGCTTTAGCGCCAATTGCATCATAATCAATCTTCCCGGAAAGAGAAAGAAAGAAGGAAAAAAGCAACGCATCAATGATCATTCATCCTCGATACCCACAGAGAAGCATTATACTTCTCACGAGCGCGATATACATCGAGCGCACAATTAAAAGCCGCGACACAGTGTATATTTTTAGACCGTATATTCCCACGATCGCGCTCGAAAAATCCGACTACCGCGAAGGAACAGAGACAGAGAAGAAAAGAAGACACAATCTCGGGCTATTTTCGTATACGCACGCGCGCGTACACTACGCACGATGATTAATGACCTCGCGAGTCGGTGGACGCGTGAATCCCATTGAGCGATTTCGTTATCGCGCGGTGGTACGCGTTTGTAGTGTGCAAATGAAGCGATAAAGATATCCGCGAGCGAGGTAAAGGACGAAAGTCAATTTTTTTTTAATTATATTCGATTATTCTTCTTCTTCTGGTTTTGGTGTGACGAGTTTGGTGGGCGAGTTGCGAGTGTTGCGTAATTAAGCGGCGACACGTGGCGTTTTATGATATACTACCTTTGAACGTGCATGCGCGCACTTTTTTAGGCTGGATTTCGCATTGAGACGTGATTTAGTTGAGGACGAGCGGCTGGTTGTATGTGTAGCTTCCTGTTTTTCATGAGGCGTTTATTTTTAAAGGAGCGTTTCTTTTAAGAGCTGTTATGGATTTGGAGAAAGTTGTATATAAATGCACGGTGATGTTTAAAAATCTTTCATAGGAAGAGCGTTTTTTTAATCTAAAATGTTGGCTTATGCTTAGGAATATTGAAATAACATCAATTTTAAATATATTGCAATAATTAAAACAATCTTTCACACAGCTTTTTGTAATCTAAAGCGTCGGTGTATAGTTCAAATTATTGCTCAAAATTACACATATATATGTAAGCTAAGAGAATATAAAATTATGTCCAAATTCTGGGCTTCGATAAACAAATTCATCGAAAAGAGAATGAGACTCAAAAATGCTATTAATATAGATATAAAATACGTAATATTTATATAACGGTAATATAAGATAAACTAAAAATTAATATGTAAAAAAATTAATGAAAAAATGAATATTATATCAATAAAAATTTTTAAATCGTAATAAATCACCTTAAACACACACTTACTCAACGACAATAAATACTTATTTATTAGGTTTTGAATAAGGCTTTAATCTTTATGTCAAACAAATACATACAACCCGTCCAATTCGCATACAATTATCATAAATTTCCCGCCCAACGACGTTGTCGCGCGCTTCGATTTCGTCAATAAATATTTCCGCGCGTTTCCAAACTTCGTGGAAAGACATAAATAAAGCAACGAAAAGAAAAAATTTTAATATCTACGCGTATCGTCGGACCTAATTAAATATACAATCCGCAGCGCAATGTATATTAATACGACGCGAAATCGGCTCTAATTTTAGTCCATATCTCACGAGTTCATAAATCACAACAAAAAGACGCGGCGGCGCGGACGAATTCTCTGACGGCCTGTCGTAATAATTCGTACACAAATATAGACGCGCAGAGATAAAATACGTATATATTTATTAGCAAATCGCGACGTGATTTTGCCTAATCAGTTTGGGGCTTCTGCCTTTTTTTGTCGCGCCGCTCGGGCGTGTAAACACAAATAAAGGGGACGTATATGTAAATATATATACAAAGAGACGTCGCCACTCTCCGAGGGTTCGAAAAAGAGGAAAATACGCATGGCGACGGTGACAATCTTGGATATAGTTATGCGTTATATTTGTATTTGTGTTTATGTTTATATTTTAATGCATTATTTCGATGTGGGCACAGTGAATATATTTTGTGCCAACCCTTTGGATCGTCGGTTTTATTTTAGATTTCGATTTGTATGAAAATTTGTTTTAAGGGCTGTTTTTTCGGGTATAATGATTAGGGATTCAAAGTTAAACATGCTGAGACTTACGTGATGTCTTTGACGTAAAAAATGAATCTTTTATGCATGTATAACATGAAACTTATGTAAAGTCATATTTTTTCTAATAATAGTTACGTTAATTTATTATTTAATTTATTATTCAATCTGTTTCTAAATAATTATCATTGGTTTTAAAATAGCTTATACTAAAATAAAAGACATTCATACATTTCCAGAATTTGTTAAAAAAGGTTGAGACACTATATGTTTTATGAATATTTACGTTAATTGCTTAACATAAAAATTTGAGTTGTCGTAGTCTTGTTCTGGTAGACGATAGTTCTAAGTTCTTTTTACTATTTCATTCTTTTGAGGTCTTTGAATCCTAAACTCTTTTATTCGATAGGTGTATAATTTATATATGAACCCATTACCAATCTATTGTAAATACATCTAAAATATTTTGAAAACGAAGCAAAAAACCTCAACCATTTGGCTCTGCTAGATTCACAAGTACTCATTACCAATATACTGTATAACTATTACCAAAATCTTTTGAAACCGAAACAAGAAAATCTAAAACAAAGTGTAATATCTTGCAAAAATGCTAATAATTTGCTATTCCTTGTTAAATCTTTTTGCCTGCTTTATGCATCAAGATTAACATCATACATTCAATAAATTTATATCAATGCAAAATAACCGAAACGATTAAAAAATACTTGTCAATTTATTCAGCACCTACTTGACGTCCCGAATCTTCGATCCTCGCCCTCCCACAATCTCCAAATATTCGAAACTCTCTTTCCACAAACCCGCGGTGCAACGAGCGAACGCAGCTCGACTGACACTCACGGCACTTGTCGCGCTTGGTAAACAGAGGCCGAAAAACCGCCGACGAGGAGGCAGAAACGCAAATAGAAGTAAAAAAAGAACGAAGCTCGAGTGCAGTGACGTCAATGGGCGATGGTAATTGTATTATTATATAAGAGATAGCTGACTGACTGATTTTTAATGTGCAAATGCTGAATGCTAAATGCTGAATTATTTCCCCCCGGCCTGGCGCCTATATAGAGATCAAACATAATCGCGTTATTTTTTTGGTGAGTTTCTCATTAGTGGAGCTGGGGAGAATCGGAGAGATGATAAATATTGAGTTATATAGCGTGAATATAGGCTCTGCAATTGATTAGCTTTGTTTGAGTAAGTATAAGCTTTTCTTTTGCTGCGAGTGTTTACATTTTTTGTGGTTTTTTTACTTTTGGTTGGGGTTTATATATTTGCGAATCTGATGCGACAGACGTCGGGATATTAGTCCGTTTATAGGTTTGTTAATGATGATTAATGGTAGACACTCGAATTGTACATCAGTTATATGTCTACGTGTCTATTTCTGTGTTTGCATGTCGGGAACATACTCGATTTTTGATAATAATTATCGTATTTATAGTAAAGATTGTCAAGCAAAGGTCAACACTTTATTTTAGTTGTACACTTTTGGATATATGGTTGACTTCAATAAAGTCATTTTTATAAAGAAATCTATAAATACTATAAAGCAAAAAATATTTTTACTTCCTTATGACTGCGCAAGATATTATATTACTTTGTTATAATTTATTGTGCACGGGTGGGACGTACATTGAGAAAAATAAAATGGAAAATTTGGAAGCGGAATTTTCAATGAGGTTTATTGTGTTAAACAAAAATTGTTTAATGAGTTTTATCAAAGATAAACCGCCTCCGCGAGCTCGTCTATGACGAAACGAATTCACGTTTTCGGAGTTTATAAGGAGATAATGAATTAATTATACGATAAACTTCAAGGAAATGTATTAATTGGGCTTGATGCGCAGGAAATTCCATTGAAACCGCAAAGCGAATGTCGACTATGTCACCATGATGCAACAATGTTTTTCTCAATGGAAATATATCTTATAAATAACTGCGGTCCTATTCAATGTTTTTATTTTTCATCGCGACATTTTTAATATTTATAAATAGGAATAAAGCGTGTTCAGTTAAATGAAGAAAATTTCATTATCACCCGAATGACTTGTAAAACAGAAACAAGCCATTTTTATGAAAAAGCAATTTTAGATAATTTCAAAATTATCACTTTCTCGTTAGGAAAATTATTACTTCATAAACTATTATATAACAAAAATTATTATTTCTGGTTACATTAAGAATATACTTGACATCCTAAGCATTACCAAATAAATATTAAATTTTATACTATGAATATAGCAATGTTCATTACAAATAACACAACGTTTAAAGAAAATCAAACATATCCTTCATTTACAAATAAAAGTAAAAAATGTTACTTTTCGCTATTAAATTTTTCTCAGTGTAATACTTTGCCTCGAAGCTTTTTATAGAGATCACTGAATTTCAAGAAGAAAAATTACCAATTTAAAAAAATGTGCAAAATCTTGGCGAAAATTCTTGATAAAACAGTCGAAAGCCGGTGACGGGTGTATTTTATTCATTCAGGTCGAGCCGCGAAGGTTCTTGACGCAGGTTACGACGATATAAAAACACACGCGCGGCCGAACATTGAAAAATATCTCGATTTGCTCGGGGAATTACACCGAGCGCAGAATGAAATTAGCGCCTGTGCAGCGCGGGATGCAAAATTAAGTAGGCTTTAGATTAAAGAAAAAAAAATGATGCAATTTTTTTTAATTTGGCGCTATGTAGTATAAATTGACCGTAACTGAATGTTAAAGATGTTTGGGTCTTTTTCTAAATTTAATTTGCGAAATGAAATGAGACTAATAATAATTGGTGCATGACTGAATCGTGTATATTAATAAATTGATAACTAATATAAGTTGATGAATCGATAGATCGATAGATAGGTAGATATTCTTTTATGAAATCAAAAACCATCCATTGTCTACATATAAAAGTGATTATCATATAATACGATTCTAATTATTACAGACAGAAAATAATATTTAGATGGTATCACAGTAACAGGTTTGAATTCTATGCTAATATGATTGGTTGAACTTTTCAGAGCAAAATTCAAATTTAGCAAAATAGCCATACGTGATTCGCGTTTCGCATTTGCACAAAAAAGAATAACTATAAGATAGGCTTATAAGAATAAAAAAGTATAAGTAAAAATCGCAATACACACCAAAAATTTCTAAAAAAGAATACTCTCACTAGTTTTAAAAATTACCCCTAAAAACTAAATAATGAAATTTTACCAAGGACCCAGTATTCCAACCCCTGCAAGAACTCTTCTCTCCACTTACCAAACAAACCGATTGCTTTAAAAATCGTTAAAAAAAACCAGCCACACAGTTCCTACTTCAAAAGCGTCTCCGTCCAACCGCAAACTGTTCGCTTTCGCCGTTTCAACTCTGCCCGCGCGCAGACTTCCAGACTCGAACTCCTCCCCCCCCCCCCCCACCTACCCCTTCGAGCAAATAAAAAAGCATCGCTCCGCGCCGTCTCGATCGTCTCTCTCCGGCATTTGCATTGATAAAAGTGCGCTCGCGGGGCCGCGGTCGTCGCGCGGCTATTTCGAGAGCGTGGTACACGCTCGTCCTTGGCTGGGTGTGCTTGCGCCTCGTATATATTTATTAATGCTATGCAAGCCGCGGCTCGGCGAGACTATATCTATATATATATACACACACCTATAAGACCGGTGCTGTTCAACAAAGGAGGTTAGTGTCTGCGGACTTTGAGCGGGCACTTTTTGTGGCTCTTCGTAGGGTAAATGTCCTCTGTATTGATAGCGAGTTCGTTATTCTGGTGGAAATCGGAGGTGTGTCGATGTGATGCAAACTTTGAAGAAAATGGCTGATTACTCATCGATGTGTACCCTGGTAGAACGTTAGCTAGAATGGCCGATTAGCTTTTTAATTATTAGCCAGATTAATAAGCTATTAATAAGTCAAATTATAACTAATATCTGACTAGAATCTTCTTAAGACTATGCTTTAAGCAAGAACGAATTTTGTTTGCAAATCTAACCTATTTATATTTTGTTTTGAAAAGTTATCAGTTTTTAAAAATATACGTTTTTATACTTTATTGAATGTTCAATATAGTATGCCGCCAAAATAAATATTTTTATCAACAAATAACAACTTACGAGATTATATAAATATGTATATGCAGTACTAAAAGTATTTGATAACTAATAATTTTCTTTCCAAAAATTAGTCAAGCATAACTTAGTCAACAAAAATTTTGTGATTGATGTCGAAAATGAAATTTTGTAATACAACTTCATTGTAAAACTACAAATATTTGTTAACCGATTCTTTAAATTTCGTCATAACTTACAATATTCTGTTTTTATTGTTATTTTTTAAATAACAATAATTATATGACTACATGCATTCTATTATTTATAACATAAATTTCTTTAATAAAGACACTTAAATTTTACTCGGAGCTGTCGTACTTTTGTGTAAATAATACTTTTTAAATGCACGCGTCATTTTGTAAACAAATAACCTAACCTCCATTACTACTAGACATTTTTTACGGTACATTTTTAACTTTAATTTAGTAAAATACTTAATGTGGTATGATTAGAATTGCGTATTATTTTGATTATTATAAAACTGTTATTATTTATATTTATTAATTAATACATAAATTACTTAGTTTATCAATTTTATATTAACTAGAATATTAAGCAGATCAAGCTAGAAATTAACTAAAAAGCATGTCGTTTTTAACTGATTTCTAGCTAATTTCTTAACCAGAATTAAAGCAGATTTAGAAAATCTAGCTAATATCTGGCTAGAAACCAGCTTAGATTTCTACCAGGGTAATGTCATTGAAAATTGTTGTAGTAGGCAGTTTTCTGCTGGGAAAAATCAGACAGAGGTGGAGAGTTTCATTTTAAAGAGCTTTTCAGACTATTAATAAGCCATTTTTACAAAAATCAGTAAGTAAGAAATGGCTGATTACTTGTCAATAAATAGTTTCATCTAACTTCGAATAGACTCTTTTATACTAGCAAATGATCAGATAGCTATAAAAAATTTCATTAAAGAATGTGCAAGTGCCATTTATAAATGTTTTCAGGTTAGAAATAAACATTTTTACGAAAATCGGTAAAAAATTGCTAGTTACTAGTCTAAAAATCATTCAATCTAACCTCGAATTGGGATTTCGACAATAATTTTTATAGATAAGCATAATTTAATTGATGTATAAATAACAAGTTCAAAGTATAGTACTTTTAGTACAAAACATTAGATAAATAAATCCGTAGTAGTATTTGTAAGGCACTTCTTGATTAGAAACTAGGCATTTGTACAAGAAAATGGCTAATTCCTGCCGATAAATGTACATGTTGTTACCATTAAAACATTATAGAAAATTAACGAGTTCTGCTAGAAACTAGTTACAAACTCGCTAATTTCATGACATTAGTTAAAACCTAGCTATAAACTTGAGTAACATAACCTCAATACCCTAGAATTTCTGTAACAACATTATTCAAATTCACTAGAATTAAAGAAAAAGTAGCAACTCTTGAATATCTAAAATTGCTCAATATCGAAGCAACAATAACAATTAACATTTCAATCGAACACCGCCAATAAAGAGGACATTTACCCTTAACCTCATATTCACGGTACACATCGGTGTGTTATCTCTATCTTTGTCGGGTCTAAGGTGTTGCAGCTGCAGATAACATTCCTGCGTCTCTTTCGAGCGATTCAGTGTTATTACGACGTCGTTATGTGCAGTGTATATATGTGTGTGGGTGTGTGTACGCGCGGTAGTCTTAATTTCTTTTCCACTGCGGATCGGACACAGGGAAATTCCACTCGAGTTCTGCGCGCGTCGCGGGACTACAATACATTGTTTCGGAAAAAGACTCGTGCATATTGATTGAGTGTCGATGGATATCCGGAAGATTTTGATTTAGTTAAGAAAATGGAAAGTTCATTGAGAAATGGGTATTATTTTTTAATTGAAATAACCGATGAATTTTGAATTTATTTTTTGTGCATGATGAAGAAATTGTTACTGAAACAGGTTTAGATTTATTCATTCATTCGTTCTACTAATATTTTTCAAATTGTAGTAATAAAAATGTATAATTAGATTTTTTAATTGATAAATAAACACAGGAACTTATCAAGTTCAGTGTCATGTGTTAATTTTATTCAATTTTCGTGAAGATATCTCATGTATTGATTATTTCATTAGAGGTAAGCAAAACAAATTATGATTATAATTGTATGCGATTCTGCATGAATAATTGCTGCCCAAGTGAAACAAATGTATATTTATCCAGCGATTAGAATTGAATAATTGACAGCGATAATGAAAATTAATGCGGGTAATAAATAAAATAAACTATACTTTACGCCATTTAATGATAATAATTTCAGTGGTATGTAAACGCACTCAGTAACTGGAAAATTGTAGAATTAATTTTAATTTTTAGTTTATACATTAGTTTTTTTCAAGAGTGCAAAGTCTTTGATCAATATCTATAGATCCTGTATAATACACAGCTTATAAATAATATCACTCAGTGAGTGGAATATGCAGATAATATATACATAAAAGTTGAAAAAGATCTTTATTTGCTTGCAGATTTATACCGAAAGCAGAATTAAATTCACACGTGCACTATCGATTAATTTATATGAATATTGAGTAACACGATAAATTATAAATTAAAATTTACTATCCACAACTAAATAACCTTTCACCAATGCTCTGTAAAATTTATTTAGCATTTCTGCTTTAGTATTTATCCAGGTTTGTGTTAAGTAGATCTATTTAAAATTGTAATCTGGATGAGATAAACTTATCGAAAATCATAAATTAAAGTGAAACTGGAAGAGCCTCGCCACATTTCAAGTAATTTATTGTGATTTTGACGATTTTAACAATAATAAAGTGAAACTCAATTTTACTTTGGTTTACAATTTTCAAATCTCGAAGGAATTCGTCATATGCGCACATATACTTAAGATAATCACAATTATCCCCATAAAAAGTACAAAATAAAATAATCCTTTAAGATTATTGAATTTGTATCGTTGTTACAAAATTTTGTTACTTTCGTAACTTTGTATTCTACCTACTATATGTAAAAACATGTAACATATTATGTAAAAGCTACTAAAGCTGTACACGGAAATAAAAACTACAATTACTAAGCTTCTCCACAGTCCTACTAAATAAAAATTTAAAAGTACTTCGTAACTAAGAAAAACTATCATTGACCCTTAATCAGTCTAACCACCACAAAACCCACTTTCACTCACAAAACTCTCACTTACCCCACGTACCCAAACCTCCTAACCTCCTAACCTCCACGTCCCAACTCTCCACTCCACCAGCTGAGCCTACATATACACGAAAATCGGCACCGACATCGCCACAGTACATACACGCACGTACACCACTTCTCTCTCTCTCTCTCTCTCTCTCTATCTCGAACGAGTTCGCGTATCCGCTAATCGTCCTATAACGGCTCTCTGCTGCTACTACACATTGATGGGTCACGAGTTGGGCTATTTGGCCGATATTAGTCAGCTGCAGAGCGCGCCGCGTTGCGTCACGCGCGACTCGACATAGTTCGAGAGAGTGCAGACACGAGCCTCGCGCGGAAAATGCGCGGCGATACATGCGAGTAATTACGATGGCTTTGGAGGGGCGAAAGCGCGAGCAGTCAACGTCCTCTGTGCTCTATGTGAGTGTGTGGTATGTGAGGTTGTGGGAGACAGCGAGGAGCCCGTGAGGTTTGGGCGAAGACGCGGTCTCGCGTTTTCTTTCCTCGTTGCGATAAGACGCTTTTTGATGAATGTTAACGATGAGGATATGGTGATGAGGAGCTTTTGAGAATTGTCAGGTAGTTCATTGGTGTTTATAAGAGTAGGTATGCCTTGGTAGAAAGGTGTTCCTAGCAAGTTTTGTAAGTATGGTCAGTTTCTATGCTAAAGATCGTTTCGTAAATGGTCTTGTCATATTGTCATCAAAACAGTTGGTTAAAACCAACATTGGAATTTTTTAAACCAATATCAAATCGAATTAATAAAGCACGTACATACGATATCTTTAAATAAAAATGCGAGAATTGCTTTGAACGATGAGACGATGGAAAGCTTGACCTGTTTTATTGTTTTATGAAGCAAGATTGAGTCAAATAGAACAAGTAATCAGATAGTGTAGACCAATCTTGACTGGTCAATATTTCATCTGAAAGCTTTGGATCAAAAGTGTTGGACCAATGATCGAAACAAAGAAATAGACAATGATGTATCCGAATTCTTATATGATAATATATCGGCAACATTCTATATTGAATCATCACAAATATGTTTGTCATACTAAACAATTCGTCTACAATTGATCTTTGAATTCCAAACGTTCATTATTTAATCTGTAAATATTAGACTCTTACTCTCTGAACATTTGTGTTATATGCTCAAAATAAAAGGCCTTTGATAAATTTTGGCTCAACAACGAGACCATATCAGAAGATCCATCGAATCCCTCCAGATTCATTTATATTCCCTCTATTCTGGGATCAACATGCTCACTTTACTGCAACACAGAATTCAGTCGCATCCGTTTTCCCCCTGAATAAAAAGCCCAAGCCCCATTATCGAATTGAAAATTCAAGGCCAGTGGCGACGAGTCGTTGGTCGAGCCTCTCTCCGTGCTCTAGAAGACTCTTGGCTGCTGGGACGAGCGGCGGCAGTATATATAAAACGGGCGAAACGACGGCGCACCTGTTGAGCATTCCTTCACGAATGCCGCTGCCCGTCGTTCGTGTGTCGCACAGTGGAGAATGAACTTTGCACGCGGCGCGAATGTATATATGCGCATATCCAGTGCGCTTGGTCGTTTGTAAAATGACTTTAAGACGGGAGAAAGAGAGGTGGATATGAAAATTGGTTCGTCTAGGCGTGGTTACACTTTTGTAACAAGGTTTGGATAAGGCAGTGTGAGCAGTGATCGGTCAATGGTAAAATGCTTTTTAGTCTAGAAAGAAAGTAAGGTTTGCAAGGGATCGCATAGTTATTAGCCTGAAAATCGTTTTCTAACCTTGAAACGGTTTCAGTTTTCTATCAGGTAAGATGTTAGTAAGATGGCACAATTGGAAGATCGGTCAAAGATAAAAAGTTACTTTATTCAACGTGCTGTTTGTTTCCCGTTTATAAAATAGTCATTTTTAAGAAAAACGCTAAGAAAAGCTAGTTAAATTAGACTAAAAATCGTTTCGTTAGGCTGTTGATAAAACAATATATGCAAGAATCTGTCAGAAATGAAGTTTTCATTATACAACGTACATGAGCACTTTTTAAAAATATTTTTTTTAAGACCAGAAAGAAGCCCTCATTGCAAAAATCGCTAAGTAATCGCTGCATACCAGTCTAAAAATCATTTAATGTACCCTCTAAACGGTCACACCAATTGTCTACAAGTGTGTCGGTAACACAATAATCAAAGATCAGTTCAAAGATAAAGACTTTCATTATACATAGCACCCAACCTCACAAAAAAGAACGCACATCATGCTCGTGCACTCTAGAACATCCAAACATCGCATACGAAAGTCCATCTCCAAGCGTTGTAATTGCACTTTCGGATTTTCCATGTGCGTATCTCGCTTGCACCACATGCACCACTCGAAGCTCGCGGCACAGCGGCTGAATGAGAAGACGAAGAAGAAGCAGGCACTCGAACGCGCATTCATTCAAGCATTACATGTACGTGTACATCGAGATGCACACGGGGTTCACGGTCTCTCGTGTGCATAACACAGAGGAGCCTCTGTTTTTGCCGCGAGCTTCAGAGGAGCTGCAGACCGACGTAACTACTCGCTGCGACGTGGATGACGGGCAAAAACCTCGAGAGCGAGCGAGGAGAGCTTGAGAAAATGGGACCCCAAGAGTCGCTGACACAGTGTGTGATGCGCATGCATCGGACGAAGTTTCTAGAATGAGATTTTTCACTGAGAGCGGGATTTTACTGAAATTTTAGCAAGTTTTTGGTTGGACGACCTTTTGGAGGTAAGGTAAGATTTGTGAAGATCTTCCTTTTTGTACAAATTAGAGTCTAGAGCATGCTTTGCATGTTTATAAGGATCGATAGTACTAGGCTAAAAATCGTTTCATCTAAAATCAAATTCACTACATTTGCATAAGAGACTATTCATACTAAATGTCTAAGCAATGAAAATCGACGTGTATCATGCTAACAAAATTAGCGTGCTCGCTTTTTATTCGAGTAGCATAAAATTATAATAAATCTATAGTGAAACTCAATGCTGCTACTGGCATTTACAAATGAAAAAGAGAGAAAGAGCATCGGTCGAAGCCGCAGATTCTCGGAAAGAGCTAGACCACTTTTCGCTTCACGAACAAAGACAAACTTATACTCACAAGTATCGTTCTCCAAGCGCCATAATTGTATTTAGACTGTGCTCATCTGAAAAATTACGTGTTTAACGCTTTAAAGAATTTAGAGTGCTACAAGTCGCTCGGTCGAGCTCTCTCGCGGCTCTCTAAAAATAAATTTCATCCGTCAATGACTCATAATCTTCTGTACCCAGAAGTCTCAACGAGCTGAAAGATCTTTTAATTATATAGCGCGCGCGAGCGAGCGCGAGCTCGCTAAAGTCAGCAAACTCAAGATCGTACAAAGATCGGGCTTTGTATTTTAACTCTCAAAGCGTCAGTTCTATTTTTAACGCAATTCTTCTATTCGCTGGTTATGTAATTTTTTCCAACTTGCCGAGTGATGGATGCTAATTCGTTTGATTTTTGCTTTGTAGAATGCTAATTGGTTGGAGGTTATATCGGAAGATATCTAGCTTGTAAAATAACAATCGGTTCGAGGTGATATCAAACGATTGTTAGTTTGGTAGCTAGCTTTTAGTAGTTATAGTAAGAAAAATGCTTGTTCTAAGACTAGGAAGTATTTTAGAAATTGTCTGGATTTACTTCGTAGGAAAATTCTTTGATTTTATCTAATTCTACGGTCCATTGTAGAAGATTTGCTATATTCACTTTTATGCAAATTTTACCGGCACTGAATGCATCTACTAATTTTGAAAGCACCTCCAAGTGAATGTAGCAAATATACTCCAATGAGTACTAAAGAGTTTCAAGCAAGCATCACTAGACTATTTTATAGATATTTAACAACGTAAAGTGGAAGAAATAAGTATTTTCCCTACGCTATATGCTTCTTGCAAGAAAACTTGCAGTACATTTTAACTGTTCTTTTCTGTTTAATCTCGAAACTATTCTAAATTGCCCACTTTTTAGCTATTACGGTAAATAATGCATAGCAAAAATAGTGAACAAAATTCAGTAAAATAGCGAGTTTCAGTACTAATTTCAAGATAGCACCATTTTTTTCTGTTCTAAACACACTGAGAGAAAGGATTCTTTGCGGCAAAGAATATCTCTTAATTGTTAAGTTTTGTGGATTTGAATTCGGTCAAATGAATATTTCTTAACAGTTAAACGCATAGTCTTATTAGTTAAGAACTGAATACTTGAGTTGCTTGTCAACGGCTGACCGCCTGACTTTAAGGTTAACTAAATTTTTCATATTTCTAAGATGTTTATATGACCGTTACATGTTAGTATAAGTTTCCGCCTGCCACGATAATGTTTACGTAAGGGATCTTTTGATATTTTAATGCTTGAAAAGCATCATTATATGCCAAAAAATCGTCAATTATTTATCCTTTCGTACTCGACATGTTTATCTTACTCGTGTAGACTTTTCTCAAGTTCGAGTTCTTACCTATTAAGAATTCAACATTTGCGGCAAGTACACGATTTATTTGCCACCAGGAATCCTTTCTCTCAGTGTACAACCCTGACTGTTCCAGCCAATTATTTCGCTAAATCGCCACTTCCACAGAGCTAATCCAAAAATGTTACTACTACAACAGCTAAATATATTGCTACAACACCTAAAAATTTCCCTACAACACCTAAAAATGTTACCGATCTGTTGGAATATCGCTATGCTTTAGCATACATGTGTGTGTAACTGTAGTTATACACTACTACATGCTTGTACAAAAATGAATCGATTTACTAATAAATGTCCCAAAGACATAAACTGAAATGCGAGATATAAAAAAGAGTGGGGAACTATATGTGTCTGCCCCGATATTCTCTTATGCCCTTTTGTCAAGTGTTTTTAGTCGTACTAAAGCAGCTAGCTAGAGCAGTCGCACATTACTGACGTTATTCCTTCCTTGTGCGAGTTTGAATAAACGTTGTGTATTATCATTTATTTAACACCCATTTCCAATACGATCTGAGCCAAGAAACAACCGAATTACAGCAATCTCCGTGTTTCTTCGCGCATCCGCGAACCGATTCAAACTCTTGATACCGCGGCCGCCTGCAAGCTAAGTGCAAGTATACACTTTAATAAAACCGAGAAAAAACGACGAAGAAGCAGTGCTACGAGCCGCATGAGCGAGCGGCTCGAGAGAGAGAGAGAGAGAGAGAGAGAGAGAGAGAGAGAGAGAGAGAGAGAGAGTTATGTAGGACAGAGAAGCTTCTGTATTATACGAGCGGCTCTCCTCCGTTTTCTTTCTCGCGCTCGTGCTCCTCTCGCGAGGAATTACATGCGCTCTGTGCATTATATACGCCATATAGCGCGACTAGAGCCGTCGTCGCTGCGCGCGCCCTTTTTACGCTTGAACATCGGTTCGCCGATCGCGAACTACTGGTAGCGGGTTGTGGTCTAAAACTTGAAGCGTACAAAGGTCCGAGAGAATGTGCTTTTGCGAAAATATTTTCAGGGTAGTCCCAGAGTGCGAGTTGTTAACGGTAATCGAAGGAGTTTTGATTGATGATAATTGAGTATCGGTAATAAATTGTTTATCGATTGTAAGTTTCTTGTGTCAGTTGCAGACTGAAGTGTATACGAATTCCGAAATTCTGAGATAAGGTATTTCTGCTAATATCGTCATGAATCGTTGATCAATATACGGTATGACGATTGTTCATAAGAGATTAACTTATGAAAAATTGAATATCGATATAAATCGTTATCAAATTTCGCGCGATTTTTCGAGAATACTATCGCTGGTAGAAAACTGATTACTTTAAAGCTAGATGGAACGGATTTTCGTTAAAATAGCTTTATTCTAGTCTAAAAAGCATTGCAAAATACCCACGCCACACCAAAAGAAAAACTGCTCACACAAGTAAATACAAATGTAGCTACACCATCGCACAAGACACCATCTACTTCAATCATTACCCCCACTCACGCGATCCCATAGCTATTATATAAAAAAGCCTCGTCATCGAGCATCCAACGTTGCACCCGTTACAAACTCCAATTACCCCGAGAACAAGTAAAGAAAAAATCACCCACTCAGCCTCTAAAATCCCAGATCCACGCACAAAACCAAGCCAAGCAACAGACCATTACACATTGCAATTGCGCCTCTCTCCTTTTTCCACGTTTACGTATACGTAAGTATCTTCGCCTTCCTCGCTCCGCTCTCTCTCTCTCTCGCACGCGCATCCACATTTATATCTTGCAAGTGTGTGTGTGGTGTGTGTGTGTGTGTGTGTGTGTGTGTGTATGTGTGCGCGTAGGCGCAGCAGCGCTGTGGTGGGGCCTCGTGACTCTCGGCTCGGCCGGTGCAGACAGCTTGGCGTCCTGCGAGGCTTGCTGTACCGCTGCGAGAATTTCTCGAGGCGCGCGATGCGAGAGAATGCCGCCGAGCGCCAATACTGCCGACATGAGCGTCGGACGTTGGCAGAGCTCGAGTGCAAAGATGTTGTAGAGTTTATCAAACTGGAGTGCTTTTTTTATGATTTGGGCGCAGATACTGAGATTTTAAGTGTCGTTGTGACCAGAGCAAAACAGAAACGAGAATGTTTTTGTTATAAAAATAAGCATATAAAACGTATGATGAATTTTAAAATGTTATATGAAAGAATTTTGCATGTTTTGCAGTTTCAAAATGTGTAAGGAAAATCAATTTATGACAACTTTTTAACGGTTTGAAATTAAATAATTAAAAAATATGTACAAATTTAAAAGTTCTAGAGTCAGTTCAAATGGAGTTAAAATTTTTTTCACTTTTAAGCAATTTTTTGTCATTTTTCTAATCTGATTTTTACTAGGAAACGTACTGATGCTTTTATCAAAGTCTACTTTTTACACTCGCTCGATTCTGCCTTGAAAGTGATTATTCTTGTCATTTTTTTTCGAAAGCTGGTTAAACGAGATTTACCATTAGTTTTTTCTTTGTAGATAGCTATGCTAATGCTAATACGCGTTAATGAATTGTATTTCAGGTTTATAAGTACAATCCATTACGACTGTTACGTTTCTTAAAATAATTTTCACCTATATCTACTAAAGAGGCTAATCAACAAAAAACGTTCATCTTTAAATTAGCATGTATCAATTTTTTCAAGTATATAACAAAAAAACTCATAAAAAATTCACGCTAAAGAAAAATCTTTCAAAATTTAATGCCGTTAACGTCATTCTTGTTAATAATCATTTAAATTTATTTAGTTTCACGGCTTATGACACTGTTCGCCAGAAAATCGTTTTAGTATACTCGTCGTTAGAGGATATCACCCATTTTTAAGTAAAGCCTTATCTATATCAGTTAATAATGAATTAAAACATGTTCAAAATACAAACGTAATTTTCTTTCTTACACTGAAATGAGGCTTTTAGTACATTATTCATTATAATTCATTATATTCATTATAATTCATTATATTCATTATAATTCGTTATATTCATTATAATTCGTTATATTCATTATAATTCATTATGAATTCTAAGATAAAGTCAAAATTATTGCTTTCAGAAACGCAACGATATCAAACTCTTCGCCTCTCTTTCTCTCGCGGTCTATTTTTTGCGGCCGCATCCTTGTCTGCTTTAGGGTCGCCACTTGTGTTCTCGCGGCGGATCTGCGCGCGAAATTCTTCTGCGAAAGCGCGGCCGGCTGATGCAATTTCGCGCTGCCGCTGCGTGTTGTGTGTATAACACGCAGTGCGTGGCGCTGCAGATTTATATTCGGAGCGAAAATATACGGATCGGTACGCGAGATCGAAAATATTTTTGTTCGAGGGAAAGTTCGGTGCGAAAATATACCATTGTTCTAAATCGGAGGCGCTGCGAGTATATTATATTTTTGGAGTAAAATGGATTATTTTACTCTAGTTAAAGAAAACGTGGAGATATTGTGGTTAGTTGGAACGATTTTTGTATTAGAAACTAGGATTTCTAACCGATTTTTGTGTAAAAATGGTCTGATTTCTACTTTAACCGAAGATATTACACGAGAAAATTCAACGTATTTTCTTGTACTGTCATTTCTCTGATATAAAGTGTCAACTTTTACGTAAGATATAGACGTGCAACGGTACAAAGTCACGATATCTGAAAATGTCGAGCGAGAGCGAGTTGATGTGTTTTATAATGTCAGATAAGTTCGCGGCTTCGTAACACGAGGCACGTATAAATAAAACTATGCCATCATCTGCGAAGTGCCTTAATAAATGCTATCGTTACACGAAAGTTATTTATACATCATTCTGTTTCGATTGTCACTGTGTATACATTTTTATAATACAAAGAATCACGTACTGGTAATCAGAGAATCATTTGAGTGACATTCAATATTTAGGAAAGACGAGGTCATTTTAAAGTTTCATGAGGAAATATATAATTAATGAATAGGCTATGTAGAACCCATAGAAAAATTTGAGAACGTTTATGATCATTTCTCAATTCTATGACAAATCGTATAATAATTTGATTTACTTTCATTAAAATACTTATGTTAAAAAGGAACAGATAAAAATACTATACGACTGTAAAATTTAAATGATGTGTCTCAAAAATGATACTAATTTAAGAAAATTTAAGAGGGCTAAACTGTTAAAAATCGACAACTATTTTGTAATCCATTCGTTGTAATTTAAATTATTTACATATGATGGCATGTCACGTCATGCGATATCATGCCATGAATGTTGAAATAATAATGAGCGTTTGCGAAATTTTCAAAACGGACTCAATTCACTAAGTATATATGCACTTTCGTTCTCTACTGTTCAAATCTTAGTATAATTCACAATTCAAAGTAAATAGAGACATAAATTTAAATTTAAAAACGATTTTCTTGATAAATAATATATATTATATATTATTATATATTATATTTTATTATATATTACATATTATTATATATTAGATATTATGTATTAGATACTATTTTGTAACCATTTTAAACGTCATTTGATTAGTCGTTTCGTTTGAGAGCGAAATTCAAATTCCTTCTAAAAAATGCATATAACCAATCGAACTACGTCACTCGTAAACACACACACGTTATACCAGCACCTCGACAACTCCAGACCACCCTGTATAAAAATAATACACCAGCCAATCTCATTATAACCACACACACACACACACACACACACATCACACACGTGCACGCATTATCCTTCAGACAATCAAAGCCTATCCCCGGTCCCTTCCCCCGGTCACTCACGCGATCGTGCACGCGCTGCACGGGTTCAAGGAGGCATCGGCAGTGCACAACACATACAACACCGGCGTCCTTGGGTCGGTTCATGGACCGCGGCCAATAACGACGAAAAGCGACGAAGGAAAAGAAAAAAACAACGACGAGGAACCGCCTTGATCGCGGTCACATCGGCGCGAAGAGTCGCGGTGTGTAAGGTGGTACATAACCCCATGCGCGATGGCGCGTGTGCCGCTGACCGGATGTCTCAAGGATGGATGGATTGTTAAGAGTAACGGGGCGATATGTGAAGGAGAGGTGTGGAGTGTGCGAGGAGTTTTTATGACGGAGTTGGTGGAATAGAAGATGAAAGTGAGACGAGGTGCGGGTGAAGGTTGTGGTTGAAATTTGTGAGCTTAAGGTGTGTTATAATTGTCTAGTTTGATTCCTTTAAGTATATTAAGTTAACAGTTTTGAAATACGGCGAACTGATGCAATGTCAACGTTCATATGATGCAAAGTGTATGAATGAATGATGAAATATCTTGGCTTTAAATATGGAATGGTTAGAAATGTAAGGAAATGTATAGCCAATTTAGCAGATCTTAATATGCATTAAAGATACAGCCTCCAATTTTAGGATTTTATATAAAGGTATACGTGTCCCTTGATTTTATAAGCCAGTTTTAATGTCCCATCAATAATATTGTTTCTACCTACTATCTACAAATATCAGTATAACATTGTATACTCGACGACATAAACATCTGATCGAATTTGTTTGGAATCCTCCAATGAATTAAAAGAAAACGAGCATTCGATCCAATGAAACTACAGTATCTCAAAAAACTCAGACAAATTCGATCAGATATCCATGTCCTCAAGTATACAACAGTAATTTTTGACAATCCAAACAAATAAACAACAAAATACTTATCGAACCCAAAGTCACAGAAAATCGCACCAACTCGCAACATCGCAGAATACCCACTGATTCATCGATAACTTTTACTTTTGCTCGCGGTTCCCGCGCCATTTTTTTTCCCGCGGCCATGGCTCTCGTGTTTCGCGACACGTGTGCGCGCACTGTACACCACCACCGTTTTTTTTTCCTCTCTTGCCATTTTTCCGCGCGTTGCGCAATGCGCACCAGGTGGAAAAAGCCGCGATATCGGTTGTGTTATTGTATATGCACTTGACTAGGCGTTAGTTATTAGGTGAGTAAGATGTACGTATTGGAGCTTATCGAGGATCAGGAGTTTATAGTTTTTTTTTTTAATATAGGTATAATGTGCGGGGTTTTAGATGGGGATTAAGTGCGTTCGCGATATTCGTTCAATATGAATATTTTATCTCTGTTGTGGTTTGTTAGAGGCTTTTATGTACTCGATTGACGTACGAAGTATTATAGATCTATTTATAGGGGAGCATTATTTTAATAAGTTTTGTATTTTTTTCATTTAGGACATTTTCTACGATGTTCTCGATCTCTGGAATATTCTGTTGTGTTTGATATTTTGTAAGAGAAACTGGAATAACAAAAGCGAGAAAATAACATAGGACAAACAACATAAAAAATAAGTCAATTATTACTGCATAAAATCAGAGTTTCTAAATACTTCACAATACGCTAATGAAGTCATCGCAGAACCGATCGACTGATTAAATAAAATAGTTTAGAAAATTTCTGCGACAAAAAATATTTTATCCAAACGATATATATATATATATATATATATATATATATATATATATATATATATATATATATATATATATATATATAATGATCTAATTATAAAGCACTAGAACTAGCGAATTATCATTTATTACCGCACGAGGAGCGCAAGTAAATGTTTAAATTAGCCGACTTTACAAAGGAATTTCCTTACATTTATAGAAGCGCGACACATTGCGCAATAGCTCGGCGAGTTTATCAGTGCTTTTTGTACAAATTGCATAACGTCGCGATATTTTTTATTATTCATTTTCTCCGTCTACTTTTCGCTATACAGTTGTACGTATTTCTACAACTGGTATAAAGCAGAGTCGATATTGTGTGTAATGTACGCTTTGACGACGGCATTTATCGATATGTATGTTATACGCGTGTAACCTCGAATTTCTCGAAGTGTGTGTATGCGAGAGTGTGAAAAAAAGGACGTTCGGAGTGTCACGTGACTTCGCCTTGACGAAATAATAGTTGCGCGGAAAAGACGGAAAATAGGCTCGATTTAGCTCGGGATAAGCATTTGCATCATACGGAAACAGATTTTACGAGGAATGGTTTTTCTTTTTATATTTTTATGATTGCCGATTGCTTTGTATGTAACGTGCATTGACTATCATATACAGTGATACCTTATACCTATATTTTAACTGCATCTATTTTAATTCTTTTGTCTGTTTTGCCCTCAGCTATGTATTTTAATTCGCATTTGATTAAAACTAGCAGTTTATATTGTAAACAGATGCTTTGAGTGCTTTGTATTCATTAGAACTTTTTGCCTTAATTTATGAGCAATTACATACGTTTCTATTACTCGTATATTTTATATTTAAACAATAAATTTAACCAAAACTTATCAAATTAAAATAGAACGGGTTTCGGCACCGGGTCGTTAAAATAGGTGAGGTATTACTGTAGTTCAAATAATGAACTTCAACACAATATATAAAAATTAATTTAAACCCAAGACTGGCACACTGGGTCAGAACGACCCGGCACTTTATTTTTCGAAAATTGTTGATTAATACGTTAATTAGAACATTAATTAGTTAACATAGAAAAATATTCTTGAGCACTTAAGCTTCATCCCAGTTATATTTGTTTTGAAACTTAGCCACTTCAAAATTAACCCGGGTCAAATCGACCCTACATCTGACAGTAAACCTTAAAACGATATTTTCGGCCTGAAAATGAATCAATTGACACTTGGAGCAGCTGTATACATACAAGAACATCCACTTTTCAATATTCTGCAATAAAACTACTTTCTCAATTTTCATTATCCAATAAAATCAAAAGTGTCAAGTACCCAAAAATCCAATCGCAGCCCTACCGCGATCACAGGCACACGTATTTCAATAAGTGGGCTGGACTCTTCCGTGGCATTCCACAGGTGTCAGGTAGTGTACGGACGAGCAGCTCCTCCCCCCCGCGAGCGCGGGGCTGGTGCGATGCACGTCACGACGCCTGCGCGCGCGCGCGCCCCCCATTGTGATGCCTGCAACTGCTGCCCTCCCCTCGCGAAACACAATGGGGGGTTGTTACCGCCTACCCATTTGCGCTTGCTGGTGGTTAACAGGTGTCATGGATGCGTGAGTTTATTTATCTTTTGTAGCATGTTAGCAATTTTTCGATTGTATATTATTATAGTTACTATTGTAACAAACCCAACGATTGATAATATTTTTTTTAAATTGTTACTTTAAAATTATTATTAACCAGTTATTTTCATAGGACTTGAATAGTAATTATCGACTATGTAAAAATGTGTATTTGAAGTATATTTAAAATTTACTTTTATGTAAACAATAGTTGATCAGGAATTACTCTTATTTTGATCAGAAGATGAACTTAAAAAGTAAAATATTTAGGAATGCATACTGACAAAATTCAACCAGTTAGAATCGATTATTATATTCACAGTAAGAATTTCAAAATTCAAGTAAAAGTTGCCGAATGAATATTAAATTACTATTTTTAGTATGTATAAGTATGGTAACTTTTGTAAAAAATCAAATAGGTACCCTCAATGAACAAACAAAAACAGTAAATTTTGCTATAAAACTTGTAATTTTTAGAATAAAATATTCCTCATTAAAAATTAGAAGTATTAAATAAATATTTATTTGAATCTACAATACTTTCTTTCCTTAACTCTTTGGCACTCAGTGATCCACCTCCTTTTTTCTACTCTGATTATTTATTTAATAACTCACCAGTTATTTCATTTTTAACAGTTCAACTTGATACCCTAAAGTATGCGCAAAATATTCCTGATACCTTAAATTTTTATTCACTTACTCGCTGTAAATAAACAACCGCTTAAATTCACTCATTATCTTAAACAAACCTCCAAGGGTTAAAAAGTAAACCACATCCCAATGAATCCAAACTAACATTTCGTTACAACGATCTTATAACCGAATCAATTCGCGGCACAGCGCCATCGCATAACCTCAAAACCCCGACAAAGAAACCCAAAGCCGTGGAAACACAAGCGCGTGTGCAGGTGCAGCGTCATCGTAAGATCCGCCATAACACACCAGTGCAGCGTAAAACACGGCGAGAGAGTCTGCGAGTCGAGACCCACGGCCGAAGATCTCCGCTCCTCAATGAAGTTCTAAAGATAGACGGACTTACCCTATACCTATATATACCCCCTCTACTCCGACTGCAACTGCCTTTCGCCTCGCTTTCCTTTCGCTCGTTTTATTTTTTTGTTTTTTATTTACGCTCGCGCGCGCGATGCGGTCTCGTGTGCGGTGTGCCCGAATTTCGGCGTTGCGAGAATCTTCGATGGATGGGAAAAGGGTGAATGCGAGAGAGTGGATGGGAGGGGATTTTTTTGATTTCTTATCCGGTATCTGTGGGGAAAACTTCGTTGTAGAAATGACTGATTGATGAGTTTAGATTTAATTGTACTATCGTGAGAGAGCGTAAGAGAGGGTGTGCAATCGTGTGTAATTAGATCGTAAAAGAGCGTGTATCAAAAAGTGAGGAAGAAAATGGGAGAGATAAATAAATGATAGGAGTATAAAGTGCCTGAGTTATTATTTTTAACCAATCCTTACAAAAAAAAAGAGAATTGATAGGCGCAAGTCATTAAGGATCTTATTCTCTTATAATATCGATTTATACATACATACATATATTTTTTTAATTGTGTAAATATCGTGAAAATCAGTTTTCAAAATGATGTTGAAAAGTAATTTGTAAAGAATCGTATGATGCAGATTCACGATTTTTATCTTAGATTCACGTCAGGTAATACTGAAGGAAATATCCGGGTAAGTACTGATGACCTTTTATTGGTTGATTATATTTTTGCGAGATAAGAGATTATTATTAGATTAAAAGTTAATTGGAGAAAAATATTTTTTGTTCTTGATCGTAACAGTCGTCTCTCGGTATTATTGTCGGCAATATAGGCAGAGATGCACTATACTGTTTTTCACTTTTTGTTTACGATTTTATGTATACGTTTACCACTTTGTCTAAATATGTTATGACGATATATAGTACATGTCATAATAAGAAATCCCACGGATTTTTTTTCGACTATGTTTTTGAAGATTTAATCGTATCAGATGGATTGAAAATAAATTGTGTTTGAATGTATTATGAGCTTTAAATGATGTCATATCTACAAAACGTGAAATCCACGAAATCGAATGGAAGATTTTGAGGATAAGTACGTTATACAGTTACAAGATTATCAGACTCTACAAGTCATGGAAAAGTACTTGATTTTAAGAATATTCATGGTAGATTTAAGTTAAAGTACTAAATATACTAAGAGCTCGTATGATTGACCTAAAAATATTAATTCTTAATAAACAAAGAGAAAATAAATAATATATTCTTAAAATATTCATTAACAAAAATATGGATATTTTTTTAGTATTTTTTAAATTCAATGTACTACATAGAAATTAATCACGGATACCCATTGAATTTGATACAAATATGCTAGAAGTTATATATTTTTAATGTGTGTGCACCTTAAATTTAAGTTACTTTTTATCGCGAGTATTAAATTAAGTTACTTTCTTGCGTGCGATAAATCAATCAACTTTAAGCTCTTCGACGTATTTACTGATTACAGCTAAACCGCTTCGTTTTTTTCAATCTTAATTTATTATAAGTTACTTTTTCGTATGTCTTATTTTTTTTAATTACTGCTTCGTGTATCTTAGTTAAAGTAAAATAATGCAAGTTACATTTTCACGCCTCTTATAAGCCGGAGTTACTTTTCCATGTAACTTATTTACCTTGAGTTACTTTTTCGTATGTCCTAAGTAATTTAAGTTTTTCATTCGCATTAAATTAATTAAAGCTACTCTTTCGCGTGTCTAAACTTACTTCAAGTTACTATTCATTGTATTGCTCCAGCATCTAGATTCTGGCTGTTCGAATTAAACTACGTATTGCAACTGCAACGATATTATATTATTGCTCTCACAGCTATATTAAATTGCTGACAATCATACAATATCATCGCCAACCCTAATACCGGTATAGTTCTCGTATCAATATAAAAGTATTGATGTGATACCCAATCCTTTTTCTCAGTGAAGTAAATATTCATCAGTCACATTAAACTATTTAAATATAAATCTTCTTGAAAGTCTCTCAAAATTAAGACACATGACAAAAATTTTCGCACCAAAAAAAGGAAATCCTCCCATCTAAAAAAAAACTACACTGACAAAACGAAATGGGTCTCCCATCAATACTTTTATATTTATATGATAACTATACTGGTATTGTTCTAGTAACCGTACACATCGCCGTCGTAGCTATATCATAATCGTCGGTGACATTGCAGTCTTATCGCAGCAAAATAACATTACTCCGAGAGCAATACAATAACAAAGTATCGTTGCAGCGGCAATATACATAGTTTGGTTCAATCAACCAGAATCTGGGATACCTAAGGCATCTTTTTCAGCGTACACCTACATCCTCGCGAACCCGAGTACTTATATACTCGCACCCCCGCTCCTCATCCGGCAAACGGATCCTCGCTCGCGTCATCGCGTCTCCGCTTCAATCCTCGCGAGATTCGGCACCCGTGGCGGATTATTTATCGATCTCTCTCGCCCTTATCTAATAAAGTATATGCTCCCGCGGAGCGGAGACTTCTCGTTACTCGGCCCGTGCGTAGCGCAGCGCAATTACATCCCCGCGAGATTCTACGCGCGATACACCGGAGATAGAGAGAGAGCGAGGGATAGTGCGTTAGCGGCTGAGGATTTCTATAAATAGAAGGTGGAAAGGAAATAGATATATAGCGGTGGAGAGAGAGAGAGAGAGAGAGAGAGAGAGAGAGAGAGAGAGAGGCACCCCGCGAGAGTGATTGATTATTTTTGTAGGAGGATTCTAGCTGCAGGCTTGCTGGGGTTTTAGGTGAGTTTGGTGTTTTTGTAAGTTGTCTTTTTGTAGGTTTAAGCGACTGTTTCGTTCGGTAGTTCTGGAAAGAAATTATTTGATTATTGTAAATATTGTATTTTTAGGTGTAATAAATATTTAATTTAGAATTATACACGTAATTATTGTACACAATTTAGCATTGGACAAATTATATATAGATATATTTGACCAATGCTAAATTGTGCACAATAATTACGTGTACAATTCTTATGTGTAAGAAACGCACTATGCCAATGTATCCAAGTAAGTAATGTGTTAGTAGTATTAAAAGAATTAATGATACTTAAATGAGCACATTTTTTTTTCAATGATAATTAATATATTAATATATAATAATAGATCATTGAGACTAGATTTCGGACGTTTGCACTAAATAGTAAATATTAATGTATGGAATGTTGAAAAATATCCATTAATAAATATTAAAAGCACTTTACATTTTATGAAAGCATTATTTAAATATTATTTATTTAATATTGTTTATTGATTGAAATTATATAAATCGGTAATAAAACTAATTTATTAAATGTACTATTAATTATGTTGTATTACTATACGTAAAAAATGGAAGACTGAAGAGTTTAGTAACACTTAATACGTGAGAAAAGAGTGGATAGATAAAGTTGTGAGTAATATTTGATAAGTTATGAATGAAGAATGAATGAATTTTTATAGAATGAAAGAGAAAATCAGTTGTATCGTTAGAATTCTGTTAATTAGTAGCGTAAACCGATTAAAACTAATGATGCCAACTTTATATTTGAGTAAAAGATAAAAATAGAGTTATCGTGTAGAAGCTGACTTTTCGTGTCATTATTTTTATCATTTTCAGCTGATATAAGTCTTCCGTAATTGAAAGATAATATTGGGAATGGAAATTTTACTGCTATACGGGGTTTCGATCTAACCGTTGTCACGCTAGATGTAACTCTAAAAATTTTGTACATTACTACCATTTTCCTTTTCTAAAGTAAGATTTTATTGTCCATAAAACAAAGTATAGGTATTATATTTTGTAATTATTACACCTGTTCAATTCCTGTTATAATTAAGCAAAGTTACATAAGTATAAGGATGTTATTTAGATAACCGAAGATAGATAACAAACGGACGTTATTATATTGATGCGCTACTTATTCTTATACAATAGTTAATGAATTTTCGCATTTCCTTGCAAAAAATTATTACCGTTGTTTTACATTGTGCTTCAAAATAATTTTACTACATCCTATATTGAGAAATTGTCAAATATAATATTTCTTATATACATACTGTGTAAAGATTTCAATGAATGAAAAATACGAATAGTGAATTTTTAGTAATTAAACATATATGAATGAATGTTTCATGTATAAATTAATATTTTCGTTTAATACTTTCATTTGTATCAAACTTTTGACATACATCTCACCCCTACAAACTGTGACAACTCTAAATTCAAATTTTTTAAAAAACATTATTCATTCGCTTAAGTGCTTCCGCTTGAATTTTATCATTATATAAATCTTCAACCTATTTTTATTGATTTCTACGGTATAGATATGTAATTTTAATTTTCTTACGAGTATTTTTTGCGCAAAGATCAAGCTAAGAAATATATTGTGTTTTATAATATTATCACGGACCTGCAAACTGTATAATAACCGAAATATTCGTCGTGCAAGAACGTCTTTAATGTTCTTTTTCAAACGACATAAACAGATTAATTGTGTCCTATTTTTCAAAATGTTCTCAACCCTTTAAGACTGTATCAGCCATCAACATCCCACACCTAATACTACATCACTGCTTTCTTCACAAATCCTTCATTCGCCTTGCACACATCGAAGTACGCTCTTAAAAAAGAAACCCAATGTCTCCCACGAAAAATCCTCGCTAACTTCTTTCAAATCAAACAAAGCACCAGTTCCACTCGCGTTTTCAAGCCCTGTTCCCCCCGTATACCTCTAAGAAATATAAAAAAGAGAAGAACCTTTCGTATCCCATCGCCTGGCCGCACCACACGCATCCTCGGTTCAACTAACTCGCCAACCTCCGGCTCCTCCTCGCGCTTCCGCGTCTTGTGCAGCCGAACCGCGAGGCGTTAACGGAATTAACGGATAATAGCTAAGTAAGCTGCGCGGACACGTATACACGCGAGACGCCCGCGACACTCGTTGTTTGTTTATCTCTCCTCGGGCGGGCTTTTATTTTTTCGCCGAAATTTCTGGCCCAGCGTGGGAAAGTTAAGCGGACGACGCGTAAGAGTGTACACACGCGTTGCGAGTTTCCGGAAAATCGGCAGTTCTTGTTTGGGTCGCGTTGACCGTCATTGATTTTTGGGGGCGTTGCTTCTTCTTTTTGGTTCTCGTGTGTTATGGAGCTTTTGGTGTTTCTTGGAGGAGTATAGAGGTAGTATTGGATGAGTAGAGGGGGATTCGCAGAAGTTACCGATTTTGCATACGCTTGGAAAATGAGTTGAAGGAGTATTAAGAAGCTTTTTTTCGTTGCTAATTTTAATTGTCGCGTTGTAAAGTGAATCAACTGTCGTTTGACAGAAATCAAATCTTTGCGATGCACTTATATATAATAGATATTTTCATCGCCTTTTCGTGGTTTTGCAATTTAGCGCTTTTTGGTATTTTATAACTGACTAACGCATAGCTTCACTTTACTGAAACTAACTCGTCAAACCTTGAAATAATAGAATCTAATTTCATAAAATCTATCTATACTAGCCGATTTTACTGTGATATTTCAAAAACGTTCAATACGAATTAGTTTCTGTCTATGTTTAACATACGTAAACGCAACACAATTTTACAAAATCGGTTTATTTTAACCGATCGTACATCGACACATAAAATTGAACTATTTACCAATCCATGACAGGTGAATATTCGAAAAAAGTTCCAATCTAATATTCTACACATAATTAAAAAAGAAAGTGTTACATTAAGGCTTTTACGTAATCAGTTTATCTCAGCCGATCTTATCGAATTTCGTTTCTTTTTCATTTACCAGCCCAGTTCAGTTAAAGCACTCTAAACCAATCTTCAGCGCGCAATTCGAGCCCAACCGATCCAAAAACTCGCCTTACAACACACCGGCTTACCTCATCAGCCTTCACCCGGTATAATCCTCGAATCCACGCTCAACGATCCCTCAACCGGCTGAAGCTCAAAACGACCAAACCGAGGAGTGCATCGGTACACGCGAGGGACAACCCGGCGCATAAATCAGCTGACAACAGGTGACTTACTTTTTTTGTTTGTTTGCTTGTCCTCTCTCCCTCGTTCGCTCTCCCGCGACGCAAAGGATCAGTCGCGATCGGACGGCGCGCCAGATGAGAGGGCGGCTGGCTCCCAAGTGTGCGCGAGTGTGCAATATCCCCCGATATTCACAAGGCAAGAGGTGAGAACAATTAAAAAGAAAAAGTCTCCTCGCGCAGCAGCAGCAGCGGCGACGACCTTGAGATGTACAATCGTGTATGCACCTCTGATTCTTCCTCTTCGATCTCCGCTGTCCGTGCGTATGTGTGTATATTATATACTGTCACGACTCACGGTTCACTGACTTCCGCTGTCCCCCACAAATATCGCACTCGCGTGTCCACAGATCTCTATATATATTTATATATCTATATCACTCGCTCTGTGCACTTGTCAGTCTCTCTGCGTATATATATATATTTATATATCTATATATATATATGTGTATATATATATGTGTATATATGTATATATATCTCCGGAAGAGCTACCTTCGACTTCCGGCTGTCTATCTCGGCTGCACTCGCGGCGCGAAAAAAGCGCGCGAAATCCGGCGTCGATTCAAAAAAAGCAAAAAGAGAGCAGAAAAAAAATCAACAATTCCTTGTATACTTTGTGACCCTCTCGCGGACTGTACAAATATACGCGCGTGTTTGCGTGTGTCTTATATATATATATATATATATATATATATATATATATATATATATATACACGTATGTATATCTCTCGGAAGGGAATATATATATGCGTGTGTGTACGAGAGCGATGCGTGGTCTCTCTCTCTCGTGGAGGCTCGTGGACTGGCATTAAACTAAGCCGCGGAGTGCAGCGCGCTCTCGCCTTATAATATGGCCGAGGGGCGCCGGCCAATCGGCGCTCGCGGCCAGCGCCGCGCCGCCTGCGCTCGCTCGCTCCTCTCGCTCCGAGAAGTGTGTGTGTGTATATATATGCGCCGTGTAGTTCCCCCTTCCCCTTGCTCTCCCCCCCGCCCCACTCTGTTTCTTTCGGTGCGCGTTCGCCGTCGCCGCGTTGTGCCCCCCCCCCTTCTTCTTTGAGGCTCTCGGTTTCTTCTTCTTCTTCTTCTTCTTCTTTGGGTCTCTGTTTCTTGAGGCGCGCGCGCGGAGTTTGTGTATGTGTGTATGTGTAGGTGTGTAGAAGAGGCTGATGTGGGTAGAGAAGTCGAGCAAGAAGCTGAGGTGCGTTAGGGTGCGTTCATATGAGCGAGTGTATAAGGTACAGTACCCAGTACTGGGACAGTTTTGAACGTGATTCATGAACTGACGACAATTTTAGAAGCAACAAGCAAAATTGTTCCAAACATTTAAATCTAAGCATTAATTTGCAATCTATTTTACTAATTTGTGCACATACGAAGACATTAAAATGCTTTTTTGTATTAAAAAACATGTTTGAAAAACTGTAACAAGGATAGAGAAGTGGGACGGGCTATATCGAGCTGGACGCAGTACTGGGACATCGTTTGAATACTACTAGGTTATGCAAATTGAGAGGCGTGTGAAGTGGGACTAAAATTCGCCTATACACGCTTCTGAAACGTAACCTCAAAAGATTTGTATGTTGTTTTATAATAATTTTAAGCTTTAAACTAACAAACTATCGACTTGACTGCAAAGATAATATCATAAACAACGCTAATGCATCGATACCTATCTTATATTTAATAATAATAGAAGTATTCTGCTACTGTCTCAGTACTGCTCCCAATTTTCACTTTGTCCCGATACTGGGTACTTTACCTTACTCTAAATCTAAAAGATTAAAAATTGACGCAAAAAAGATTAAACTGAGAATTTTACTCGTTTGCATATAAAAGTAGAAAATGTTATTGTAACTTTTAAAAGACTAAAGTAGCGAATTTCATTTTTACGGAATGGGTAAATACCAAGATTTCTACTTTTTTACATATATCTACGCATACAACCTCCTTAAATCAATTTAATGATTTCTTTGCTTAAGATACTATTTAAATTCATCTTTATTATGGATCAAAGCATTTATAGTTGATTTAATTTTATTTATGTACACTGTGATCCATAATAAAGATGAATTTAAGTCGTATCTCAAGCGAAGATTTTATTAAATTGACGAAGGAGGTTATATGCGTAGATATATGTAAAAACGTAGAAATCTTGGTATTTAGTCATTCCGTAAAGATGAAATTCGTTACTTTACTCTTTTAAAAGTTACAATAACATTTTCTACTGTTATAAAGTAGAGAATAAGCAGTTTATTCTTTGCAAATGAGTAAACTTCTCAGTTTAATCTTTTTTGCGTCAATTTTTAATCTTTTACGTTTAGAGTGAGGGAGAGATCGGTGGGGATGCGGGATTGGTTGATTTGAGGGGTTAGTTTGTCTGTCTTTTTAGTATTGATTTTTAAGTAAAAATTTGATGTTTATTAAGTTTATGGTTAAATGCTATGTCTTTAAACTTTTGTTTTTTATGAACGTTTTTTAGAGGAATGTTGATCCCTTGATTCGATTCATTTTTATGATTTTCATCCGGCATGTTAAATGCATCATTTTCGTTTTGAAAATCTAACCCTCGAACAATTCTACATAAGAACTTTCTGGAAAGACTAGTCTCAAAGCGTAACTTGTGACTACTAATTTATTTAAAAATATTATAGGTTAGAAGAATCGTTATAAACAAAAATTAATCTATGAATAGTCAAAATTCTTTTTTTTCGTTTTAAATCTTTACCATAAAACGTAAAAAATAAGCCTTGGTTGACCAAAAAAAGACTACTCCGTTGTCGAGATATATAAGCGATCAAAAATTTCCTTTTTTAATTTAACCTTAAATATCTCCGAGATTAACGGAGCTTTTGGGCTTTTAGGCTATTAGAACTTGGTCAAGTGATAGTAAAAAGAGCTACCTTTTTCATCATATTTAGACAAAATACTACTGATTGTACAAAAAGCTCCAATAATTGTTGGACATAGAAAACTGTTTTTTTTTCAAAATTATTTATTTTCCAGGTAATCAAGATAAAAACCTGAAACTATTAATAAATACTATTCTCAATGTTGTTAATTATTTCAACACTTGAGATACAACTATTTAAAAAAAAAACATTTTTGGATACCTATAAGAAAATAACAAAGAAAGCTCATTCAAAATTTCGGGTCGAATAGATAAATAATTTCAAGTAC
Organism: Gastracanthus pulcherrimus; assembly: GCA_949152435.1. NCBI lineage: Eukaryota > Metazoa > Arthropoda > Insecta > Hymenoptera > Pteromalidae > Gastracanthus > Gastracanthus pulcherrimus. The sequence goes on from OX424576.1 coordinate 176,980,951, forward strand.
TTTAAGATATTTCTAACATACAAAAATTTTGAAAAACTGAAACCTAAAAATTGAAAACTCGGTAAGAAACAAAAACGCATCTATCAATAAAAATTGTTTTTGCCCCACAGCGCTTGTCAAAATATTTGTCCCAAATCGTTCCATTTTTGAGACGTAATTAAGAGGTTTTGATCGGCAAGTGATATGAAAACTTTCCAGACCCTTCGTGGTTGTTGAGAAGTTAAGCATTTTTTTGCAGAGAAATGCAAATAATTTTTAAATTATTTTGTTCTGTTTAAGGACTAAAACGAGTTTCAACTGTTCTGATAATTAGGTATAATCGAATTGAGATCTTAAATACATAAAAGAACTCAAAATCTCCAATCCGAACTCAAAAAACTTCTTCTAATACATTCGTGACATAGATTTTTCAAAACTTTTTAAATATGTCTAATCTGTTTTATCGTCATTCTTTGAAGACGCAAAAGGATACATATTCTAATACTAAATTTCATTAAAAATAATAACTGTAAATAATATGTAATACCTACGTAGATAGTATCTAAGCTGGGAAGTTGCGTGTTACTCAATAGATTTTTAAGAACTGTGCCGCAATTTATATTCGTGTGCTTTTTATATCCCTTTGTAAAAGATCAGGTGTAACTTATGCGAACCGAATAGGCTTCAATTACACAAGTGTACTGCTTCCGATTTCGGTAAAAACAACGCAAATATGTATGTAAATCATATTTACTTTTTTAACCGCTAATAATGCCCACGAAAATTCGATAACATAAATCATTTTCAAGTGGCGAAACAATTAAAATCTTGCAAATGAATAGTAGTTTGTTATTGATGAAGGGTTGTCTGTTGACTAATAAAAGTAAAAGCCGCAATTTTAATCATAAATAAACTTCTATATAAATGACACTTTGAAGAAGGTTTTCTTATCTAATTATTTAACCCGATGATATATTGTCAAAAACTTAAATACTTCCCAATCCTTTATATTTTATCATTATGAGAATTTCGGAAAAATTTAGTAAAGCTGCACTAACGTAAGCCGCATTTTCGCACACTTTTAGAATTTCAAGCATCCTAAATTTTCTTTTACTCCAAAAACGGGTTTCTTATTGAGACTTGTTTGGTAAGAAAAAAGATAAAGACTTAACCGTTCCTGAAATAAGCATAAATAACAAATTTTATAATTCTGAACAATATCATTTGTTTTTTTCTACATTGACTTTCATTGGCATTGATAATTTATAAATTTGGGTTCGTTTCAATATACTTTGTGTACCTACGTATAAATTTGTTAACATTTCATTCCATCAATTGTTAAAGGTGCCGTTGTTTTCAAGGTCTGAAACTTTGTAAATAGATCTACTACTACTCAATGAAGGGTAAATAATTTCGGGCTTCTAAATATTAGTATTTTTCTAATTATAAATAATCATTCGCTTCCCGGTCGGTAAAAATCAAGTCGGTAAATTTGAATTTTCAATTGACTTTCAAAGCCCCCTTAACAATCTTGAAAATCGAGTATTTAACTCATACGTATAGTCTACAAATGTGTCGGCACCTAATGTGAACGCACCTTAATGTATACACACACGCACGTGCGTACACAGACACACACACACACACACACACACACACACACACTCACACATACAAGAGCAAGAGCGAGAGACTGAAAAAGACCCCCCGCGTCTTGTTCTCCCGCGATCTCGCGCGGCGGTCGTTTCTTCTTTTTAAAGACTCCCCCTCCCTCCCTTCGTCTCTCTCTTTTTTTTCCTCCTCGTACACCACGCGCGCACGATGTCTCTCTTTTTTGCTCCTCTCGGGCGCGTATATCGTACACGTATGTATTATAATCTCCCTTCTTTTTCTCTCGCTCGCTCGCACGCCCGCGTATACTTACGTCTTCCCTTTTTTTTCTCCCCCCTTTGGCTGCCGGTCTCTTTGACGGTCTCGTTAAGTTTCTTCCTCTTTTTGCCCCGCTGCCGCTGCCGGTTGGGTTGGTCGTTTTTCCGAGAGCGCGGAGAGCCACGGGCAGCTCTTTTTCTTTTGGATTTATCGATGCTCGGAGCTGGGGTAAGGGAGAAAGGGAAATTGAGGCTTTTTGCGTTGCGTGGGTTTTCTTTTTTTTCTGAGGTGCGTGTGGTTGTGGGTTGGATTTCTTTTAAGGGGGAAAGGGTTTTTCGGACTTTGAGGGGTTTTCGTGGATGAGTGCGCGGGCTTTTGGGGTTATTTTAATGGATTAGAGAGATTTGTTGAGTAGCAAGGAGTTTTCTAATTATCGCGGGGTCTTTTTTTTCTGATCAGTTTTAAGCAGTGTTATTTAAACAATTTTTTGTGATAAAGGGAAATGTCGTTGAGTCTTTTTTCTATATTGGTGGCGCATATATGATGCATATATTGCGTATCCAGAACAAGGCTATTGTAACTCAAAATTCTATGTATTGTGTAAAACTAAGCATGCAACGCCAATTTTTTATGATATACACTTTTATTATTGTATTATAATTTCTCAATTTTTTTTAAACCTATTTTTGAAGTGTATGAAGGGGTATAAGCTAGTTTTTGTATAAAAATCGAATTGAAAAAATGTTGAGTTGTCATAGTCTTGTTCTGTGGGTGTGATATGAAGTGTTCAATGATCGTGTTTCTAAAATGCATTATTAAGAAATATTTAAAAGCAAATGTAACTGAAAATAGCAAATATTTTTAAGACTTACATTGCAGATTTAACTATAATCTAAACATATAAAGGAGGAAGGTTCTGTGTTGTAGAGTTTTTATGAGGTATATCATTTTCTTTGAGAGTGCTCGCTTTTCTGGAATTTATTTATTTTAGATGGATACAAAAATTTGTTGAGTATTGCGTGAATTTAATTTTGGAAATATTAATATTGAATAGGGTAAGTGTACTAGTTACTGCGGAGTGTTTTCTAGCTTAACTTTAAATTACAATGAAAGACGAAATATGACAAGAAAATACATGTCTTTGTTTAAATTAAGGATTTTGGTATAATCTAGATGGCTAGATACGTTAGCAAACTGTAAATTATTTATTTATTTCGAAAAAGTTATTAAAAGAAGTCTTCCTAATTGTATTACTGCGGTTCAAATACTGCATACAAATGCGTTCTTGTACAAATGCAACTTCATCTTTTTTTATTAAATATTATTGTTTTGTAGTAGTATGTAAATTTACATACTCTAGTAACAAGACTTTCACTTCTGCACCTTTAAAAATAAAAAAAATTCTAAATCCCTAGATATAAATATTACGATTAGTGTATACGAGGTAAAGTGAGGTTAAGATACTATAAATCCGCAGTAATAGAAACCATCGGTATAGTCAGTAAGTCAGTAAAGCATCAATTACTGCGGACCAACCCATATAATTTGATATAAATAAAAATCAATAACCAAAATATTCTTTTTTTGTGTTCCAAACATTAGTTTATGATAACTAAAGTATAAAAAGAATATATTTCGTGAGATTCCGCATTAAGGTGTACAGTTTTAATAGGTTTTTAAGGTACCCGCAATAATAGAAGCATCCGCAGTAACTGATACACTTACGCTATCCAGAACCTTCTAAAAATGAAGATTAGAATATTCTCTGTAAACAAAACAATTGTTTTTTGATAATATTCTTTATAATGTAATCTCAAATGAAGACTTTTGCAATTTTTTTTCTTTACTTTATTTACCTTCTTTCTTAACAAATAGAGGAAAATCTTTTTCTCTTTAGGGACGCTGAGTTTTTTGTAAACAATATAATTTTACAACTATTATCTGTAGTAATTTATCGCAAAAAGTACATAATACTAAAATAGTATGGTGCAAAAATAGAATATACGTTCTCAATAGTTCAAAAAGTTTCATATAAATTGTTTTATAATAAATATCTATATATAAACATAATCGTTAAGGCTTTTTCTGTATTGATGATGCATATATTATACAAAGATTTGAAATATTTTGTAATTTGTAAAATACATATTTTTGAAATATTTGAAATTAATTATAATTTTCTTGCAGACATTATTTACATTTAAACGGATATAATGAGAAGCTTCTGCATTTTAAGCTTTTTTTTCTATATTTTTTAAAGAATTAATAAAATAAAATATTTATTAAAAAATGCAATTTTGCGATTCTTATAAAATTTTTTACTTTATTATAAAAAAAATTATATAAATAAATACATTTCAATCAAGATTTTGTCAAATTGTATTTGGATTATTGATTTTTACAATATAAAGATTTTTCTTTCTATATTTTTTCAAAACAGGAATAAGACTAAATTTTTATAAAAAAAAAACAATTTTGCGATTTTTATATAATCTTTTACTTTGCTATAGAAAAATTGTATATAAGAAAAATATATTTAATTCAAAATTTTGTGTAATTATATTTGGATTATTGATTTTTTTCAAAAAATTTTTCGTACGTTTTTTTCTATAATATGCATTACCATTTTGTTTAAAAAAGAATTAACAGAATACTATAAAGTAAAAATACCTATTAAAAAATAAATATATATATCAAGTTGGCGACATATTATATACCTACATGTATCGTACGTTTTACCTATAATACTAGGCTACAATACATATTTGCACCCTCTAGTAGCTATATATATATATATATATATATACACACACACACGAATACATCAATGATTCATTAAGTATCGCCTAAGAAATATCTGAATTTCTCGATTACCGCGCGTTTATTGCAATACGGTCACGATTCGCACTATTAAGGCTTGCCGCCGCAACAGCTGCGGTGTCCGAGTGGTTAAGGAGTCAGACTCGAAATCTGATGGGCTATGCCCGCACAGGTTCGAATCCTGTCCGCAGCGAATTTTTTTTTTTTTTGCATGATGCTTGCTTTTGTGAACCATAAGCACTCCTGTTGTCGAATTTTGAATCAGGTATAAAAAAAAAAGAAAAATTATTTTTTTTTAGGTTTTCGATGGGGGATATCTAACTGCGGTTTGTTCTTGAAATATTGGGATGTAAGAATGTGAGTTTTGCTTCATCGAAATGGCCCGATTAATATTCGATTAGATATAAAAATATATCATGAATTCATTTAATTTATTGTGTATATTAATATAGTTTATAATAATAAAAATGCCCTTTTCAAAATTTATAATTAAAAAAAATGTATAAGAGACTGCTGTTTTAACTTGCATAATTATTTGTAAGAGAAATTTTACAATTTAATAATATATGTTATTTTATTTAATCTTATTTATTTAACTAAAAATTAAACTTATGATTTATTAATACAGTAAAGTTAGTACAGTAATATAAGAATAATCTATGAAACATATAGAATAATATTTTAATAAAATAAGCAAATCTATTTGAATCGTTTTTATATTATTATATAAAATCATTACATAAGAATTGCGTTTCAAATTTTTTTAAATATTGAAAATCAGTAGTACTAAATACTAATAAAAATGATATAATTTTACAATTCATACACAGAAAAAAAATTTGATTAATTTTAATAAATATCTTTTCCGTTAGTCCCTTAAATATTATTTATTTCAAACAAATGATATTTGTTTGATTGCTCAAAACTAATAAATACTTATTAGTTCCATTTAAATGATGTTTAAAGGACTATTGAAAAAAATATTTATACCAAATTATTTTTTCAGTTTACAGGAAATTTTACTATTCGTTTGGCACATAATCCACCCAACTCTTAATTCAACCCAACAAATATATATATATATATATATATATATATATATATATATATATATATATATATATATATATATATATATATATATATATATATATATATATATATATATATATATATATATATATATTCCGCATTCTTTCATAAATCGAAGCATTCGTTATACAACACACCTGCCTTCTCGAAAAATCGCACATCACGCTCGTCTTTTCCAAACCGTCAAACACTGAATCACTCCGCCACCTATACTATTCTAATACACGAATTTTCCACTTTCAACGGGAAATTTGAATTTTTCCCCTCGCCGTCCTTCGCCTCCGCATACGTAATGACCACAAGCGAGCCTCTCAATCCGTATAATTACCGCCTATGTCGGCTTTTCTTCGTCAGCATGCAATTTTCTCCCTCCTACTTAAAAAAAAGGCAATACTGCACATATATAAATATACGCTGCACACGCATATCGTTATAAGCTCCTGCGGGGATCATCCGAGAGCTCGTGGAAAAACGCATATGTGCAGGCGCGCGATTCATCACTTGCTGCGTCGAAGCTTCCTTCCTTCCTTCCTTTTTTTGCCGGTGCGTTTGACGTCATCGGCCGCGGGGATGCGAACGCGACACCTTCGGCGGCAATCGAGATGTTTTTTTTGCGTTTTAGATAGGTGATTTTCCGGGTTTTTTTTTTCTTTTCTGGGAGATGAGTGGATCGGTGCGTGCGTTGCTTTGGAAAAGTTTGGTTGAGCGATGGGTGAGGTGTTTTTTCTTTAGTCTAAATGCTGGGAATAATCAATTTATGGGAACTTTAACCTCTCCTTGTGTGCTGTATGTTTCAGTGTTAAAATTGATTTAAAAGAAAAGCAGTATAAATATTGTATAAATTTTAGTTTATACTAGTCATAAGGTTATCTGGCAAATATATTTTTATAAAGCCTAATATGGATTATTTTTGTAAGGGGCTAACTCCCGTTTATTGAAATAAAATACAATAAAATAAAAATAAATAAAATAAAAGTGATTATTATGAAGAAAAGAGGCCATTCAGAGCATTTTACTATTTTCATTTATTACACAATATACTTATAAAATATTATTCACATTATGTGTATAAATCCAGCTCCTAGTACGTTTTTTAAGTTTAAGAGGATGTAAAAGGGAAGATTTCTACGTTACCGACTCAACGTTTTTATTTTTTAAATAATTTTTAAAATGTTTTTTTGGAAAAAACTACACACGGCCCTTCTTTTATCAATAAACAATAACCAAAAATTTGTTCAACAATTTTTGCAAACTATATAACCAGAAATTACTCCGAACTGTTTGTTCTTGTTTAAAGAAGTATACCCGGCATAAGAACGAAACGTTCAGTGTAATAAAAATAATAGAATTGCTTGAAAAAGATTTTGGTGATTGTTTATTGATAACTGAAGAGACTGATGTAAAGTTTATTCCAAAAGAATATTTTAAAATATATTTAAAATATAAAAACATAGAGTCGGTAACGTAGGCATTTTCTCGCCCTTTCACATTCCCCAATATTAATTTGATTACGGTGCTCGTTGGATAATTAAATAGTATCTACATTATATTTAAGTTCAAGATAAAAGTGTTCTTACAACTTTATCTCTAAAGTTTAATATAGAGGAATGAAAAATGCTCAAAGATTAAAGAAAAGCTAAATATTAAAAAATATCATGAATTTTGATCTTGAATAACTCTTGACCATCTTGACCTTAGGTCTGAAAATTTTTTCTATGCTACGATCATCATTTACAACAGATATGCCGAGCTTTTTAATATTTAAACTTTAGACTTGCTCACTTGATATGGAATCTCCCATTTATAAAACATTCAGTTAACCAATATTTCATTATTCTTTCTAGTGATACCGCCACGGACCCAGTTCCTGATCAGCTAAGAGCAATTCCTAATCAACTCTGATTTCCATAAAATCAAATTAGAATTAAACTTTTTAGACTTTGAACATGAACATATAAATAGTAGATAGTTATATCTGCAATCTTCAAAAAAGTTTTTGCAGCAACAAGATTAAAGTAATATTTTATGTAAGAAAATGATCAGGAATTGGTCCTGATCAAGAATTGGTCCTGATCAGGAACTGGGTCCGTAATGGTGTATCCATTCAGAATCATACTGAAACAAATCCATTTTGACAATTGTACAATAAACCACATAATCATTTTAAAATTCATGAAAAATCAATTAACAATTTAAATAATTTTAATAAACTAATAAATTACATTACACCAAATTATTAATGACAATAATTAAATATATGTAGCAAACTATTATTCGATACTTAAGTATTTTAAATTACGAAACGATCACGAACGTTTATATTTTCTAAACTGCACTTATTCTACTAATGTTCTGAACATCCCGTACACAACTCCCTATACATATATCGCACACACGTGCGACGCTGCATTTCCCAAAACACACACACACACACACACACACACACATCTACGACGAAAAATTCACTCGCCTACACCGCTTCCAAACAACAAAACGTACCAACGCTCGACGCACGAGAATCCGATCACCTGCAGCGCAAAACAAACACCTCGCAAAGGTGAAAGCTGCCGTGCCGCAGGTGCCTTTTTATCCCGAGCGATGATCTCTCGCGGTTAGACAAGCTGCGATGGTGCTCCATCGGGTAAACAGAAATAAATCTGAGCCGCGACGCGGCGGAATATAAACGGAACAAGGTAGTGAACCCAATTGTCGATCAATTAACGTAAGACCGAGATTCCTTTCTCAAAAAAACACGTTTATAAAGAAAAAATTAGTTTGAATGTTGTTTTATCATTATAGTTATAATAATAACGATGGATTTGAACATATTTTTTTATGTATTTATTTCAAATTTTACTTAAATTATAAAAACTCCATAGAACCAATTCTCGATCACTATTTAACACTGGAGACCAGTTGTCGATATGCGTAAAGTAACCAATGGTCGAACAATCTTAACACATGAAACGTAAGGGTAGGAATATGTATTTTAATAAAAACCTTATTAAAAAGTATTAAATTTGCAAGAAATTATAAAATTATTTCATTACATCAATTAGTAATGTCGTATAAGGTTCATTCAAAGAGTTTTTCACGGTTATTAAGCATTAGACTTACTTATTAACCTAAAATATTGTTTTCATAATATCTACTGTTGCGAGTAGTTTTCTTTCAACTTGTATAATATATAATTAAAAAATGTAGTTATTGTTAAGAATTTATTGATGACCGACAATAGATTATGACGCTGAAATGAGAACCAATTTCGATCGCTTAAATAATAACACCAAAATTAATTAAATCATGTTTCAACTGTTTTATTTCACTTATGTTGCCAAAGAAGTATAGTATTAAACTTATTCTAATAAAAGAAACAAGGTAAAATTGTGGAAAATGTCAGATTAAAAGTTGCCTCTCATTACCTATCCGCGTAAGAACGGAGCAGAGGTGCACTCAAAGTCTGTTCGACTAATCTAAATCTTTTTTATATGAAGTTTGGCTAAAAACGACTAAATTTTTAATGGTCGATTATTGGTTTATCAATATTTTTTATACAAAAAGCGTTGTTCTAAATAAAAATATTAGTAGAAACAAGTGTAAAAACTGTCTATTTCGTCAGAATGATCGACAATTGGTTACTGATCGAGTACTGGTTCCACTACCTTATATGTATATATGTGGTAGACGATTGCTCAAAAGTGTGGATTTTGCGAGTAGAGTGGTGAAATGCTGAGTCACTTTGGGAAGGTATAATGGGATGAAGAATGATCAGTTTGTTTCTTTTAGTAAATTTAGAGTGATTAGATTGCGTGAAGTTTTAAGTTGGCGTGATGTAGTGTTTCTGATTGGAACGTTGACGCTTTAGTTTAGATGAGAGAAAGAAACATTAATTTTGGCGAACTCGCTTAAGATACCCTGGTAGAAAATTATCTAGTTTTATCGAGGACATCGATTGTTTCCTTGGCAGACTGGATAGATTTACATAGTTCTAGATTAATTTTCCACCAGGGTAGTGATAAATTTAATTTGAAATACAAATTTCTCGCCTCAAACTTTATACTGATGAATTATTAATAATTATTATAATGATTAATTACATAGTCGTAATTGGATGAATAAACTGAATTATGCGAAAAGAATACATTATTACATTCTTGAGCGCAAGAGTACATTCTTCAGATTATATTTGAATGACGTCAGTAGAAGAGTTGATATATTTGCTTGAAATTTTATGTTATTGTGCACTGTTGTATAATATTATATCGCACCATATATGGCCATTATATGGAAACTGAAAAATCTGCATTTTTGGAAGAACAATCAAGTAACATAATTTATTTATGCAAAAACAGTTTGTACTTAAATTTTATTATTATATTGTAGTCCTTGAATCTTTTTAAACCAATTTTCAGAATGTACGAAGGGCTTCCATTTTTGTGTAAGCAATTTTGTGTTGAAAAATCAAGTTGTAAAATGTTAAGTATTATATTTTTCAGTTATTTGAGGCAGGAAATTTAAATTTGTTATGGACTTTTTTATTTTCTTAATATTTGAAAAATTGTTACAATAATTAAGAATTTTATAAGAAATTTTACATTAATCAGAATTTTATAAGAAATTTTACATTAATCAGAATTTTAGAAAAATCAATATATTCGTATACTATTCATTAAAAAAACAAAAGTAGAGTAATAAATAAAATAAAAGTTCACTCCCTAATAATTTATAAAACGTTTTAAAAAGGTTTTGCAATGTTCGGGCTACACTGAAAAAAAAATTTGTTAAATCTAAGTAAACGTTTCCTTGAATCGTACTAAGAAAATATTTATTTGATAATAATAAATATTTAATTATGTTTACACTGGTATTCATCAATTCAATAAATATTTACTAAATTTAAGAAATATTTACTTTATTTAAGTAAATCTTCTCTTAGTACGATTCAAGGAAACGTTTACTTAGATTTAACAAATTTTTTTTCAGTGTAGTACAAAATCATAAAACCATCCAAAATACGCTCCATCAGTATACAACATATCAGTCAATCCTCCCTCAAATTCACCATTCTCTCGCTTTACTCTCCACGCTCCAAAAGTAGGTCCTTTTATTTTTAACTCCCCACTGCAGTGTAGTAATCCTTCGGCCTTACAACTAACGCAGCCATCCATTTCTTTTTACAGAGCTTAGCGCAAACTCGAGCGACTGTTGCATCAACCGGCTCGGTTCCGTGCGAACTTCTTTTTTGCAGCTGCACAGGTGAGTCCCAAAATTAGACTTAAATCGTGAGTAACGTTGTAAATTTAGAAGTTATAGCATTTTGAAAGACGGATAGAGGAAAAGAAATTATATTTATGTACTAATTAACATATATACTGATTATTTGTCATTTATAAATAGAATGCGTCGAAGATTCTTTTCACCAATTTTATAATGACTGTTATTTGTAATCAGAGTAGAAATTAAACGGGATAATTGATTAGAGGATCTATTCTTTATGTTTTTATCATACATTCAGAAAATTTATATAACAAAAGTTATACTATTATGAACGTACTTGTTTTTTTTTAATTATCATGTTTATAGAAAAAATTATCATATTTATAGTAAAACTCGAATTAAATATTCCGTTGGCAATTTTTATTATAAATAAGGTTAATCGCCTTTGACTATCTTAATACTAATTGTAGCCATGCAATATTTTAATATTAATATATTAATATCTTTATATTAATTCATACATATAAATACTACTATTTACGACGTCACGTAATTAATATTATTAGTCAACAAAAGATATTTCATCTTAGAAATTTTCGACGTATTTATTTTTATACATAAAAATAAGTACTTTTTCATTGTTCAAACAGAATTATTTATTTTTGAAGGAAACTAGAAAAAGACTATGACAACTCGATTTTTGTGCACTCATACAAAAAATAAAAACCGTTTATATATACTTAAAAAATTAAATATACAAAGTTAAAAGAAAACAAGAATATAATTTTATTAACAAAAATTTATTTCATAAAAAATTAACATTACTTGCTTGGTTTATATTATAGAAACGTAGAATTATTAGTTGTCATAGTCTTGCTCTAAAAGTGTGACACGTGATATGACAGAAATATAAATATTTCTGTTCCCATTCATCAATTTCCGCGTCAAAAGTCCGGCACTCTCTCAAAGGTTAACAAACGCCACTCAAACACGAATGATTTGCCCGCAAACAGCAAAAGTAGATAACGATCGACACTTCTCACACCTGACGCATAAATCACGAGTACATACATCCCGAATTGAATGGCGATAAGAGAAATCGTTAATGATCGCAAATATTCGCCAACGGACGCATGAAAAGTCGCACGGCGCGCCGCCAAAAATCGTTTTTATCTTTTTATTCAAGTTCCACGTGGCGTTAATCGTTTTTTCCGAGGCACTCGAATATTATGAGGGAATGAGTTATTCTTTTCACGGTTATTAATTTTAGATTCGTTGGACGGTGTTATAAAGGTTAGAAAATGGGAATATTATCGATCGTGGACGGGTGGATTTCATTGAAAACCTCAAGTAGCAAATTGATTGTTATCTCTGCGATAAGATTATTTGGTTTACTTAATAATTTAGAAAAGTATAAGACGGTACTTGTAAATAGCGGCAATTGCTTTAAAGGCCTAAAGGTTATTTTTTTAAGAATACCAGCGCTAATTTAGGATTGTGCTAATTGCAACATATATTGGATACTTCTAATAGAACCTAATACTAGCACATGTGTCCATCGTACTGGACTGTATTGAAAGATCTTTTATTTGCATTCAGACACAAATCACGAACGTATACAATTTATAATACGTGTATACCATCAAACTTACATTTTATGTCTTGTACAAACAAACACTTTATATTATATCTATACTATCTACTCTAAAAATTTCGGGTTTTACTTAATTTTAGTATAATCAATCATAAAAAATGGCATTATTTTGTATGTCCATTACAAATTATTTATAGACATCAGCAGCGCATTAGCATGAAATCTGACCGTATCGTGCGAGTTCATAATATAGTAAAATACGTGATAAAATCAGTGTATTATTTATTATCTTTACGTGCAAAAAGTCACGAAAAGTACGTTAAAACGTGGGACTCGTGTGGTTTTTATAAATATTAAAAATGTGGTCTAATTTTGATAATTTTCGACAAATTATTAAAATTTTAGTAGATATTAATAAGTCACTGTCGCAAAATTGATATATAATTATGATATACGCATAGTACATTATTGGTCAAAATCAGTATTCTAAGAAACATCCATCGAACAGTGACTTTAGCTTTCATAACATATAGAATACACTATTTACTCAAATCATAACTAATATCTATTAAGATCTTCGACCAGTATTAAAATCAGACCACTCTTTTAATATTTATAAAATAACCAATAATAATATTAATTATTAAATTCCCCAACGAAAGTCACATCTGAAAACTCGAAGAAGTTCATATCGAAACCAAAGTCAAAGAAAAGGAAAAGAACGTTTCATTCTCAGCGCAACGTTCGCAAGTTCGATGCGCCAAGGAACGCGCGTGTGCTCGAGGCTGCCGTAACGCGCGAAAACGATGTCGTAATGCAAAAACTGACCTATTTCATCCCGTAGCGATTGTACACAGCCGTGCGAACGCGTCGCGGCATTCGAGATGCATTTTTTAGTTGAGATGATCCGCCGACGCTGTCGTTCTTTTCGTTGAATGGATTTTAAGAATTGAGTGTGTATTCGAGTGTGTAGGAGAATAGGCGGAAATGCGGATCGTGGATTTGAATAAGACTGAGGGTTTTTGGGGTATGAAGTGAAAGGTGTCTTGAACAAATCAATTTTTATCGGTTCAAATGTAATTTTGTTTTATACATAAGTACTCCATTAAAATTATTAGTTATTCGACTTGAAGAAATTTGGTATTTAAATTCGATTATCAAATTGGAATAATTTTCTTTCAGTGTACAGCTCAAATTGATTTTAATTTCTTAAATTTTAGCAAATTATTTAAAATGTAACTATGTCATACATATAAAAATATTTTAATAAATTATATAATTATACATTTTTAGCTCTGAGAAAAAATGTATGGAGAAGTTTCGATGTGTAGAAAAAATGGTTGGAATAGATGCAAGCTTATATAAAAATGTCTACAGACTAGTTAAAAAAGCGTTTTATTTAACCTCAAGTAACATTCAAACTAATTTTTCAAACATAATCGTTCTCATATTACTTTAAAAAAATCTTTATAATTACATGAAAAGATATGTATTATCGTCATAAAAAAGTTGAAACTTTACGTTTTTGACAACTGAAACGTATGTTAATTTACAATTTTTGTGAACATGATCAATTAGATTAAATTACAATAAGTGAGCTTCGTAATGACGTCCGTCGAAAGAAAAAAATAATATACTTAAGTGTAACATTGCTGGTAAAAAATATGCAAATAATAATTAAAAGCGTAAAATATCGTCATTGTGGCATGAATATTCACATATTCAATAAGTAATTAAGAATATGATTGTTTAGACCGAACTGAGATCGATAAATCACGTGCTTTTTCAAATGAATCGATTACTTCATTCTCAAATAAATTTAAAGTGCACGTTTGGCAGGTGATAATTACCGATTTTTGCATTCCGTGCTTTATCCTTCCCATTAACCATTAATATGTCAAAGCTTAATGCGTTTCCACAAACATTTGATTACAAAAAAGAATTGTTAACCTTCCATGATTCAAATATTTTATAATTAGAAAGTGATGTCAGTAGTGAAGTTCGATTTTAAATTTCCAAAATAAAGCGATAATGCAATCCAATGTTTGTCATGATTCTAACTACGTAATAACAAAAATTATTTAGTTATCCGCTATTTTTTACATTTATTATTCATAATAAACGAAAACATTATGAATCAACTGATCACGTTTATGACGCTACTAACGTTTTCGTGCAACTTTGTAGAATGAGGATTCATACGAAATTTCCCACAAGTTCTTTTCCATCATCGGTTAGCGTGACAGACCATTATTAAATTTTTCGTACGATTCATCGCGGAATTTCTCAGTTTAAACATGTACATGCGTACGTACTTGGAAAAAACTAGAGCTTCAATTTGTCAGAAAAGTTACAAGATAGAAAATTGCATGGAACGGCAATTAAACTGCATGATTTATCGATAAAGTTGTTGAGATAGACGCTTGTAATGGATGTTACCAGTCAACTCAAACTAAGTTTCTTGAAAAATTAACTCATTTTCTTTCTAAAATAGTTTTAGTTTTTAAGAAATTGCATTTGGAAAATAATCAATGCATTACTAAAATATAAAATGCACATATGAAATTTGTACTTTTTATTCTGTCATCACAAACTGATCCTTGGAAAGAGGATGAAGTTTAATTAAAAATCCGAATTTTCCGCCTCAAATCTTACCGATTAAACGATAAATAATTGATTGTATTAATATATTATTATGCAATGTTTCAAGCAAAAATTTCAATACTTTAACTAATGCTATTTGAAGATTTTCGAAAACGTAGCTTAGAGATTTTATTTTACGACTTTTATTATTATATAAGGAATTTGGGTAATGATACTTTAGTTTTATATAATTTTGTCTATGTGGATGATTATCAATTTTGTAGTTCATC